>CM070033.1:65669712-65709708 GCA_036250615.1 Ptychadena robeensis | reverse complement strand
GGGGTCAAAGTTTCTGCAATGTTAAAAGATAGGGGGCGGATTGAACTCGCCATATGTTCGGGAACATGCGATGTTCGCCACGGATAGTTCTCCGGCGAACAGTTCGCGACATCACTAATTTCAACTAATTTTATTCAATCTGCATTATTTTAATTTTGAATAGAAAAAAATTAAAAGGGGGCTGCAAATTATGACTTAATAGGCAGGGGTGCACATATCTTTTTTAGTGAGCTCCTAAGACGAGAACCAGGAGATGGTGCTTGGTACTCACCCATGTAGGGTGGTCTTCCTCACTGTCTCCCTCACTGTCCTCTGCATCAGCTTCCTGCATGGTAGGTTTTGCTGCAGATGGACCTCCCTGTTCCATACATGTAACATTTAGCTGCAGAAGCCCAGACATGGAGTGCCTTCAATAGTGATGGCCGAACTGTCTGCAAGGCGGACAGTTCGGCGGCAAACATGGATGTTCGCCCATCTTCTCGCCGGCGAGCAGTGCGGGTGTTCGACCCGCTCCGTTCGCCAGCAAGAAGATGATCTCTATTCTTCCTCCGGCAGGATCACAACCTGTGTGATCGTGCCGGAGGAAGAATCTTTTCACTAGAAGACCGGGCAGATCGGTCATCACTAGCCTTCAAGTTGTTCGTACGCATATGAGCTTTGTAACAATAATGCAGGTACACATAGGTAGGTTTTGGCCCCTTTTGAGTACCATAGTACCACTTATTTGCACCCCTGTTAATAGGTGTACCTACCAAAGAAGTATGCTGGTCATAATAGGTGCGGCTAACCACTAGATAAGGCTTGTGCTATAAAACTCTGTAAGACAAATTACTATGGCATTATGTCCTTTGCTTCTGCTTGGAATCCTTACTTGTAAGATAAAGGACACCACAGTACAGTAGGAGCAGTGAGACGAGTTCAACCTCTTGTTCATCTATGAATGTGTAATCCTGGAACTAATGTTCATGGAAAACAGATGCTGTATTTATTTTTTGTTTATTAATAGAACCATGTAACCCACTAAAACTGTGGAAATGTGTTCCAGGGGATTCCGGAGAAACATTTATTAGGAAATGTTTATGCAGACACAAAAAGATGTACCATTAAAATATGATTATGTGGGACTAATATATGACTTGCTGGGTCTCCATCAAAACCTTCATGTTGGTCCAGAAGAGAAGGCAATACAGATGTGTGGTGAAACCAGAACACTTTAAAGACCTTCATGCAGCAAGGAACCTGCATTCTTTACCGGCCATGCCTTATTACCACGGGGCGCGGTATTAAGCTGCTAATCGAAGGTTCAATGGTATTTCTTTATGGATACATTTTTGGCCTATGTCTTATACTTTAATGTTTTATTCAAAGGGGCATTTTTCTTTTGAAATAATAGTAATAAAAGTCTTGGGTTTATCAAAAAAGTATAGAACAGAAAAAAGAAGTATTAGAATGCAGTCTTATACACAAGAAATACAATCATATTTGAATAATAATAGCTTGCCATCAAGTGATGAGGGGGGATCAACAACTTTAGTCTATATTATAAAACAAGGAAAAAAATACCTCTCTACCAACAATACTTCCACTCTCAGAACATATAAACCCTTGTTCTTACCTCCATAAACTAATATTATATTATCTTATGATAATATAATCACTCCCTTCTGCTTTTTTGTAAAGTTGTTTAGTGCAGCTATAAAATGAACTTTATTATTTGATGTAAAGGTCAGAACTTAGTTAGTAACCCATGAAATGGTAGATTTGAGGTAGGAATTATAATTTTAGAATTTTTAACTAAAGATGTGTTCATTTTAAAGAAAAAAAGTGTAACATTTTTCTCCAGCTTTTCAATGTCAAAAAATTTTAGTGATAATTTTATGAAATGAAAAACCTCTTCTATTCCCCTTTTTTGCTTTCCACTACACAGCTGTACTTCGGGCACTCAAAACTTAAGACAGAATATCATTCACTGTACACTAGCACTGCATTCCTGTCATTTATAGGACCATTTTCCCCCTCAACAATCACAGAACAGCTAGTATTCTCAGACTGGTCGAGAGATAACTTAAAATAATTTAAGGGTTTACAGAATGAAGGTCCAAGGGCTCGAAACAGAGTTTAGCTAGAGATTAATAATGGGGCAGTGGTAAGAATTGGGGACTACAGTAATGTAGCATGGGGGAAAACACTTGAAAGAGGAGACCACTTTATCATTTAGAGAAAACTGAGAAGTTTTGGTAACTGTTTAAATGCAGTGGTCTGGTCAGTGCACAGGACACCGACGTTGGCATTTGCAGGCACATGCCTGCTCCCGCCTTTCGTTCTGATGCCGCCCTGCAGTCCCGACAACAAGGCGGGGGGTTGGAAGGGCCTCAGTTTGTAATTGCTCTGTTCATTGCATTGTATTGTTGTGTATGACCCCTGCTTTGTACCTGGACTACTCTTCTCTTTAACCCATTGGATACTGTGCCTGTTGTACTGATTTTCTGTACATGACCACTGCTGTGTACCTGGACTACTCTTCCATTAACCCTTTGGTTCTGTTCTAATAAGGGGTCCCTGGAATCAGACACCTGCTCTCCGGTGGCATACTTTGTGTGCCTAAGTCCTGGGTAGGACCTAGTCGGGTAGGGGTATTGGGTCTCCGGTTAAGCATGGACTTGGCTTAATGTAAAGACCAGAGCAGACTGGTAATCCCTCTGAGACCCTCACAGGTCTTCTATCATTTACTGTTCCATTTACCTTGTAGTTCTTTCATTTAATAAACGTGGTGCTTTGAAGTGGTGCGGAATAAAATTTCTTGGAGCTGATGGAGTCTGGAATATATAAAAATATTTTTTTTATTCTTTCTTACATATATCATCAAAAGTATGCTTCAAGGGAGCTTTAAAGCCACTGGTCAATCTAAGGAGTGATGGGGAAATCCACAAATATCTCCTTACAGGTAAGGTTTTTTTTTTTACAGATTGTCCCAATAATAGGGGGTTAGCCAGTGATGGGCCACAAAGTGCATCAGATAAGTTCAGGTATGCTTCATTGAACATTTTGGTTCTCAAGGTATGATTTTAACCTCTAAACCTTAAGCCTGCCATACACGCACCACCGATTTTGCTGCCGACCGATGGACGTGCACGCTCGCGGCCGTCGGTCGGCGGGAAAATCAGCCGCTGCTCGGGGGAGCCCACATGGGGCGACAGATGCCTGTCGCCCCAGAGCCCGGCCGGCCAGAGAACGGACATGTCCGATATTCTCTGGCCGATGCCGGCCGATGCTGTCAGCTCTGGTGTGCAGCGTGATGACATCATCACGCTGCACACCAGAGCTAATCTGACTTGCTCTATCGGCCCCCGCTCGGTACGTGTGTGGGGGCCTTAACTGCTGGGGTGAGACATGGGTTCTTTATCACATATAAAAAATCTGGTGGATAATCTGAATTCTGGTAATCTAGAATACAAATATAGTACATGCAATACTTATATATTATACTATACACATATATACTATACTATATATACTAGACATGACTTAAATTAACGGGCGCTAGAACATATGGGTCTGCATCCCTGTTGCCCTAGCAACGTCGGGGACATGCGCAGAGCATCCTGTTGCCCTAGCAGCATCGGCGGCACGAGCGGCTCTCACTTGACATCGCTTGCCCGTCGCCACTTGTAACGGCCACTGCCACTTAGAAGTAAGTCCACGCCAGCGCGCACCTGCCGCGTGCCAGCGCATACCTGCTGCTTCAACAGTTTCGCCGGCCGCCCGAAGTCTCTGCGCTCCAAGTCCCAACAGCTGTACGTGGGGCACATGCTCAGTAGCATAATCCCACGGACACAGGGACTGGACCCAGAGACACTTGTACTTTATTACAAAGGATATATATATATATATATATATATATATATATAACCCCTTGCTGTGAATAATCACTTTATTAGAGTGGACTATGATACCTAAAAGCCACACAGGAGAACAAGTAGAGTACTGCTGCAACCTACAGATGATTCAATTTGTAAAAGCAACCAATTTCTTATATATAGTTAGATTATTCTAGTGGCAGTTTGAATAAAAGAAGCAATGTTAGCACATGTATCTATTTTGAAGATAACTATGCAGCTTATAGGTGTTTGATGTGCTAGTATATTAGTAGAAATATTACACAATGCCTACTATAAACATTATGTTCTTTCACGTATTTATCTGTAAAAGTTACTCATTAAAAGATTGTCATACATAATTAGAATATTATAAACATAGTTGCTGTTAACTCATTCTTTATTCTTACTCTCTCTCCCCTAAGAAGTACAGGTGTTTTCCTAATGTTACTTGGTTCTTTAGGTGTTGTCTAGTCAAACTGAAACTTTAAATACAAATACATTTTTCAAATTTAAATAAATACATAATATTTAGTTCATAAATTATTTCAGTTTGTATACACCAGGACATTGGAAGTTCTGGATAGATTACAAGGATAAATCATGAGTGAAAATATACCTGTACTTTCAAACTACATTCAGTGTTTTGTCATATCTCTCATAAGATATTCAAACAGAATAGCAAACCTATTATTACAATCAATTATGACAATTAGTTTTGGTGATATTTAAGAGCTTTTTTAAGAGTATTGATGGAGGATCAATTTGATTAGCTAATTAGCTGGTCAGGATCAACTGATCATGTCTCACTTCTGCTTTCTGTGTATCTTGTAATTTACCGGTAGGCGGAATTCTCACAGGCATCTGGAAATGCATCAAATTGACTGTATGCTTCTCTGTGAGTTATTTTGCAGAACTGTAACTAGAAGAAATTGTTATCCCTGCCATCACAGACCCATTCCGGTGTAAATATTGATTTGTATATATTCAGTTTGGCTGTCTGCCCTTTAGGTCCAAAAATGCCTTCTCTTCCAGGCACCATGAATACAAATTTGTGTGATGCATTCCCCCCCATGCAATCATTGGAGATCACAAACTGGTCACAGTAAGTATCTCCTGAGTGGATTCCTCAACATTATATTGAACAAAAGGGACACATCAAGAATCACTATAGATGTCCATGCTGCATTCCACATTTGCTTGTCTCCAGACACATAGAATAAAATGATATTGGGGAAAAAGAAAAAATGCTGCAAATGGATTAGTTAAACTCACATTTGAGAAAAACGTGACTGTAAATACAGGGGTTTGCCAAAATACAGGGAGTGCAGAATTATTAGGCAAATGAGTATTTTGACCACATCATCATCTTTATGCATGTGCCTCTTACTCCAAGCTGGTATAGGCTCGAAAGCCTACCTACCAATTAAGCATATTAGGTGATTGCCATCATCTGTAATGAGAAGGTGTGGTCTAATGACATCAAACACCCTATATTAGTGTGCATAATTATAGGACACTTCCTTTCCTTGGCAAATGGGTCCAAAGAAGACTTGACAGGCTTAGAAAGTCCAAAATAGTGAGATATCTTGCAGAGGATGCAGCACTCTTAAATTGCAAAGCTTCTGAAGCGTGATTATCGAACATCAAGCGTTCATTCAAAATAGTCAACAGGGTCGCAAGAAGCAGTGGAACAACAAAGGCGCAAAATAACGCCCATGAACTGAGAAAAGTCAAGCGTGCAGCCCAAGATGCCACTTGCACCAGTTTGGCCATATTTCAGAGCTGCAACATCACTGGAGTGCCCAAAGCAAAGGATGTCAATACTCAGAGACAGAAAGGCTGAAAGACGACACCCACATGAACAAGACACACAAGACTGAACTTCAAGAGGCCAAGAAATATCTCAAGACTCAAGATTTTTCTAAGGTTTTATGGACTGATGAAATGAGAGTGAGTCTTGATGGGCCAGATAGGATGGGCACCGTGCTGTGATGGTTAAAGGGCAGAGAGCTCCAGTCCGACTCAGACACGCCAGCAAGGTGGAGTGGAGTACTGGGTTTTGGGCTGGTATCATCAAAGATGAGCTTGTGGGGCCTTTTCGGGTTGAGGATGGAGTCAAGCTCAACTCCCAGTTCTACTGCCAGTTTCGGAAGACCCTTCTTCAAGCAGTGGTCAGGAAGAAGTCCTGCATCCTTCAAGAAAAACAGATTTTCATGCAGGACAATGCCCATCACACAGCAAGTACTCCCACAGCGTGGCTGGCAGAAAGGGTATAAAAGAAGAAAAATCCAATGACATGGCATCCTTGTCACCTGATCGAACCCCATTGAGAACCTTGGTTCATCATCACATGTGTCATTTACCCAGAGGGAAAACCTACACCTCTCTGAACATGTCTGGAGCTGCTGGGTTGCGCTGCACGCAATGTTGATGTGAACAATCACAAACACTGACAATCCATGGATGGCAGGCTTTTGATGTCCTTGCAAAGAAAGTGGCTATCTTGGTCCACTGATTGTTTTTGTTTGTTTTTGACTGTCAGAAATTTATTATTTTGTGAATGTTAGATTTATACTTGGTTTCCTGGTAAAAATTCAATTAATTGACATGGGTTCATAACTTTTTTTGTTAATTCCTAATAATTGTGCACATAATAGTCCCTCTGCACACACAGTATCCCCTCCCCTAACATAGCTAAAACTAAAACAAAACTAAAACTACTTCCAACAATTTCGCTTTGCTATTAATGAGTTTTTGGTCATTGAGAACTGGTTGTATAAAATTATTCCTCAAAAATACCACTTGCCTAATAATTCTGCACTCCCTGTATGATACTCAACAAGTTAGTCAATGAGATAATGAAATTTCAACATTATCATGAATTATCTGCAGATTGAAACCGAGCCAATCAAGACCAACAGCTGCTGTACTTTAATTTAGTTTGCATACAATTTGCATACATTTGCACATTAATCTCACCATCTCTACTGGCTAGGTATACCTGCTACCTGTGGTTTTCAGTACACTTGTGAAATATCCTCTACAACTGGTGCACTTTGACATTTTTGTAGCCATTGCTTAAAATGAAAAGATTGAATTGTTGAATTTTGGAGAGCATGTTTTACCTAAAGAACAACTAAATTCAGGTCTGTGCCAGATAGGTCAGAGACCTATGCAAATGACATAATTATGATCTAAGGCTAAATAAATAAATGAGTAAACCTAATACAATGTCATAAAAGTTAAAATACATGTCATTGTGGGATTTTATGATGGGACTCTTGCACTCCACTGTGTACAGCAAGGCTCAGGATAGAAGCACTGGATAAGTACCAGCTAAATTTAAGTATTTACAGCTTTTTATTGCATCTAATAGCCTTTAAATAGGAGACGAATGAGTTCTACAGCATTTTGTCAAAGATCAGCGCTAGATGGATTGATGTTAACCTTGCAGCTTCTTTCATTTTAAGCGTTTCTGTGATATTCAGAATGGAACACTCTGGTGTATTGAAGTCCCTGATGTTAGAGAATGACTCCGTCTGTCCGGAACATGCAACCATTTGTGAAAAAACATCCTGTGTTTTGCCACCCAGTAATTATAATGCAATTTTAAACACAGTATTAAGCACTGTGATCACAGTAATGTTAGCTTTGGTCATGTTCTCCATGGGTTGCACTGTGGAAGTTAAGAAATTCTGGGGCCACATACGGCGCCCCTGGGGCATAGCTGTAGGTTTCCTATGTCAGTTTGGGATCATGCCACTGACAGCCTTTATTCTGTCTTTGGTTTTTGACATTCATCCAGTCCAAGCTGTTGTGGTTATAATTATGGGCTGCTGCCCTGGAGGAACCGGCTCGAACATTATCGCATATTGGGTAGATGGAGACATGGACCTGAGGTAGGTGCTACAATGAAATATCACAAGCCTGAATAACTAGAAGCACAGAATAAAAGGTACATTATGTCAGTTAATTCTGTGATTGCTAACTTATCTGGCACTCAACAGTGTTTGAGTATTCTTTTTAGCGTTTGCAGATACTAACAAGAGAGGAATAGTTTTGTTCTACTAGTTCTTCTTTTACTTAGACAAAATTTTAGGCCAATTCATATGATAGGAATTACAGTGCCTACATGTCAAGATGGGGTTTGTATAAGTAATTTAGTAAAGGCTAGAATGGCACCAAATAGGTGAAGAAAAAAGAAAACCTACTAAAAAAAAATATTTATAACAAATACTACGCAGAGAATACCGCTGAGATCATAAGAGAAAAAAACGTTATAGTGTACGGATAACATTCAAGTGGGTAAAATTTACAAAATGGTCATATGTTATGAAACATTACAGTGATATGCAAATATTTAAATTATATAATAAATTTATTGTATGTATCCCACTAAGAATTTACTGCTATTATTGCTACAAAACATATATCTTTTTGAAGAGTAGATGAACGGAGTAAAGAGATCCAAACATTCTGAATGTGATGGAATATCTGCATTTTTCTAAAGCTAAAGCTGGCCATACACCTTTAGATCTACTAACAACTATGTAGTATAGGGTCCTCTGAACACAGGTAGAATTGATGGTTTAGAAAGTCACTCATATAACATGGTTTTGGTAAAACAAAAGGAGATCTAAAGGAAATCTGACAAAGAAATCTAAAGGTATATGGGGACCCTTACAGATATTAAGAAGTCGTCGTTATCAATAATATTTTTCTTAGAAAATGTATTCAGAACAATATCTGTAATATTATTCTTTAACATTTCTGCTTTCTATTTTATTTGTAAATGGCATAGCAAACATGATCATTTGTAGGTTCACACTGGGTAAAATAAAAACGAATTGAACATGATATTCCCTCTATCCTAAAATACATGCAGCAGGAACATTCACCTGCAGGACATTGTGAATGTCACATTCACCACTGTACAAATAGCTCCACAGGACTGACTTTCTCCATCTTAAACATTTAACCCCATACTAAGTAACCAAAATCTAAATAGCCACATTTATTAAGCTTTTAAATTACTGATGAGGTATTGCATCAAAATAAGATAGAAGACACATTTTAATAAAGACACATGTTAATTATATTTACAAACAAGGTTCTTAAAATATTCCCAATTTTGCTGGCAGACATACCCAGTGAATTAACCAACCCTCATTCCACTCTATTACAGCTGGCTGCATTAACTAGCTGATATTGTTATAGCAGACTGGAGGGCAACATTAGATTTTCTACATCTGCTTTTCCTCTCTGGTGTGACTGCTATATTCCATTTGTTTTGAATAAATAATATGTATGTAAAGTATCAATGGATCTTGATTTGTTTTGCAGTATAAGCATGACAACATGTTCCACGCTCCTTGCATTAGGCATGATGCCTCTGTGTCTCTTCCTTTACACGAAGATGTGGGTAGATGCCAGTTCGATTCTTATTCCTTATGACAGTATTGGTAAGTGGCACTGTTTTTATGGTAACCATGAACAAAGTAAATTTCAAGTCAAGTCAATGACAACATATCACAATTCTTTTCTTATAGCAATCCCTATATTTCTTCTACATCTCTTTTATTGTAGTTATATTTTTGTGGTTATTTTTTTAAACCCATAAAAGGTATTGCATTCTCTATAAAAGAAGCAATATTTTAAAACTAAATGCCAGGTACTGCACAAAGTATACCCTGGAGTGGGCAACACATATGTTGTAAAGTTTAAATAAGATCTAAACCAGTGGTGGGCAACTGAGTTGATATGGAGGGCCACAAAAGGGCCGCACATAACAGCGATCCAGTCCCTCCCCCCATCGGCGGTGGGCCAGATCCTGACAATCCCCCCCGCTACTGGGTGCAGAGCTCATATGTAGACCTGGTTTCCCCAGTCAACATTGACAATTTTACTGATGTAGGAGCGCCGAAGTTGGTTAGGAAAGCCGGGTCACATGTGACCACTACACAGGTGAGTTGCAATGCCCTATGCATTTACAGTTAGGTTTTGGGGGCTGCAGGTGGAGGACCAAGGGGGGCCGCCGAACAACGCCCAAAGGGCCACATGCGGCCCCCGGGCCTCATAGGATCTAAACCCTAAAATTAAGCTAACAATGAAATTTTTATTCACACATGCCTGCTTTGGAATTTCCTTTGCCCCCCGACCTGCACTGGTTGTATCAGCATGTATAGATATAAATAACATGAGCTCTCCATGTGTTGAAGGTGCCATCTTGGTTGTGGCATTGTATATATAGCTACTGACAGTCTTCTGCTGTTGTGCTGGTGTCTTAGATTTGATATAACAGACATTATTTCCGATGACATGCTCTCATGTAGATGGCTCAGGGTGGATAGATAGATGCCTATTTAGCTAATAATTTAGATAGAAGCTTATCCATTTTAAGAGACACAGACAGATTCTTATGAACTAAATGCTAGTTTTTGTCTAGGGGTGCGTAAATAGGATTAATTACCTCCTCTCTCATACTTCCCATGGCTGACAATCTCTTTAACCTGGCACTCCAGGCTGTGAGTAGGTCTTTGACATACTCATATATAGTGCAGGGTTATTGGTCCAGCATTTGTGCAGAATCAGGTTGTAGATTTCATGAAGGAGGCTGCAGAGATAAGTCATGCTTAGGGGACATTTGCTGGGGATAGAAGAGTTAGGTAAGTAAATATATACATCTCCCAAGACAAACAAAATAGCATTTACATTTTAATTGCAAACATTTTAAAAAGTGAAATGACGACCTAGATAACAGGCATCTATTACTAATGCCTCCCAGCTAATTGTCAAGTTTGGAAGTTTTTTTGTCAACCTTTTATAGGGAACACAGGAAATTGACCAGTTCCCTTTGTAGATCTCATCGTTGTCCTTCTTTTCTACATCAGACTCTCCCTTTTGCTCTTTGAAGTGCTAGGAAACAGTTGAATTGGCGGATATTAAATGGGTGTGGACTATTAAATTCCACATAATCATTCTATATTCTTAAAGCTTATTGAAGGCTTCCAGCCTTAGCACAAAATGACCACATGTTTGAGCAGTTTAAGGCTGGTGAGCCCATTAGTTCACTTCACTTTAGCTGCTATATTCGTGCAACAGCATCTAAACTTCATAATGTTCAACAGCAAAGCAGCTGCATTACAAATACAACTGCATAACATAATATAATAGTTTCTGTCTGACATGTTAAGTGATTTGTAATTGTCTTTAGTCATAATACAGAAGAAGTAGTAGAAGTTGATGTTACTGTTCCTTTGATTATTTTAACCCTTTTACCTTAGCTGAGTGGTAACACAGTGAATAACAAAGCTGAATTCAGAAATAGAGGCATCTAATACCAGCTAGCACAGTATGGAGAATAAATATAACATACAGCACTTTATATCACTGTTTTAAGTGGTTAACTTGGAGTTCTTACATAATTGGCTTTTACTTAACTTGCCTAATAAAACAGAAATTTTTTTGACAGAAAGTGGATAAACCAACAGAAATTTACTATAAAAAATGCCCCAAAAAAGTACAAAATGCTGCAGTTAATTTGTATAACTCTGTCTCTTGTACATCATAAAACAGATGCTTTGACCTTTTGTTGCAACAGGAGCTACTATTGTCAGCATTATGAAGATAATTGGACTAGTATATATTTCATGGAACATTTCTAACCTACAATTACCATAACAGTATATTTGTTTTAGGTATTGCTTTGGTGGCTCTGGTTGTTCCAGTTGGATTCGGAATTTTTTTCAACTATAAGTGGCCAAGATATGCAAAAAAAGTTCTTAAGGTAAAAATATAGTAGTAAATTGTACATTAAACCTTGGATTTTGCACATCTAGACACATGCAGCAAGTTCCTTGTATCCACCTTCCTTGTATCCACACAACGCAGAATGGGGGAAATGATTTATTAAGCCCACTGGTTCATTAGGCTTTGTTTCCATTATACATCGGGACCCCTCCGCTAAGCATATACGCTTAGCGGGGGTCCCGACGTAGCAGATAGACTTACTTGCTCGGCAGAGGATCTGTCTTCACGGCGCCCAGTCGCTCCCAGATGTAAGCCTCAACGTAGTCGAGTACGTTAAGCCTTCTGCACCGGCAGATATATAAACAGATCATCCACCGAGCAGGAAATGTCTGTGTGCTATGCCGGGACCCCCGCTAAGGTGGGGGATAGCCTAGGATCTTACAGGTGACGTAGTATAGGATGGAAAGAGAGTGGGAGGAAACAAGACACCCAGGGTGACCATACCCAGTGAAATTTGGCTAGAGAGCCCAGCTGTTTGGCAGAAAGCATCAAATATCATTGCATCTCTCATGCAGCTTTAACCTTCCTGAATTGCAGAGAAGGTAATGGTCTGTTTCATGGCTGTAAAAAGAAATTGCAACAGTGCAAATTGTAACCTGTAAACCCTATCTGGGTTTTTATTAAGCAGGGCCTCACCAGGGTGAAGTTGTAGAGGGCTCCCCAGCAGGATGGCGGTAAATCTGCATCCATAGCGCTTGTGCTTTGGGGCACTCCCACCATATGTGGAGAAACAAGCCCTCCTGCGCACATCCTCTGAAGCAAGAAGGCCAAGGACAAATTTGGATAGTCTTGTAGGGACCATGTACCAACAAGATAACACTTTAAAATTCTCTTCCTGGGCTATAGTGTTGCAAGAGCAAGACTTAGTGATTTCCCATATTTGGGTCTAAGTTTTGTCATCGTAATCAAGGGCAAACAGAAAGTTTTCCAAATGCCCGCAGGTTTTTTTCAAAGTTTATACAGCCTTTTCAAAGCAGATTGAAGGCCCAGGGGGTCATGTTACACATCAGGAAAGTCTGTTTTTCAAGAAAGAAGGCAAAGTTATACTATTTCAAAATAACACATTTTTACTGGGCTTTTCTTCAATGTTTTTTTAATTAAAATCACACAGTTCCCCCCAATTGCAGAACCATAAACCATAACCTCTGTGGCATAGGGCTGCTAGGTTAAAGAAACCTTAAAAGCTCCTCTCTATACCCATGATCAACAAAGGGCATCTGGAAAACCTTAAACAATCAAACTCATGTGTAAACCTAGCATAAAGGAAAAATACATACGTTTTTGTCCTTACAATTTTTATCTTATCCTTTGGTAGATTGGTTCTATTACTGGTGGCGTTCTCATTGTGATCATTGCGGTAGTTGGTGGAGTACTCTACAAAGGATCCTGGGATATTGCACCTAAGCTATGGATTTTAGGAACATTATTTCCACTTTTTGGCTTTGTATTTGGATTCATCTTGGCCTATATATCTAATCAGTCATGGAGCAGGTATGTATGAATAATTATGGTCTCGACTGTATACAAGTTTTATCAACTAAAAATTTCAATAAACAAAATTTGTTTTTACTATCTGGCTAACTTTTTAAGTTATTAAAAACCTCTTCCCTTTTGTTTCTTTTCTTTCCTAGATGTCGCACGGTCTCTTTGGAAACTGGAATGCAAAACACTCAGCTTTGTACAACAATAATTCAGCTTTCATTTACACCAGAACAGCTTAGTTTGATGTTCACCTTCCCACTAATCTACAGTATTTTTCAGATTGTATTTGCAGTCATATTATTAGTAGGTAAGTAATGAAATATTACAGTTTAAAATCATTCAAAATCTGGCAGTTTGAAAGAAAAGAAGCTTCGGCATATATGATCATCAATATTTCCTAATAATTGGTAAAATGACTTTTTGTATTATTATATTAAGGATACTGTTCTAGCTCGTTTATATTTCATAAAGTGACACAAAATTCTTACTGGTGGTTAAATGCAAGCAATGGCCCCTGACCATAAGATGCATGAAAATTTGTATTAACTAAAAGTAAATACTTTTAGGTTAAAAAATTGCATATTTTCACATTAGGGTTCTGGTCTATAGGTGGTCACTCGGCACCTCTCTACAATGCAGAGACATAAGCATTATTGGCTCTTTTTTCTGCAGGCCTTAGAAAATGGGGTTATTAATACTTTTCCAATGTTTCTTTTTTATTGTTTGAGTAGAAAGACATAAGCCAAGGCAGTGTGAACATTTAATCATGTGATCTTTATTATTTCTGTAGGTACAAAATGATGTACTTATGGACAATCATTCAGTAGATCATATAGTAATATATACAAAGAGGATTAATCATGAAGGTTATGCTAAGAGGGGATTAAAGGTATTGAAAAGCCCTCAACTCAAGCAATGCATCGCGCATTTATGCCTTCTTAAAACAGAAGGCATTAGCCAAATGCGATATGGGTTGCTTGAGTTGAGGGCTTTTCGATTCCTTTAATCCTTTCTCACCATACCCTTCATAGTTGTTCCACTATGTTCGGCTCCTCAAAACTCATCCATAGTTTCCATGCTCTGATGATGGCCAATAAGCCTGAAACATCTGTATGCAGTTTGGAATAAATGGCTCTGTACCACAAGGCTATATTTGCACTGTACACCAGCGGTTCTGGATGTACATTAGGCTGATGGAGCGAAAAGGAAAGATTTGCATGGCTCCGCCCACTCACTGAAGTGAGGATGTTTCCATTAACTTTTGGTATTTGTGATGGATTGGGGCATGTAAATGCCTTCTGTTTTAAGGCTTGACTCCGTAGTATATACTAAAAAAAACTAATGTAATAGAGACATTAACTATTGATTTCCAGTTCTATAATATTTTCATGTTATTATAAAAAAAATATCAAATTTGTAGAAAAAAAAGTTTAGAAGTTGTGAAGATCTGAAACTCAATATTAATTATAAATTTATAAAGATTTCAGTGCATTTATACACAGAAGGTTCCTGTGCAGTTTCAAAGACTATCATAATTTATTCTGACATTTTTTTTAAAGGTTACAGATTGGTAGTACGTTTCAGCAAGAACAAGACAGAAAGCAAGGCTGACCCGATTGATGGAGAAACCAATGATGGACTTGAGATTGATGAAAAACCAAGCAATGGAGCTGTCATTGAGAAAGGAGAATGATGAAAGAATTAAACAGAAATGATAGCATGAACTTTTGACAGACCACAGCATGAGGACATCATCAAATTGACCCTGCATTACTATTGCTATCTAACTATTTCTGGAGCTTCAACATTTATTGCAAGAAAAGGTTCTAATGATCCATGTTCAGCAGTAAGGTTCTGTACTACACTATGATAAGAGTAGCAGCTCCAGACCCAACTACATTCCCTGTCGCTGTTAAGCCATGAACTTTTTACAAGGACTCTATACAATTTCCCATGTTAGGTGTACTGTGTATATATTGCCACTATAAAGTAACACTGAAATGTTTATGTGTATAATATTAAATTATTGCGTACAATTCAAATCTTAGTTTATGTAATTTCTGTGATGTACAATCATTTGAAGAATAAGTACATTTTCATACAAAATGAATTAATCCTTATTGTTGCTGTTACAGTCACTTTAAAAATTACCACAACCATATGTAATATTTACTTATAACGCATATCAGCGAACTCCATTATAAAATGTACAAGAAAAATACACAACAAATAATGCACAACACAAAACATTTTTCATTACTGTCCCCAAGTAAGCACCTAGTCAAGTAGAATACTAGGCGATGGGCCCCTTAGTAAGGTAGACAAAGGTAAGACATGTGGCCATTGAGCTGACTTTTGGGTGCCTAAGCTCTAAATTATTCCTTGCAATTCTGAGGAGAACCAAATCCTATATGAATTCTGTTTTTACCGTATAGAATCAGTAAGCTTCAGTGATGTTATAGTACTGCAAAAGATCAGGTGTTGTGATATTAAGATGGCATATATGACCACATGAATACACAGGTTGTCTAGTGGTATAACACAATTGTATTACCAACACCATATGTGACATGCTACCACGTGTCTGTAAGGAAAATATGTGTAAGGTTAGTTACTTGCTATTACTCTAAATTAATTTTTTCTTTTCTCACAGTTTTATACTAAGCCATGAACCATGCTGATTTTTGGTTTAACACAAATGTCATTTTTTGCTTCTAAGATTATAGCAAAAGCATCTTCCTTCCCCACCTTTAACCATCTAGTGTCTTTTATTCATTGCCTTATACTTGACATCATTCCAAATACTTTCTTTAAATATGTTCAAGCTCAGCGTGGCTCCATATGCAATCATAAGTCATTATGGAATTCTAACTTTCGCAAACTATCTAAAAGTTGCAAACTTTTATTGAGTTTCTAAGTGGGATTGATTTATGGAAATGTAGCTACTTTTTTTAGTAAGGTATTTTAGCTTTTTTGCTCAACCTCAGTTTGCTGTTCATTTCGATATTCATTACTTTATTTCTCTTGTTTTCTTTCTAGGGCCCATTAATATCATTGTGTTGAAAAGATTGTAGTTGCAATAATAATACACACTGTTTTATACATTTATGTTCATTGTTTTAGGGCTACCAACACACACGTTCACATTTGTACAGTGAAGTGCAGTATATGAGGGTATATTGTGATGCATTAAAAAAATTAATTTGGTTGCCAAACTAAATCAATGCAACTTAGAATGTGTGCAGCTGCCAAAGATGCTAACTCTATCTGCCCTATTACATGTGATTTAAAAGAGATGCTAATTAAAACCTCTTAAAGGTTTAAAGGGAACCTACCAACTACTGCAGGGATCCCTCCCACTGCCTGACTTATCGCCTTGGCCCCACATCATACAATTGTAATGGGATTTGGGTCATCTGTCCCATGTTCCCCTTGCGGCTGTAGGAAGCCTCGTCCAGTGTCGCAGGATTGTGATGTCAGCGTCACATCTGCAAGACTTGGGTGATTAGTAGTGATGAGAGCCGTCTCTCTCCTGTTCAGAGACCCCCCCCCTCAAGGAGCTCTCCAACAGAGGTGATAGTAGGAGGTGGATTTGAGGGGAGGGGGTAGTAATGAGAGGCGGAAGTGGCATCAGTGCAGGATCTAACATGCTAGCATCAGGAATGAACATGAGGAAGGTAAGTATGTTTTGTTTGTAGCAGTTTTCCAGCATCTGAACTGCTGACAGGTGAGTATTGTGTCTATTTAATGTATGTGTTTTTTTAACTTGGTGTTCAAAGGTGGTTGATCGTACATTACTGAGATATTTTGATAGATTTAACATTAGATTTTTATCTAATTATCTAAATGTATTGGAAGTCAGGAACATTTTAGTTAATTTTTGATTGATACCTTGATTGAACATTGCTCAGAAACTGGAATTTTTTAATAGACTAATAAACAATGGGGAGTGCCACACACCCCTCTAGTGGCTGGACCGCTCAGAGGCATCCCAATCAATTTCAACAAACAGAGATTCCAACTTGGTCGGTAATAATTTGGGTCACCGTAATTTGGGCCGCAGTTAGACCATAAAGGGGAGCATGCAAATTGAAGGACCGGAAATTACACAATATTGCGGTATCACTGCTACCATCCCATTTAATTCGGGAAAAGGAAAACCTGTTCTGATAAGCACTATATCTAGGAAAGCAACTCTTCAGAAAGCTACCGTAGGGAAGTGTTCTGCGGTATTCAAAACAGGTATGAGGCTGAGAGGAATGACTTATGACTAATTTCATGCAATACAAATTATTAATATATACAATTATTATCCAAATCAACAATTAAAGAGAGGGTAGTCCAGTGTAAAATAAAAAGGGAAAACAGAAAAAATTATACTTAAGTTTGCCAAGGAAGAATGTCCGTTGTGGGAGGAAAGTCCAAGATAAAGAATTCCAAAATGGCCACCAGCACTGTGGTTCTCTGCTGGTGATCTTCATACGACGGTAGAAATGGAGAACTTCCTATAGCATGCCCTCTTTGGGGATGCAAATCCTGGGCAGGTTTTGAGATTGGGCCCCCATGGGCGTTATTATATTTCTGGAGGGAAATGACGTCCCGAAATATGACAGGATCCATATTCCCGCCCATGGCCGTGGTACACAGGTTACAATGCAAGGCATAACCAAACTCCCCAGAAATTACCGGTCTCATTAATGCCAAATATGCATTTAATGGCATATCCAGGCATGGAGAAAGGTTATAACTTCGAGCTGGTCAATCCCAGAAGTACATTTCATATCAGGGTATACGGCTGGGTCCAATGAATACGCTGATATGGGTAAGATAATTCTACCAGGTATGATGTCCACTGGATGGGAATCATCATAACAGACATTAATTAGTCTGTTTGGAGCCGGCTGACATATGAAGGTAATTTTACCTTCCTTTGTATCAATGTAGGGAAACATTTAATACCCTATCTGATCTATCACAGAGACTATCTGGCAACGGGGCAACAGGGGGGCTAATTGGATTTGGGTTGGGGCTTTGAAGCCTCACTGGTCATCAGGGCGATAACAGTTTTGAAATAACACCTCTACGCATTCTAGTTACATTTAGTGAAAGACAACACTCTTTACATATAAGAGGCTTCAGTGTTAATACAGGAAAATACATCACATTCATACATGTTCAATACAAATATGAGGTATTAATACATGAATGCTTGATGACCTCATGGTCCATCCGTGACATGGAGTACTGCTGAACATACTGTGCATGGGCAGCATAAAAGATGCTATAATGTGTATCTGGATACTTCAAACAAAGCTATAAAGAACTTTTCATATAGAGAAGGTATCAGCAAAAGTCCATAAGAAATGTTAGAGTTACACAAAAATTCCATCTGCCTATGTTCCCATGCCGTTTCTCCATTTCTTGATAGCATCATCGTAATTGCTTTCGCTTCTTTCCTACCTCCTTATTTTCCAGGAAAAATCATACAGTACACTTTCCACCTAAAAAAAACAGTAGTGTAGTTGAAGCTTTTATTGACTGGGAGTGACAGGTTTGGGCACAGCTGTTACATCTAAGCAATATCACACAAAAACAGAAAAAAGAAAGAGGAGTAGAAAGATAAGAGAATGGTGGCACAGAATACAGTCGATTGTTGGGTCAGACATCACAATAGTCAGTAGACACAAAGCACAGATACAATTCTATGGGCACGTCTATCATTGCAGGCGGGAACATGGAGGATCTTATCTGTATAAATTAAAAACTGACTTTAGTGTAAGGTGCTAACCTAACCTCTAGAAGAAGAAGTTTGAAACAATATGTAAACAGAGGAAAACTAAGAAAATGTCATCTAATAAGATCAATAACCCCTCGTTACTGCTTGAGATGACTGCAATAGTGTATGGCTTAAGGGGATAAAGAAAAATGTTATGTGATGTGGAAATCAGAGTAAATAAAGGATTCCGACTGACATTCAGCTGAAAGGTGAATCACAATATTATATTTACCTATTTCTTACATAGAATGACTATCCTCTCCCCTGTTCCAACAGAAGTATACTGTATATTTTTATCTATGTACATAGAACGACATTTGCACACAAAACTAATATTTTTTAATTTATAGTGTTTTTTTTTATTAATTGTGGGTGATTTGCTGTGGCTATGGTAGGCTCTCCCACAATACCCAAGAAAATATATAAATAAATGTACTTGGTCCAGGGCCTTCCAGAAATCTATGTTTTCATGAATGGCACTAGAAGTGCCAATAATAGGGATGAATGCAGTGAAAAAACCCAAAAACGTACCTGTAATGAGCAATTTAGCAATATAATCAGCCATTCTTCTTCACTTCCTGGTTAATGGGCTTAGCAGAACCCGACACCACGTCACAGCAGCACGTGATTTTTCAGTGAGCTGCTTTGAAAATTCCCATAGAAGATCACTGAACGCCCCCAGTGGCCACCCGTGATATTGCACCACAATGTGTTGGCTACACACTGAAAAATCACATGCTGCTGTGACGTGCTGCCGGGTTCTGCTGAGCCCATTAACCAGGAAGTGAAGAAGAATGGCTGATTATATTCCTAAATTGCTCATTACAGGTCCGTTTTGGGGTTTTTTCACTGCATTCCTCCCTATTATTGGCACTTCTAGTGCCATTCATGAAAACATAAATTCCTGGTGGTAGGTCCGCTTTAACAACACATGTTTAATGTCACACCAACAAAGCTGTCTAATGCATAAATGTTGTAGCATTAAAATGCTTTTGTTTTGTGGCACAATGACTAAAAGATGCATGCACCATTTTTGTCATGCTTTGGTGAGTTACATCATACCAGTCAAGATTTGCTATTTAAAAACCGGGGGACGTACAGGAAGTGACGTCAGTGACGTCACTTCCGGTGTATGGATCGTGGTTCTTCCGCGTTCCACGTAACGGAAGTGATGTCACTGACGTCACTCCCGGCGTCTGCCAGTCTTCTAGCTGATCTAGCAGGGAGAGGGCGTTACTCTCCCTGCTTATGTTCCTCCCGCTTGTGCTGATAACGTGCGCGCCGCCGTGGGAGAAACGCCCTCTCCCTGCTAATCAGCTCGATTTCAAGAACCCGGGAAAAATCCGGGATTTCTTGAAATCGGGATTTGGCCGGGAAAGCCACATAAAAACGTGACTTTCCCGGCCAAGACAGGAGACTTGACAGGTATGAGTTACATACAAAGGTCAATACCCGCTTAATCGATGAGCAGCGAATCGATGAGCACCACTTTGCCCAATCTATTCCCGTTTGATACAAAGCAATTACAATGGAACAGGAATTCACCAACATGTTAGTTCAATCTAGCTTGATTCAAGGAATTGATTTAGGATTTACAGGAAGCCTTGATTCCCCCATGAACAACTGAACCCATGACCAATAACCCTTATAACTGCATGTAATTACAAGCTTTCCTAGATGGAGGACAGGGAATGGGCAGATTGTTATTAATAAATGATTTTACACAAGTAATCAGTAATGACACACTCTATCAATATTTGTGTATAAGGAATAACATGGTTCCGTGGAAAGTTTAACTGATCAGGGCCATCTAACCTCAGATGTTTCAGTAAGGATAGTTATATAAGCAGGGGTGCACATAAGTGGTCCACCAGTATGCAAATGGGGTCAAAATAGTAATGCGGACCAATATTGATGTTACTGATTGTACACTGAGGAGTCTGACTGTCACAGAGAAGCTTCCCCCTCCCTCTCTCCCTCCTCCGTGTGAGCAGAAGCCAAGGGGCAACAAGTGCTCACTAGCGACACTCTGGCTGAAATTGGTAATGCAGCTCTACTTTATCATTCAAACTACCAGCATTCTTTTAGTTTTATTGTTAAATGTATACAATTGATGTCACTTGGATAACCACAGGGAAACATTTATATAACTGAAAGGTTGCTAAACAAAGATTGGACTTTTAAGGTTGTTGGAAATCTGGGGATTAAAGGTAAGAGTAGACATATGTAAGGCCATGTGTTCACTGCTGTGAACAGCATCAGGCGCTGCCTTTTAACATCTTGGAGACATGCCAGCTGGTGACCTGTGGATGGAGACAGCTAATCAGAGGCTCAATCAGGAACAGGAAAGTCCATCTGCAGCTGAGTCTACCATGCAGAAGGCTAACGCAGAGGACAGTGAGGAAGACCACGCTACATATGGGGTGAGAAACACTCTCTCCTGGTACTCATCTGAGTAGCTCACTAAAAAGTTTTGTGCACCCCTGCAAATAAGGGTTATTTTATAACCTAAAAGAAATAAGAGTATGTGTGCTTACATGATATGTGTGTGTATATGAGTTGTGTAATTCGGGTTAAATTGCCTCGCCAACACTTTGAGATAAAAAAAAGTGGGTCTTGGGTTTCAGTTTGGGCACTAAAAGGTTCGCCATCACTGGTCTAGGCAATTTTTATGTAGAGCAAGAATTTCTTTTTTTCAGATTCTCAGAGAAGTCTCTGCCAAATAAGTACCAAGTACCAAATGAACTTCCAGTGACTAGTGTGAGAGAGTGTAGGACCAAACACCAAATTTAACACATCTTCTCCTGATATACTGTACACCTAAGATCTTGTAATATTATTATTATCATCATTTGTTTATATAGCGCCAACATATTATGCAGCTGTTTACAATACATTAGAGTGGAGATGCAACACAATATAGTACACACAGGAACAGGTTATGACACAGGAGAAGTAGAGGACCCGGCCCGGTTAGGCTTACAATCTAATAGGTTGTAATACTAACAAGTCACATGACACCAGAGAGAGAAAATGACTAATGGGGAAAAATTGGACACTTGTCACTTAAAGGTGTACCCATTTTATTGCCATAGGTTTAGACATGAATAGCTGCGTGTTGAATTATATTGAGGGGACAGCAAATTTACACCATTTTAGAAGCTGTACATTTGTACATTGACTACTTTACATTGTATTGTGTTGTACCATATGGTTTTGGTAGAACAAAAGTTGATTCTACAGAAATTGTATGGAAAGATTGTAAGGTGTATGGTGCCTTAAGCCTGGCATACACATGCCGATTAGCGGCCGATTTTGCCACTGACCGACAGGTGTGCGCGCTTGCGCCGTCGGTCAGCGGCGAAATCGGCCATGAATCGGCGTGTGCCCACATGGGGCAACAGATCCCTGTCGCCCCACAGCTCGGCCGGCCAGAGAACAGACATGTCCAATGTTCTCTGGCCAATGCCAGCCGATGCCATTAACTTCAATGAAGACTGGCGTCTTCATTTAAGGTAATGGCCAGCACACAAAGGGTGCCCGGCCGATTAAAGCAGCCCCAGAATGCAACATGATGACGTCATCACGCTGCATTCCAGAGCTCATCGGAGCTCGTCTGTCAGCACCCGTCTGTGGGTGTATGGCAGGCATTAAGCTGTTTTGTAGACATGACATTTGGCTAAACAGAATATTAAATATTTTGGTAGACAAAACAGTTCCCCATATATCTCTTTATAGCTGTGTGTTTGGAATTCTGCTTTAATAAATGAATAAGTGATCGATAAAACCAATTATCAAAACAAAATAAAGCAGCAAACTAGAGGAGGGTGGAGGCAGGAGAGGAGTCGGCTATCCCTCTACAGCCAGAGGAAAAGAATGGGCCCCAGATGGCCCTTTATCAAGTCAATAATCTAATGTTTGCTTCAGTATTACATTGTCATGAGGACAGTATAATAATTCGCTTGGAGAGTGCTTTCTATTAAAAAATAGATTGTTCTAGATGACAGGAAGAAAACGGAATGGCAAATAATCTATCTCTGTTACTTTGGATTCCTTCCATGGCAACAAAATCCTTCTCTATATTTAAAAAAAAGAAAAGCAGAGTTATTGTTTCCGCAGTTGTGTTGCTGCCATCTACAGATTTCCTTCAGCCCAAAAAAGAAATAGAAAATGTAATTTTAGAACACAGAGCAGCAGTGCATTGTGATTGTGAATAAACGTTTAGTGATAGTTGAACTGAACTCAGTAAGGTGGGAGGTTCATGTATAAACATTGTTGTAATGATTTAACACATCTCTTAAATGAATAACTGTTTGCACTTAGCTTTTATGCATTCTGTTAATATTTACAGATTTCACAAAAGAAAAATCAAAGCTACAACATCCATTGTATACAGTCACCTTGAATACAATAACTGCACTAGAAGCACTGCAATAGTTGTTAGTTTACGTTTAATTTTATGCCCTTTGCATGAATATGCTAAATGATGACCCAGTCAAACGAAACCATTTTCTATAAATATATATTTATATTCTATATTCTATATATTGTTTTTAATGCTCAGCCCTATGGTCATCCCAATGTATGGCGTGGCTCTGACCAGGGATCTGTTCGATATGTCATTTTTTTGCTGTCTTTATATGTTTTCTGATATGTAATTAATAAATATATATATTTTTTATATGATTGTTTCCGGTGCCTAAAAAACCCCCCCAAATGATCCCTGAGTTCAAGGTGGAGCTATATACCACCCCACTCATGATCAAATTCTCCTCTTTTTTCAGTTTATAATAGGGGTGTGGCACATGATCAAGAGGGTGTTGCCCTGACATTCTATTTCTTGTCCCCCTCGCCCTAATGTATTTCCCATTTTCTATAAATCCTTCAATGTTTAGTAATATTTTTCTATAATGAAGAGACTTTTCCAAACTCCTGTTGAGGAGAAATTATTGTTAACTCTTTCCCCAATAAATAGGAAAATGGAGATCAATACTTTGACATCTGTTCCTTACTTTACCAGTGTAGATCTTGTCATTTACTTCTTATAAAGATGTTACAGAAAAGGAAATGACAGAATAATCTCCCCAAAGAGCACCCAAAGTCCACTGCATGTTATTCCCCTTGGTCATTGCGCACTGAATGAAGTGAAAAAGACACAGACACAAACCTTCCCATTCAAATGATCCATTGTAAATGTAGTGACACTATAAATGGACACGTCTACACGACATGGAAAACCTGTTGCAGATAATTTTTGTATTTTTTTCCTTTTTTCATTTTAAATGTATAGTATTGGGCACGGTACCACCTATGTACTTGTAACATGTCCTAAAAAGCAATCCATGGGACATGTCACGCCAATGCATCCATGACTCCCTATGGATACACACCCTGACAGGCATGCTTTTTAACCACTTTATTCTCCACTTTTTCTTGTTGGACGTGTGTCCACTGCATTCCCGCATTCGGTGTATGCCAAACACACAACCCTTCTAATGCAAATGTTCCACACTCCCACCATTTTGTTTTTTTGTGGTGCAAACCATCGAAAAAGTTTTTTCTGCATCTTTTCAATTCAAATGAACATGCAGTCGAGTCCATGACATGCTGTGGGTACATTAGCTACCTCACTTATCAAAAAACTAAACCCTTTGGGATAAGGTTTGATTTGATTTATTATGTACATATATTTTTAGTACTTAAGTATTAGTTAAGGACTGCTGAACAATTCACTTACAGGACCAATGAGACGCCGAAATTCTATAGCAGCATTAGGAAGTACAAATATTAAGTGACCAAAGTTGCCTTCATCCATACAACGTGTCCGGAACCACATGCAAGTTTACAGTCAAGTAAAGAGGTATATATAACATATTAACAGTGTTATACTACTCTGCTGAAAGCAATATACAGTTTTTGTGCCCACTAAACATATTTTTATTCCGCTTTAGTATTATATAGAGATTTCATATAACATTCATAAAGACACAAAGAATTTTCTAATAATATCATCATTCTAAAGACTAAAGCCTGCCATACACGCACCGATCACCGATCAGCGGCCGATTTTGCCGGCGACCAACGGGCGTGCGCTCTAGCAGCCATCGGCAAAATCGGCCGCCGATCAGGGGTGCCCACTGCTGCCCTGCTTCTGTGACAGCCTTGGTCTGAATTGTGGGCTCCCCGTTCCCCAGGGGATTCCCAGTTCCCCATAGTGGCTCTTTAACCTTTTGGAATCTTGTATTGACATCTTTATATTTGCAATTGTAAATGCAATTGTAAATGCAATTGTGATTAAATGCATTAACTGTGCTGCTGTTTTTATACATAGACCTGTGATTATTGTTTTGTACTCAACTTGGATTTGGAAGTCCCTACGCCCCTGTGTATTATAGCGGGAATTTAGCCATTGGTGGCGGGGTTCTCCTACTACCACGACACCTATAATTTTTTTCTGTTTGTTTTGGGATGTTGGCCTCCGAAACACCATGTATGTGTAGTGTTTACATTGTAACAGTTCTACAGTTCCAGGAATCACTGACCACATATAAAAAGTATAAACACTTTTTACCAACTGCAAAAAAAATGGGACATTCCAAGTTCAATATTTCAGGTGGTTGCCCATAAGCAAAACATTCTGCACACAATGGTAGTCAACAGCCACCTACGTATACATAAATATCACTATGAAGATAAATATTACAAAAATGTGCAGATCTGGCCCTTGCACACTGGATTGACACAACTGTGGTCTAGGCCAGTGTTTTTCAACCTTTTTTGGGCAAAGACACACTTGTTTCATGAAAAAATACGCATAATCGCGGCGCACTTCCGGTCCCCGCTGGAAGTATGTCATCAGCAGGTGCCCCGCTGGAACGCAGATGCGTACCAGCAGAGCAAAAACACCGCCCCTGGTCTGTGGGGACACGTGTTGCTAAGCAACCGCTCATATAGTATAAGACTTATACAGCCTTATGTTACTGTTTAACTTATGTTATACACGGACCGGCTCTGTGAAGATGCGGTTGCTTAGCCCTCCTATCTAGCTGCCTCTTATAGTATAAAGCTAGCCACACACGGGTAGATTCCCGTGCAATCGACCACCAATCAATCACAGCGTGGTGACGTCACCACGCTGTGATTGATTGGTGGTCGATTGAACGGAAATCAATGTGCACCACATGGGCACATCGATTACCGTTCAATAAAGAAGTCCGGCTAGCTAGAGTTCTCTTCGGCTTCCAGCATGTAAATCATTCTTAAAGCTGAAGGAGAAATCCAGCCAGCTTCTCTCCCACTCTCCACGGCTGCAGTAAGGAATGCTGACTCCGCCCCCTTCACACAGAGCTGCGCTCCGAGCTGTCAGTTCTATGTAATGATGTCGGCTTTCCTTTCCCTGCACTCAACATGAAAACATTTCATGTTGAGTGTTGGTGATTGATTGAATGTGGTTTTCCAACATGTTGGAAACCCGTTCAATCGAGGTACTTCGAGGGGGCTCTATTGAAACCCCTCGAAGGACAGCACACACAGGAAGGATTGTAAGCAGATTCGAGTACAATCAATCACCGTGACCGCGCACGTTGATTGATTGTACTCGAATCGTTTTACAAATCTACCCGTGTGTGCCTAGCTTTAGACTTATACTATAAGAGGCAGCTAGATAGGAGGGCCGAGGGTGGGGTCAAAAACCCACGGCACACCAGGCAACATCCCAGTGGTTGAAAAACACTGGTCTAGGCAGACATTCACTTTAACACTAGCCATATGAATTTATATATTTGCGAGCAGTTGCAAGAAACTTTAAAAATGAACATACTCATTTTTAGAGTATACTGTTTCCCTGGTAACTTATAAATGCTATATTAAATGATTTTACTATGAAAAGAACTGTCAAAACTACCAAACCTGGAACACTACAGAAAGCATTACTATTGGAAAATATGTAAGATAACAACTTGCAGTAAGATGTTGACTTTATAAACAACTCTTTTCAACTCTTTTAAGACATTGAATGACTCCTGCCATGTATAACCAGGATGGAGATTAGGTAATCCTGTGTATTGTTTGTTACCAGAAAAAGCAGGACAACTTGCAGTAAGATGTTGACTTTATAAACAGTCAACTCTTTTAAGACTGAAACAATGACACTTCAATGGCTTTTCACAATCATTTTATCTTCTAAATTGTTCTTGGGATGAGAGGATAATTTGACAATGTCAACCCTGGCACAGCAAAGGAACAAACAAAGAATTATAAATCACAAATAGCATTACAAAATATGTGAGCAATGATGTAGGTCAAATTTAATCATATTTACATTAATACACAGAACTATAAAATACCTCTAATATTACCTTGACAGATACATAATCTGAAAAGTTATAGGAAATGTTGTCACGCACAAAAGCTGACAAAAAAATGTAAATATATGAAGAGAGCTTCTGGCAAAAAAAGCTGTTTAAAGTTTACCCACTAAAACAGACACGCCTACACTCATGTAACTAGAGGCCCCATTACTGTTTAAGCTGGAGTTCTTGTAAAAAATTACCTCCAGTGTATTTGAAATATTTCATTACTTTCTTGTCTTTCTTGTTTTACTCAATGCCACATGGAGTACTGACCTTATTAAATACCTCCGTCACTTTTTTACTACATTTTAAATGTGTATATATAGCAGCTACTTCCCTACTCAGTAGTTTGTGTTCAGCACCAGATGGACCAATTTTTCTGCCTATTTATTTCATAGCTTAGTAGATATCAAGAAAAGACTAAAGTCAGCAATGGAAGCCACCACCTGTCTGGAAAATGTCACTATATGCAATGGTACATCTTGCTTGCTGCCCCCTGACAACTTCAACAGGATACTTAACACCATCTTAAGTACCTCTATCACAACACTGTTGGCGCTGGTTATGTTCTCCTTGGGCTGCAGTGTGGATTTTAAGAAATTTTGGGGTCATATCAGATATCCATGGGGTATCGCAGTAGGCTTCCTCTGTCAGTTTGGAATCATGCCTATTGCAGGTTTTACACTGGCAAATATATTTAACGTTCTCCCAATTCAAGCTGTGGTGGTGCTTATCATGGGATGTTGTCCAGGAGGAACTGGCTCCAATATATTGTCATACTGGGTGGATGGAGACATGGATTTAAGGTAAGAAATTGGCAAACTTCTATTTTTCTGTGCCTCTGTATTTATGGGCACATAATGTCTAATTTAATAAATGGAAATACTAAAATTCATTAATCAGGAAAATTATAAAGTAATAACTGGACATTCCATTTAAAACCAAAATTTCAATAATGGAGGGATGTTATTGAATCAGCAACTCCCATAGGGTCAAGTTGTAAACTGTTTTCTCAGCTCTGAAACAGGAAGAACTTGTTATATGAATATTTTCATATTTACCATAGAAAAGGAGTCTCGGCTCAGTGAAACTACAGATAATAAAATCAATTTAAATGGAAGACAGCTTATATCACAAAATAAACTTAAAATGTATCACCAGCATTTGAATCTCTTATCAGGGCTTGTTTCTACAAGGTGGCATGGACTAGTCGACGTCCTGTGCCCATGCCATCCAACTAGTGGCTTGACTAGGTACTCCATTTGTTGACGCAGCAGTGGACCACAACACAACATTTTTCCACAATATACAGGGGAAAAGTTGGAGTGAAAACGATGTAGAGCTTAGCCCAAGGCAATCTTTGTAATCATCAGTAATTTAGTGATTGGCCATAGCCCAACATCCCAACATCTACAATTTCCTATGGGACGACACAGTTGGGTGCTGTCTATTCTTATGCTTACTTCCCTATAGAATGAGTGATTTTTGTTTTGTATTTACACCAAGTTAAAAAAAACATTTCCAGACCAGAATATTGCAATTATTCTACAAGAGTTTTGGACATCTTCATATCAATATAGATAACATGGTAATTATATAATTAGCTGTCCAAAACACCATCCCTCCATACTCCTTTCAGCCCAGGATTAAGAAATGGGCTTTCCCTTGGGAGAGTACAAATATCAAAATTTCTTGATTTCTAAATGTCAGCACAGAAGAGTTGGCATTTCTATGCTATGTTCTATGCTAGCATGGTGACAGCATTGTGACCACGTCACCAATATCGTCACCACGCCACACTTGAACAGGTCATCGATCGTGCACCCATCTGTATGTGTATGGGCATCTTTTCAGTTTTCAGAGTGACAAATAAGCAGCACACAGTGAACAAAGAATAGTGTGGCATACCACATTTTAGGTATGTTGCCTAATACAATCACTTCCATCCAGGGCTGGTTTGGAGTGTATTAGCACATGGTACGTGCTCTGGGTACCTGAAAGGCTTTATTAGCACAATCGTGTTCATAAAAATCACTATTTGTTATTTTAGAAGCATAATTGAATTATTGCCTTCTGCAGCTCTGACATTTTGAAGTCAGTTTCAAACCGCAAGTATGATCACAAATGAAGCTAACAATGATCTCACAAGTTTGGTCAAGCACTGCTTGGTTCTGAAATAGTAACTGATCAATATATATACAGCTTAAGTACAGTCAAGAACATTTTGTTTGACATTGAATGACTCCTGCCATGTATAACCAGGATGGAGATGAGGTAATCCTGTGTATTGTTTGGTACCAGAAAAAGCAGGACAGGGCTGTAGATCATAACACGATGAAATACTTATCTCATGCCTCATCTCAAGGGCACCACTGTGTAAACCATTCTCATTGTGTTTCATGATAGAAATCTCCCTGCATACCTACTGCTTGGAACTTGGACTTTTTAAAAAAAAACTATATCAACATCATTATCTCCTTAGATAACATAATTAGAAACATAAGATAACATAAGTAGAGTAGATAAGGCACAGGAAATTTTCTTTTACAATAATATTCAGGAGTCCAATATTTCACACAACTTTCACACAGAATTCACTTATTTCATAAGTTCAAAGTTGTGTAAATCTTTTGTGAGATTATAAAATAGACCATGTGTAATGGCCAGTGGAAAAATTTGATCGATTGTACAATGATCAAACTAAAATCGTAGTATTTTTTTGTTGGTTGGGCCAACTGTATTATATGAACACCTTTATATATGACTCTTTTCTGTGTTTTTTGATCTAAACTAAAACTGTTGATTTTACTCGTATTCCGTTGGAACCTTTCATGTGGTACTACTTTGGATTAGATTACGATAGATGTTTGATGGAAATATCAAGATCTAAAATCAAATCGAAAACAGATTGTGCTAAAATCGAACCGTGTATGCCTAGCTTTAGAGTATGACAAGCAATGGCACATGCTAAAATGGAAGCCATTGCAACAGACAGTATGGTAGAATTTAAGAACATATGTAATTATTAAAAATTGTGAATAACATTTTTGAACAAATATATACAATGTTGTTTTGAAACTGTTTGAGCTGTTGTTGTGGTTTCTGGTGATCTATTGTGTGGTGCGCTTTACTGTGCGTTGGAGTGCAATTCGTCTCAATGACACCTCAAAGCTTAACATATACAGTAGTTCAGGTATAAATAGACCCTGAATGTTTATCACATCATTTTCTCAGATGGCTTTATTATAAAATATTAGATTTTTTTTCAAATCTTGACTTTGTGATTTAATTGTTAAGCCCCTGTGTGAACATGGTATCATTACTAAAATTAATGGAGATATGGAGAAGGGGTTTTCCAGTCACAATATTGACTTGGAATCTAATTAATGCAAAAACTACAAGTGATAGAACAATAAATGTTTCAGGAGCTTTGCAATTAACTCCTAAATAAATGAATTATACACTTAACAAAAATATAAACACAGCACTTTTGGTTTTGCTCCCATTTTGCATGAGCTGAACTTAAACATCTGAAACATTTTCTACATACAAAAAAGACCCATTACTTTTGGACCCTTATTGCAAGGATCTGTACCCATTCCAGGTATTGCATGGCTGGCATACTCCGCCAGATATTTAGTATTACAAAGCATGTTTAAGATGCTTTAGATCAGCTTAAACTACAGCATGTTCCAGCTCCTGCCAATTCAGCAACTTTGCGCAGGGAACACACGGCACAATATTGGAGGCATTTAAGGATCCCTGCAGGAAACCTTGAATGGCTCCAGTATCGTGCCGTGTGTTCCCTGCTTTATTGTGGGCAGTCTAAAGCTAGCCATACATGGTTCAATTGACTGTTCAATCGATGTAATTCGATCGATTATTTTGGTCGGTCAATTGAAAATTGTTCTCTCTACTGGTCGGCAGAATAGCATGTTTGTATGTATGCTTTTTTTGACTGTAGTCAGACCACTATGATGACTCTGCATAGGTTAGGTTATTTTGAGGCTGCTGGAAATGTTTACCCATGAAACAAAAGTTGTCATAATAGGTAGTGTGTAATGTCATTGTAGTGAAGGTATGATGCAGCAGAGACTGCATAGACAGACTACATACTCCCCCCCAAGTAATAAACCCCGATCCGTTCAGTCGCCACTTTGACTGTAGTCAGACCACTATGATAACTATGCATAGGTCAGGTTATCTTGAGGCTGCTGTTGCAGTAATGGAAATGTTTAAGATCGAACACTCAATGTGGTGTGTCATTCAATTCAATTACAATCGATGTACAATTCAATGGTCGAATACTTTGATCAAATTGATGATAGATTTCTTGCAAATTGAACCATGTATGGCTAGCTTTAGGCACACCTGCAACATTCATTATGTGTTCCCAATTTTATATATGTTGTCTAATAGTGATGGCGCGAACCCGGAATTTGATGTTCGCGAACGGCGGAAGTTGAACCTAATTGCAAAAGTTTTGAGAACCGGCGAACGCCATTTTTAGCTTCATGGGCTAGGTCCGAACTTTAAAAAAACAAAGGGCGCCCCTTTCTGGCCCACCAATTAGCTGTTGGGAAAGTTGTTTCAAGGGGTCTAACACCTGGACAGTGACATGGACAGAGGGGGAATCCATGGGCAAAGACTCACGCAACGAAATTTTTTTTTCACGCCAATAAATCCGCACGAAGGATTTCTACAATGATAGTCAACGGGATTGTGAACATCAAGAGGGGGAGCTGGGAGAGCAGCTAAAACACATGGTTGGGGCCAAAAAATGCCTGGTGAATTCCACCTGAAACAACATGTTTTTGAAGATCTGTCTTCCCACGCTTGGCCTACAGCTTTAAAAGGTTGAATTTTAATTTTATGGAGGGCACTGGTGGAGATGACAGTGTGGAGGACACTGGTTTGTGTGATGGTCAGTATGGAGGACACTGGTGGTGATGGTTCAGTAGTGGCGGACACTGGTGGTGATGGGTCAGTGTGGAGGACACGTGGTGTGATGGTCAGTAGGGGAGGACATGGTTGGTGCATGGCAAGTGTGGACCGGACACTGGTGGTGATGGTCGTATGAGTGACACTGGTGGGGGATGGTCAGTATATGGCGGACATGGTGGTGTCAGGGTCAGTGTGGAAGGGACACTGGGGGTGATGGTCAGTAGTGGAGGCACACGGTGGTGCACATAGAGTCAGTGGGGAGGGGACATGGGTGGGTGTTATGGTCAGTATGGAGGACACTGGTGGGTGATGGTCAGCTTTTGGAGGAGACACTGGGTGGTGATGGTCAGTGTGTGGAGGACATGATGGTGGATGGTCAGTTGGAGGGACACTGGTGGTGATGGTCAGTTGTGGGGGACACTGTGCGTTGATGGTCAGTTGTGGAGGACATGGTGTTGAGTGGTCAGTATGGAGGTCACTGGTGTGATGGTCAGTGGGAGGGACACTGGGGGTGAGGGTTCAATATGGAGGGGACCACTGGTGGTGAGGGTTCAGCGGTTTTGGGCGCAGTGTGGAGGGACACTGAGGGGAGAGGGATATTCCCCATGCGATGGATGGATGGGAGTATTCAGTGAAGACTGTAGATTACACAGAACACTGCGAGCTAATGGTTCCCTATAGCGCAGCAGCAGCTCTCTTCTAACTCTCTCATTCTTCAGCAGAATGGTGAAGGGCGGTCTGTAGTGATATGTTATAGGGGTGGGTGGAGAATCTGGAGGGGTAGGGGGTGCATTGGCTGGATATGGTTGCTGACTGTGACTCACAGGGGTCAAAAATGTTCTAATGTTAAAAGATAGGGGGCGAACCGAACTCGCCATATGTTCGCGAACATGGGCGCGAATAGTTCTCCAGGGAACAGTTCGGGCCATCACTATTGTCTAACAAAGGAGACAACATTGAATGTATTCATGTACCTGAAGTAAAAAGAACTGCCCAGCCAGCAGACCTAGGGAGGCACCTCAGATAAATTGGTGTTCCAATATTTCTATCTAGGGAGCCCTTATTTATCTGAGCTACTCTTCTACCCTATATGTAAAATCATAGCTGTTGGTAGGATCTGAAAGTTAGCATGTAGCTAAAAAACACCATACAGTAAATCAAAAGGAATGCAAAGTAAAGAATCACATCTGCATTGGTTATACTGTGTGGTAAAACTATCATTTTATATTTTATCATAACATGTTTAATCATTTGCAGAACGTTTTTTTACAGGGCCATTCTCTGTGTTAAGTTGATTTCCTGAAGTTAGGCTCCTATCCAATTACATCACAAAAACAAAAAATATATACCAAAAGAGGCATGGTTACCTTCTAAACCTAGGACTAATATACTTATAACTTAATATACTAATATATATAAGGTTAACAATATAAGAAATGTGCCCCCCCCCCCCCAAAAAAAAAGAACCTTATACCAGCATTTACTTTGTAATATAAATGTATACTGTATAAAAAAAAACAATTAGTCTAATTGATCTGTTATTGTGTTATAAAGACATTCATAGTTATTGAGCATAAGGTCTAGATTCATTCTTATTCACTTCTGAAAATTACTCGATTTTGCTCCTTTCCTTGTTACGTTTGATCAAAATATAATAATATACAGTGACAATGAGAGTAATTTAAAAATATATTTCTTCATTTTATGTAAATTTTAATTCATTTTATTTGATTTTATTCACAGTTTAAGTATGACCACCTCCTCCACCTTGTTTGCCCTGGGCATGATGCCATTATGTCTCTTTCTGTACTCCAAAAAATGGGTTGATTCAGATTCTATTATTATACCATATGACACCATTGGTAAGTATATCAATAGAAGCTGTGTTTTAGTTTGAGCTACTGAGCTCCATAAACAATATACATTTTCAGTTAAGCCAGTAAAAGCAATTATATATCTAACACATCCTTGCTGTTTTATAGCAGTCCACATGATATTAAATGCTAATGATGCAATTCAGTGAAAGGATAGGGTAGTTGACAGCCAACTAGATTATGGCTCGTGGATACTTTGTATCTCTGCAGACACCCCATGGTCAGCTGACTAAGGTAGACAGAGTGACACTGGAATCAGTTTTCTGGAAATTTTGTCAGGCAAATAATGTAATTTTTTTTCCTAATTAGCAGTATAGGGGCAAAAGTAACATACATATGACTGTTGGAGATTGCAATTGGTGTGATCACTTTCAAATGCTACCTGGGAGAAGTAAGTTGTACCACAGATTAAAATAGAAAAATATGCCTGGTGTAATCGCCCTGTCAAATGGAACCAACCAGTTTGTATTAATATTACTTAATGCAGGGGTCTGCAACCGCTGGCCTGGAGCTGCATGCTGCTCTGCATGCTGCTCTATATACCCCTTCTTATGGTTCCGTGGCTGCTTCCTTTCTCCCACCAGTGCTTGCTGGAATGAAGAGATGGTGTATTGGATGGTAGAGCATGCCAGCAGAAAAAATGGCTAGCTGCAGAAACAGCTCCTTGTCTCCCCCTTACCATCTGACACTGGAGCTGACAGGGGACATTGAAGCAGAGACCTGCTGCTTCCTTAAACCGAGGACACAGATTATGGTGGTATAGAGGTCAAGAGAGAGGAACCAGAAAGACCAGATCTGAGCAACTAGACATCATAGGATGCTGGTATGCTAGCCAGCAGCACTGAGAATAGAAGTGTGGGTCCCTAGGAGGTTAGGTTGATGTAGCACAAAGAGGGTAGATATATATAGATCTCCTCCTTACCAAAATTTTTAAGACACTTGTCTAGAACAGTGAAAGGGGAGTCTTGACCATGCAGCACCTCCCATGGAAAAATTGGAAAGAAGAACCATAGGGCCGAAGCTAACATATTAGGGATTTTAATGCACATGTAGCCATAGTCTTAGTCACTCAGCAGTCATTTTTCTATTGTCCTTTGGGCTACCTTCCATGGCTCGAAATCCCTGTAATCCCAATTCAATGAATGCATTTCCACATGCAATGATGAGATTCGTTGTGTTGACATTAATGCAAGGCAACCCAATGCAGGTATGGGTGTTAACACACCAATAGGAAATGCAGTGGACACATAGGGCTCAACAAAAATGCAAGGGCATGCATTTTTGAGGTGATCTTCTTGCACACAAACAGGGAACAAATCCCCCAGACACTGTATCAGAAATGCAAACCTAACAAGTCATGAGACACATTTATTAATGCAGCTCATCCTGCAAAATAAAGCTAAAAATTTGTTGGTTACAACATGTTTAACAGCATTGCTGTCTGAGATGCCGTAATAATAAGGTACAAATATGTGACAGGTTTAAGACCAAGGCATTAAAAGAGTCCCAGCAATTGCTAACTCTCATTAAAGGTCAGTTTTTGTTACCCAAGTAAAGCTTCTAGTTATTCAATACATATTACAGAAATAACTGTTCACACTGTCATTAACACCTAGCAGCAGTGTGAAGGGAGCACAGCAAAATTATCTTCAACTATGATAATATATGCAGAAAGTGCAAATAATTAACCTATGCAAAGTCGCCAATGTATTCTCAGGAACAACAGAGTGAAGGCCAGTAACACATTGAACAGTTCATACTTAACTGTTTTATCTTCACTGACACTTTGAAACTCATTGACTTGCAATGTATTATTTGAAGCTCAGTTCTTTTAAAGTGCAGCATAATCACATGGCTCGCTTACATTATCCAGGTAGTGATTTTTTTTTTTGAGAGCGCAGTGCAAATGACTTTGCAGAATGTAAGAAGTAAATTAAGCTCAGGTGATAAATAGATCAGATATTATTATTACTAGTTATTACCTCACTAGTTGGGAGGTTAGTAAATGAGAAAAATGTAGCAAGTTTATGCAAACAGTATCTCTGCATATTACTTTATTAGTATTGTAGCATAGTACAATGTTAGAAGGATATCTCTGGAGTTCCTATTGTACAGAATAGTTTAAATAGGATTTAGCTATGAAGAGGTGTGGCCTATTCATCAGAAAATGTAGGTTAATCTTAGCCTACACAAACAGGTGATCTGACATAAGGGATCTTACCACGAATGAATGTGCCGGAATGATCAGACTGACCTCAGCCTGTTTATCGGTCATGTTGCATATTGTCAGCTTGTCTTAACAGGCATGAAATAACTATTTACACTATAAAGTTTTTTTTTACCGAATTTTTTTTAAAATAAATAGCATACCACCTCACAACTTTGACTAGCTGACTTTGTGAGTTTTAGTAATTGCAAAGCAACATACATGGGACAATCACTAAAATCGTTAGAGATTTTTCAATATATATATATATTGATCTAGCACAATGATGGTGAACCTTTTGGAGACAGCATGCTCAGAGTGAAACCCAAAGCTCACTTAAATATCACAAAGTGCCAACATAGCAATGTAACCTGAATCATACATATGAATCATGCAGACAGATATCTTTGTAAATTTACTTCAGGGTACACCACTTAATTTCACTTAAATGCTCTGCAGGCCACTGTAGATTACAGTTGTGACCATACAACTCATCAATGACATGCATCATATAAACAAACATCATGCATAGACAATCATCATATAAACACACACGCCTCAATCAAGAAGACATAGACCCCTATGCAAGCCTGCATCACACCCCTACCCCGTCAGAGGGAAGTGAGGACACATTGCATTGTGACCCCAACCCTAACCCCCCCAGCAGTGGGAAGAGAGTAAACATCGCATCCCACCCCAAACCCCCCGCCCCGCAGACATAGGAAAACAGGAAGAAGACAGTGAATCAGGAATTGACCTGTGCATGGGGAGCTTATAGTGCGGAGCTGGGGGAGCCCCCAGTGGTCTCCAGGGCACTGTGCACATGCATATTCAGCATATGGCAAGAAAAGGCCCTTTGAAAAGACATGCATCATATACACACACCAATCATGCAAAGAGATGCATCATATACACACGCATAACAAATATGCAGAGAGATGCATAATTCACATAGACAAGACACAGTAACATACAAAAACACACACTCACACACACTCACACACACTACATGCACTTTACTAATGCCTGCCCACAGAGACGGCTCCTAGTGTCATCTCTGGCACCCGTGCCATAGGTTTGTCACCTCTAGCGCATGTACTTTTATATAAATCACATATAACATCAAGTCAAAACTTCTTTAAATGTTCCCACAACCCTTCTCCACATCCCCAACAATTTTGGTGATGATACCATATTAAGGGGCTTTGCAATTAACTTACAGAGTCAGCTAGTCAACATTTTAAAATAAAAAATATTTGATCACTATAAACGGATTTAATCTAACTAGTGAAAAATTGTTATTTCCCCCTCTATTTATTAAAGTTGTTTTATACTGGGATTACTAACCAAAGCAGATTTTAGTTTTTATTTGTATTGCATCAGTCTGGTTTTACATATTATTTTCTTGACTTAACCCACCTGTTGTAGAGGAGTTTTCTCCACTCTTCTTGCATGGTTATTCTGTAGGTATACAGGCATACATTTAGACACTGATTTTGGATTAACACCTCATATTTTCAACTGGGTTAAGGTCTGGCCTTTCACTGAGTGATTGAAATCACCTTGCACATTGCTTTATTCTTCAGTTATTCTGTTGTAGATTTTCTAGTGTACTTGAGTTTCCTGTTACATAATCCAATTTTGGCCAAGTTAGAAGTTTTTTAAATTTACTCTAAAATACTTTGGTTGTTTTGGATGATTCCAAGATCCACAGGTCAAATGTCTGAAAAAAGGCCCACATCATTACCACCCTGCACTTTGCTTGCTTAACCTCCCTGGCTGTATGCCTGTACTGCATTGTTTTATACAACACATCAAAGCAGAGTACATAGTACCAACTTTGCCTGCATTTATATGTGCCCCTCCGGTGTCACTGATCGGCAAGTTCGCTGTTATTCACAGTCCCTGCAGGCTCACCAGGGATAAGCAAGTATCCCCAAATGTAGCTCTGGGTGAGTGTGTTTTGTAAAACAAACTTACCCCAACCTACACTAGGTTAATGGTTGGTATGAGGTGTTTGTGCTGTTTAGTTTTCATTGCCTAATGGCCAAAATTATCAACACTGGTCTTATCTGTTAAAAGGACAGTGTTCTTTGATTTGTTTTTATGTAATTTTCAAACATTAACTGCAGTTAGTTCCTTTTTGACACTGGAGAAGCAACAAGGGTATGAATGTTACAGGAATATGAAGAGCTACTACTATATAGGTTCCAGGGTCACAGCTGACCCCAGAGTTGCTGGAGCCACAAAGGACATTAGGCACAGAAACGAAGAATTGTCTCCAGAATCTTGTTTTTGTTTAAACCTGTATCTGTTGTTCTAGGCATCTCACTGGCGACGTTGGTTGTGCCAGTTGGAATTGGAATGTTTGTAAACTATAAGTGGCCAAAACAAGCAAAGATCATTCTAAAGGTATGTAAGACAGGAAAAACAATGATACTTATCAAAGCCTTTATCTATATTTTAAAAGGATTATTAAAGTTACATGCATTCAATACATTCTGAAAATAAAATTTCAAGCAGAAATAATACATTACAAGGGGAGGAGGGAAATAAGGGTAACAATGAGCATGTGGTAGCAACAACCTTGGCAAAGGATACCATCTCAGGTTTGGGAGGATGATCTGTAATTAATAATAAGACTGCAACAACAAAGTCTGACATTTTATATAAATACATAAAACAAGAATTGTTTCTAAAGCTTGATTTCCTTTACCAGTTACAGTGGACAAGGAGAGACACCATGCCTTCACCAGGACATGATTGGCAGCTGCAAACATTGAAGTCATTAGTTTAAATTAGTTTGAATTGGTTTGTGGTATGGAAGGAGGTTCGAAATTCAGGAGGGACTCTAATGGATCTTTCCTAATACATCTGGCTTAAGCCCCCCATACACGCTTAGATTTTATGGCTGACCGATTACTGACCGATCGCCAAGCGTGCGCTGGTCAGCCAAAAAATCAGGTGCCGATCTAAAGCTAAAGAGCCATAATCGGCACCCGATTATCGGCACCCAAGAGCGCGCTTGGCAATCGGTCCGCAATCGGTCAGCCATAAAATCTAAGCGTGTATGGGGGGCTTAAAACTGTTTATACCAATAAACACCAACCTCAAATTGTGTGATCCTAGGGCAATTCCACCAGATGTGTAGTAGGGTACCCATTTAAGAACAGTCTCTAAAACATAAACTGGGGATACCAGCGGCAAACAATGCTTAAATATGGAGCACCATGTACCAGCAAAGCAAAAGGTTATGATTTGCTTAACACCAGTAATCTTTAGCGATTCACTACAGTGGCACTGCTTTTTTTGGCAATGCTCAGTTTGTTCATCTCTCCAGCGAAACTTGTCATTAAATATACAGCAAATGTGTATGCTAAGCAAAGTATGTTAACATAAAACGACACAAAATAGAAAGAAACATGTAAATGGACGTTAGAGCTACCTCTGGTCATTTCCATATAATATATAATCCATTTGATTAGTATTGATATCATTAATAAAAATGTAGAGACACTAAACTGTACCTGGCAACCCTATTAAGCAAAGAGTATTGAGCACAGTGGGTCTTCAGTATGACTCAACATTAAATAATAAAAACAATCAGATATCAAAGATATCATAAAAGTGATGAATGGTAAGACAATGGAGCATTTACTTGTAAATACAATAAATG
>CM070033.1:65641277-65669612 GCA_036250615.1 Ptychadena robeensis | reverse complement strand
GGAGCGATATCGGAGGACGATATCGCTCCGGCTCTGGCTGTGTATGGCTAGCATTAGTACACCAAGTTATTTACCAAAGAGAGTGCAAAAGGTGTGCAGGACAAATGCAGAATAGAATTAGGCTTCAAGTACCGAAATTGTTTGAGTGGATGTCCAACACAGAAAAAAACATCAATTATTGATATGTAAATGTGTTTCCTAATGCTTTATTGCAGCATTCTGTGGTTAGGCTCTGCCCCATAGTATGCTGCCAAGGACATTTACAGAAAGTAAATATACAATCTTCAGTTATATTTATTCTTATTCTTTTATAGCTTCGCTATACGCACTGTGTCATATAAGAAAAATGTTAGTTGTTCCTTGAGTTTTGTAGTGCAAGAAATATTACCAATGAATAGATTCTGACAGCAATTCTAGCAATTTAAAACTGAACAATTGTCATTTTGTATCTATTCCTGTAATTCAATGTAACAGCTGGTGATTGTCAAGTGGTAGTGTGGCTTGGTCTTAAGGACTTTACAAACAAGCGATGACTGGTGGTGGGCATCCTATCAATCAACCATTGTAGAGCAAACTACAGAAGTGATTGGAAGACCTAAATAAAATGATATGTTCGGGAATCCCAATACTTTGGGCCATATTGTGTATAAATAAATGCATAGATACAATTAAATATACATATATATTTACCAACTGAGCTTTTATTGTTTTTTTCTTTTAAGGTGGGATCTATTACTGGAGCTATTCTAATTGTTACTGTTGCTGTGATTGGTGGAGTACTCTACAAGGGATCTTGGGTCATTGATCCCAAACTATGGATTATAGGAACTGTATTTCCAGCCGTAGGTTTCACTGTGGGTTTTATCTTAGCAGTCTTAGCCAATTTGTCTTGGAGCAGGTATGTGTTATTTCAATATTAAACATCATATATGTAAGGGTAAACATCATATACTTAAAGACTTTATATCAATAACAAGGTTATTCGTATTTGGGTTGGGGTCCCAAGAAAATGCTCCTGTGAGGCGCCCGTAGATAATAGAAAGCAAATGTTCCGCTGGCTTTTGACTGCACTTTCAATGTTAGAAATATATTGTTCATTAGCACAGCAACAAAATAACTACTTTTAGGTCCCATTCACTGCTTTACAATTAAATTGGAATTGAGCATATTTTTGACCACTGATGAAAATACAGGAGGGGGGATCTCACTTTAAGGTGTTGTGGGTGAGGTGTTAGAAATCTAGGGTCAGACTTTAATAAGGGGATGCCCCAGATTTCGAAAACAGAGCTCAACCTCCTCACACAGTGCAAATATTGCCTTTCGTGCTACATTCCCATTGCCTGATCTTTCTGGAGCAGTATATACCAGTGCCCCTTCTGTACCATAGCCTGATCCCTTTCTAAAGCAAATCTTCAACTCCAGAACACCATCTGTAGTACATGCAATGTTCAAGAGTTCTTCCTTCAGTATACCTTAAGTATATGATGACTTTCTATAGTACAATTGGTTCACTGCATATTTTATCCTGCAATGTATTGTATATTGTTTATTGTATGCAATGCCTGTATATTGCTGTAAACCTACTCTCATCATCATCATGTTTTAAAACAGGGAATGTGTACAATATAGTAGTTTGTACCTGTACAATGCAAATACCCAGAAAGATCTTGCTCACTATTAGCTACTGTATTCAACACACTTTATTAAACCTAAGTAGCACAGTAACTTTACAATCCCTAGTATCAATGTTTAATTGTTAAAATGATCTGGTGTGCTTGAAAAAATACTTACATTTTCAATATATTAAGGTGTCGCACTGTGGCGTTGGAGACTGGACTGCAGAACACACAGTTATGTTCTACCATTGTACAACTCTCATTCTCGCCTGAGCAGCTGGCTGTCGTATTCACATTTCCCCTGATATACAGCATTTTCCAGATCCTACTAGCAATTTTATTCTTGATTGGTAAGTTAACACAACAAATGCACCTTAAAACACATATTGTATACTTGTTCAAAAATAATTTCAAAAATAAGAGGATTGTTTATATTATATAAGAGCTATGATATTATTATATTATATATCGAAATTGCACAGGTCAGGCACCAAATTAATATAGGGTACATGTAGACAGATAATTGTACACTGAATAAACAGTGGAAAGATGTACTTCTTAAAATTTTGGAAAGGAGGGCATCCTACAAAATTCTGATGAAAGTGATTGCTTAGTACTGTGTGCAGTCTGTACCAAAACAATTAATTCAGTATTCAGTGACAGTCATTGAGAAGCAACCGGAACCAATAGCTATAAGTACTGAAATAGTGATTAGGTTATATGAAAGTCATATAAAATACAAAAAAAGCAAATGAATATTCCACTGTGGAATGAAAAAAGTACACTGGTGTATAATACCTACCATATTTTTCTTTCTAACCCCACATCATAGAGCTAGTAAGGAAAGAAAGATTTCAATATGTGTGGGATATCAATTTGTCAATCTGCCGCCTGTTCTGAGTCAGCCCATTAGATAGAATTTTAAGTCCAAACTCAGCAATGATAATGGGAGCAGATTCTACACAATACGGGGATATAAAGGATGTGAACTAATGTCACTGAAGTAAAACTGCATACAAGGAGGAAGTGCTTTGTGTGAAATGCACACCCAGTACACTTATGCACTTAGCCCAGTATGTCAAAATGTTTAAAAACTAGAAAATCTAAATCTAGGCAGAGAAGCTGCTGGAGTTGAGAGTAGAGAGTTAAGCTAGCCACACATGGTACAATTTTAGTGTTCAATCGACGATTTTCGATGAAAAAAAAGATCGATCGGAAAAAAGTTCCGATGGCGTTTGTTTATACCTTCAGTGAGGTTACTTGAAACTTAATCCCACATCCTGTCCTTTCAGAACAAATTGATTATCTGTGGGGTGTTGGATGCCAAATGTAATACATATAGAATATATTCTATATAATGTTAAAGTTGGCGTTTGACTTTCTGGAGAACATTATTTTTTTTTATGAAACATCCCAAAAAGGTCTACACCTACAGAACTGCTCCACTTACACAGGGGATTCTCGTCAAATTGTAGCCAATTAACTTGAAAGGGGAGGAGACTCCAGGACTCGGCACGTCTATGGCCGGTTTTAGGCCCAGATCTGTGCCTGTTTAGCTTTCTTTTCCGGTCACATTGTTAAAAAGACACTCCCCTCTGCTTGTTCTCTTCATTACCAAACGATCAACCTAATACAATAGTTTTTTTTATTCAATTAAATTGAAAGATCTAACTCTGTATCCCCAGCTTAAGTGGTGGCATTGTTTGCAGAGGATGGAAGATTGTGTGGGTAACTATTCTATAGGATGTCTAAATACATCCTATATAGAATACAACTATTCTATAGGATGTCTAAATACATACATTGTTGAAGAATTTAGATCCATGATGAATCTTTACCCCACTATCTATGTTTCCCTGTGTCAACTGGTTTTGCTACCAGTCTCCTAAAGCTACCCATACATATATTCCTGTGCATTACGCCACCGCGCTGCTTTCAGTCATCACACCGAATGTATGGGAATCGTGATGTGTGCCACTCAAACATCATTTCCCATAAGATACTGTATAGCAATCGACCAGAAAAGAACCGCCAAGGTGTATTGGCGTGCTCCTGGTGGGTGCCTCCTTTTTGCGGACGTTCGACCCGCGAGCGAGCGGTGCGAACGTGCACGGTGGTCGATCGAAGTTTCCCTGAAGTGTGGGTGGAATTGCTTCTGTCTGCCCTTAATAAATATGAATATATTTGAATGAGGAAGGTAAGCAAGTTGTTTTTTTTTATTCTGTAGCAGTTTTCACAGATGTATACTGCTGACAGGTGAGTATTATGTCAATGTAATGTATGTATTTTGAGTATAGAACCACTTTAAATTTATGCTAGCATGCAATACAACTGTAGGAATAGGGAAAATTTATTTTACAGTTTATATTATCCTGCATTAACTAAAAGTGTTGTTCTCTTAACTATGGCAGTTCCCAATGTTTTAATGTAATCTCAGAATGTCTTTCATCAGCGTAATTTTGTCATTGCCAAAAATCTGGGTGACAGTTTCCCATCTTTGTAAATTAAAAAAAATGCATTTTTTTAATTTACAAAGATGGGAAACTGTCACCCAAGATGTTTGGGAATGACAAAAGGTGAAACCTTAAACACCTTTTAGTCTGTGGAAGTTGGAACCTTAACTATGTTTTAATATCTTTAATATACACAATAAATTATAGTTATGCAGATGTTTATTTACTGTTGATATTTATTAACTCATACTGAAACATTAACTTCCAGTGTACCAGATATATAAACGGTTATGTGGAAAAACAGAACACGTGGAAGAAGATTCACCCTATGCACAAACCAATTTGGGATTACAACTTGATGAGAAAGAAAAGAACTGATATTCTGCTATATGAGAAGACATTGAAAGGGTTACATATCTCTGGAACTGGTTGACGTGATAAACAGCTTTTAGATAATAAATGGAATGAATTATTATGTATTTTCTTCACTTTTATGTTAGCTATATATAACAATCTTTTTAACAAAGTACGGTCATTTAAATTTTGTAACTAGACTATTCAGTTATGGAGCAAGATATTTATTTATAATGGTCTATAGTTATACAATAATTATAACAGTATAACTATTATACTTTTTAAGCTAATGTAGGCAATATAAAACCAGTCAGTATGTGCTGCAGCAGCTTCCTCAACCATCTGGGAAGTAGAAAGCTGATTATCAATCCATTTCCATACAACTTGAAAGAAAAAGGGCTGCTTCATAATAGCAGCCTTACCCTATGTTCCCACATAGGCAATTAATCGCCTTGTGCTCGCAATTTTAATTGCACGCGTAATCACTGGCGATCATGTAGGATTACTCCATTTTAAAAGAAAAAATACACACACAATCAAAAATGACGTCCATTCATGTCTATGGGCACGATCACAGCCATCAGTTGAATGGGAACAAGCCCATTCAACTGAATGGATGCGATCAACGCCGATTTCCACACGTGAATGTGGGAACATTGTCCATTGAAATAAATGGAATGGCATCAACACACTGTGGATTGCATTTTGCAAAACTGCCCGGCGGTTGTGTGATCTTTTTACTTTTGGGGTGCCAAACTTTAAACACCTTGTGCTTTGTGATCTACTGCTAAAACACAACTATAGCAGCATTGGGTTGCACATTTACAGGGTGAAGCCAACCTTGAAGCTAGGTTAAATGACAACCTTAAGCCGGCCATAGACATCCCGATCTATGGCCGACATTTAGCAGACTCTTCACAGCGTGGTGACATCACCACGCTGTGAGCAGTCTGCTACAGAACGGACAGGAATCCTGTGTGTTCCACTAACACACGGAACTCCGGTCAGACTGTAGCCAATTAACTCGGAGCAGAAAAAAAAACCAGCAGGACGGATCCGTGTGCGATCCGACCTGCCGGCTTTTTTTTCTACAAAACTCAAGGTGGGCTCCCTCATAGTTGCGGCCGACCAACCTTTATGTGCTCGGCGGGAGCGAGCACGCAGGTTGGTCTGCTACAACTATGGCCGGGAATCAGCCCGTCTATGGGGGGCTTCATACGGCTATTCATAAACTTGGAAATTCATTACAAATTTCTTGTCTTTCTGGCTACAACACAACAGAACTGCATAGCCTCTATGGCTAAAGAGGCATTTGTAGTTAATTTATTTAGGCTACGGTCACTGAAAATACATAAACTTGAACCGCATATGTGAAATTCAGTGACTTCCACCAAATATTTTATGGTTCCAAATGAAATTATAGTAGATTGGTGTAGATGTGAGGTCTGCTATCAGTTTAAAATTATAAAAAATTTCTATTTGAATAGAAAGCAAAGTGACAGTCTTCATTTTCCATTCTGTATCAAGAATATTTAATATGTAAATAAATATATAGGTTACCTTTGAGCACATTATGTTACATGTTTTAACTGCATACGAATATATTTTGTACCAAACTGTAGGACATTGGCAACAACAATCATGTAAATAATAAAATTAGCTTTTTCACAGCAACAATGAAATATTTTTGCACGGCAGTAATCGGCATCTTATATATGAGTAGCATCCTAGCACCTAGTCAAGAAGGCTAAATTGACGTGTGTGTGTTGTATGTGTTGTATGTGTTAACAAGGGTAAAATGTGAAAAAACTCAAAACCTACTTCCAATATTGTTGTTATGGATGTACATTACTTCATGCATATTGCACGTCACATAGGTTTATTCTGGGATTAAGTGGTACTATCATGGTGTTATGTAAAGCTTGAAAATTTATTTTCATTAAATATCAGTGAAGATTCATCAACATCATGTGCAATAAGATGCTGATTGAGAGAAGCATACAATGAGACAGTTTAGGTTTAATCAAGTAAAAACTGCACAGAACATACAGATACACAAAGCATACTACTTTTATTGGCTCAACAACAGTCTACCAGTACTCTAAAATCTTCTAGATCCCAATTGATGAGAATATATCATCTATGTCGTCTGTCTCAGGAAGACGACTTTCTGTTTTTTTCATGTTAAGAATGGACACAAATGGTTCAGAAGTCTGAGATCTTAAAGCTGTATCCTTGGCAACTGGTGACACCTCTTGATCACCAGAAAACAATTCTAAGCACAAATCTTTTAAATCTGGCCTTTTAACTTGAGGTTCAGAATGAGCAACGTGACATTTGTGAAGTTTGTGCCTTCTTGAATAAGTGACCTTCCACTTCCAAGACTGGTGACATCTCTGTATTCTCAAATAGGTCTTCAGATGATCTGCCTTCAGGTTCCGCTCATGCAGACAGTGACACATGGATTTTTTCCAGCTTTGCAGCTTCTTGTTTAAACTTTAAGAGAGAAGAAGGCATCTTAAAAAAATAATGCTTGAAACTACTAAATAATGAACACAAAATATAAACCTTGCTTGTTTAAAAAAAAACAAAAAGAGCATTTTTATTTCTCTAAAATAAAATGTGACCCATAACCTTAAAAGTACAAGTTGACCAGCCCTGTGGGCTCTAGCAAGCAAACAAAAACAGCAACTTAGCAACCAGGAAACACCTTTCTTTTATTGCGAAGATTTTATTTTACTTGGGTTAGGCCACTGTGAGAAAGCTGTTAAACATGTCCATTCCTTTTAAAAGCAAGTTTAACGGTAAAAATGAAAATCTATATACGAATTATCAAAAAATAAAAAGGCCACTACCACACATAATTCAGTCTGCAGGAGTTATTTTAGTCAATAACCACAAAGGTTAATAATGTTATTGTTAATTAGCTGGATCACATCAGCAACTTTATAGCAGATGAAAATCTTGCATTATACTCTTTGGGAATTAGTGGATGGTTACAAAACATGCCCTAGCTAAACAGTGGCAGCATGCCATAATCAGCAGCTTTGGATGTTGAGGAGCAACAGAGGCTGGCAATTCCATAAACTTCTTACAAATGCTGCTGAAAGTCAATTGCTCAGTAAATGAGCTCCAAATCACTGGAATAGCTGTGATATAGACCTTGATTTGCATGCAATTCATTTTTTTTCTCAGCAGCAAAAATAATAAAGAAAGGACTTAAGTGGTTGAACAGAATTGCTCACTAGGTACCCTTACTGAAGAGTCTGCAAGTGCTGGAAAGAGGGTTTGGTGCTAGGCTACAGAATGGGTGCCACAGCAATAGCCATTAGAAGTTACCTTACACACATATGGAAACTATGATAGTCAGTGTCAAATTTTGGCTTTCAAAAAATAAGTCTCCAGCAGCCAAGCTTTAAAATTCAGTGCTATCCAACTCTAATATTTGAGACCTAGATACAAACACGTGTTTTATTATTACAACATCCAATTGGTGGCTTAATATATACTTTTTTGCCCCACTGTACAAAGCATTGAAATATATATCACTTTATATTATGTTAATAAATCTTACACAGCTAGACTAACATTAAAGGAAGATAAATCATATAATGTGTCTACTCAAATATAAGCCAAGGCACCAACTGTTACCAAAAAAGCTGGAAAGATTGAATGGCTCAAGTATAAGCTTAGGGTGGAAAATGCAGCAGCTATGGCAGAAACACACAGCAAATGTGCTTTTATCATTAGAGATTGTTGCAAAAACACAAGCAGCTTTAATACAAATTAAGTTCAAAGTCGAGCCAAGTATTCGTACAACCCTTCTAGCAAATGATGCCATGCTCATGGGTTATGCAATTAACTCACAAAGTCAGCTGGAGAAAGTTCGTGATTTTCATCTCTTGACCTGAACATATTTTGGGTGCTCGCATGAACCCTGAAATCCCGCAGCAATTATCTTTGCAGCCGCAGCATTTCCAGGCTTGCACGACCACCCCAATCGCGTCACTGTGATAATTTAGCAGGGAGAGGGAGTTACTCTCTCGGCTAATGTCCCACCCACACATTATCAACACAAGAGGGGTGGGACATTAGCAGGGTGAGCAACTCTCCCTGCTAAATCAGCCGAGAAATAACTTCATCACCGGTGCATAGAACGCAGAAGAAATGTCTTTCAAAAAACGGAAGTGACGTCAGTGACAGATATGGCTCTCAGGGAATTATATTTTTAAAAATGTACCATTCATGGTTCTTCCACCCAAAAAGGTTCCTGACCCCCGAGCTAGATGGAGGGATGCACTAGCAACAAGGCAAAGTAACAGATGTATCACTGTATCTGCTGAGGCCCACTTAATCTGTTTTGCTTTTCATTTGTTATATGTGGTGAAAGCAAACCCATCCTTTCAAAAATTCTATGGTGGAGGGTGTGGGAGGAATAGTACCTGGAGGTATGAAGTATTGGAGTATTGAAGTATGGAGTATTGGAGCACAGTAGAGGAAGCAGAGGTATAGTATGTGTGCAGAAAAGCATATGTATGCATATATGCCTATTTTTTTAATGGTGCTGTATTTTAGTGCTAAAGGAGTACTGTATTGTATCAAGGACTGAAACACTTGCATTAAGAATAATTATTGAGAAGGCTCACATTGTAAAGCAAATGCAGCGATGTTCAGCATGGGTATGTGTGCTATATAAAACCCCTGTGATATTTACTGCCGACATACATAATAAGTTCTTGTTTTATAAGTATATATTTTGGTCACCACATCATCTAGGTTCACATCTAATCAGGAGTTATTGCTGTATATAGATGTTTTTATATTACACTTTTATATACAATAATATTAATAACAAATATCAATTAAGTGATGATAAAGACCTTACAGGAGCTAGAAGCTATACACACACCTGTATCCCAGAGATTCAGCATGCTGCAGTCTGTTGCTTTGTAGGTACTTGTGTCTGAAGAAGATTGTTTCTTTTGTCAGCTTTCTCTTCTTACACCATTTCACTGCATACTGGAGCTGTTCAGACAGAGCTGTAAAACTTGAGGCTTGTTGAATTTTGGGCATCATATGCTTAATACACTTTTTTTTATTTGGAGACAGTAGAATTTGTTTTTTACTGGATTTTTTGTTTGCAGTTGGTACCTGTTGTAGGAAAAGCAAGCACAAACAGCATTAAAGTGACAGCAATACATTCTTAAATTAAGCCATTTTTTACATACATACACACATACATCAGTACTAGAAGTATCACAGACTGTTAGTAGCAAGTTCCTGCAATAACAGTTTATAGACATTATTGCCATAAGTAAGTAAAGGATCGTCCAAAAGTGTTGTAGTTTAAAAATCCTTATGGGTAAATTAGTGGTAAACCACTAGAAAAAGAAAAGGCTTCTTGGAGGCGCCCAAATGATGATAAAAATGTCCTTTATTTTCTAAAAAGAGGTATTTTCTATATACATCAACGCATAAAAGAAAAGAGCGTTTCGTGACTGTTGCGTCACTTCTTCAGGATAAAATGGTTAGATTTTTTGGGTTCTGTGAGAGTAAAAAGATATTTGCGATATAGCATGATATAGATGATGCATATGTAAATGCAAAAGGTAAAAACACATTCAGAGTTAAACCAGACTAATCTATCAACATTCATTGCATAGGATAGTACAATTAATGATTCCAAAGAGTCAGCACCTACATCTACTACTGTAGATAAAAGTCACCCCATACCTCTGGAAAACATTAACAAACATGTAGCAGTTGTAGAAGACAAAAATACAACAAAAATTATAGGATCTATACAAATTGACCAATTGCAACGCGATACCGAGTCTACTACCTCTTTTCTCCCCAATCATATAGCAATTGAAGAAAAACAAAATCCCAAGATTCTCAATACACCTATCACTACCAGAAAGAACAAGAACCCCACTATAGGTAATATTAAACAATATTTTAAAAGCCTCTCAAATAACCACACCACCCAAAATACATAGTACCTCGAGTCATGAAGCTTCTTTTTTAGACTTACCGATAGTCTTCCAAAGTCCCCACGAGGGGCACCAATACAGAGCCCAATAACACAAGCGATAAAATTACATCAAACTCCACGAGAAAACAAAAAAGACTAGGAAGAGAGGAAAAGAGGATGGGAACAAAATGTTCTCGAGCTTAAGAACAAAAGAAAAGGACAAAACCAAATCTCTAAAAGGTATTTTTAATCTATCCTCCCAATACTTACCTACCGCCCCTGAAGCTCACTTACTATCCAGGCCTATCATTGCCCTGCCTCTAACCCCAACATGTTTGAATTGTTCTTGACTTGAACCAATTTATCAGAACTACATTAAATAGACATTTTGCCATAAAAGCTTCCAAAACCGGAAAAATAATCAATACAGATATCGCCAGAAAATAAAGCTTTTACATCGCCCCAATTGAACAAATAAGAAATCACAAAAATAGATGAATTCTATACAAGAGTATCCCACCAATTTAAAGAAAAAGTCAACTTTTTATCCGGTTCAGAGCAAGGGGAATTTTATTGACTGTTATTATGCCTAGTAATGGAGGATTAAAACCCCTTACCACAACACACCGGCTAAGCAAAATCTTACTAAAAAAAAGGAAGCACTTAAGTCTCTTAAGAACCTCCTGAGCGTTTGGCCCTTGCCACGTTGTTTTTTCATTACCGTGCCACGGCAATCGCGCGGAGCACAATATGCCTCGCCGCGTGTCCTGCTCAGCTGGAGGACGTACACGTAAGTCCGCCGTCACTGGAGACGCCGGACTTAGGCGAGGAAAAGCAACCCCCCTCCAGTTTACACAAACAGGATGCTATGGCGCCGCTTTTACATGCCGATGCTCCCGACCACCATAAGCAGACGGCGAGACCCTGAGCGCGGCTCTATTTAACTGGGGCTGAGTTATGATGCTAAAACTCAGCCCGAGTTAATTCGGCGTAAACGCTCAGAAGGTTAAGACAAATACCCATATAGTTATTAGAATGCAGATAAGGAGGTGGCATAGTACTTCAAATACTCAAGATTACGTCAAAGAAGCTTATGAATCCTAGAGGACAAACCTATTACCAGAAGATCGATGTAGATCTCAGCAAAACTAAAATAGGGTTATGATAACATGATCACCACAGCTTTCACAACACAAAATCACACAAAAACAAAAGAGACTTTCTAACAATATCGCAAACCTGCCACAGCATATTCTACCATCTCCCAAGGTTCATAAGTCCCTTACCAATCCCCCACGGTAGACCCTCATTTCGGGTATCGATTCTCTCACCCTGTAACCTCTCTCATTATAGATGTGTTTGTACAAAATCGTCATAAATCTTCCCATCTTATCTCAGGGATTCTGTCCAATTGTTACAGAAAAAGAAGAACAAGTGTTGAGGGACAAAAAAGAGCGGAGTCGATATCACGTCTTGACAAGGGAGTCATACATCAAATGTGTGGGGCGTAAGGTAGCACGGCCAGATTGTTACAGAGAAAGAGGAAAGAAAAGCGGAAGTCAGGATAAAGAACCACAAAAAAACAGAGACAAAGAAGAGGGAGGAGAGGAGAGGGGAAGCGAGTCAGCTATAAGTCACGGGTAACACATAGATGGGAGCCGTATAATCGGGGAGAGCCAGGTGTGTATGGTGGGTTAAGGGAAATCTGTGAAAGCAGAAATCGAAATACGGTTTCCATAAGGGGGGCTGGATCAACGCAAAGGGAACGGAAGGTGGGCAGTGCCGTCGGTCGCTAGAAAGGTGGGGGGGGGAAAAAAAAAGGACCAAATAGCACAGCGTCGGAACAGACTCATATATTAAAAAGAGGTGGTGATCATGAATAAGCTGTGGGGTGTGTGTAACGTCACAATGAGGTTAAATGAAATAGTGGGTGGCTAGACAGGTCACGGGATCAAAACTTACCGGGATCGCCAAGAGAGGAAAGAAGGGAATCCCAAGGCATGGGAAAAATCACAGGAAATCGAAATGGGTACGACGCGGTGTGAGGGCGGAAATAAATAGTAACAATGGGGGTCAGACAAAACACAAATGGCGGGGAACGAGGTTGCACAGCATGGACCGAGACCAAGACAACCTGAGCGTGGAGGGTGACCAATCAAACAAAGAGTAATCAACCACCCAGGTAAAAAACCAAAGAGAGGCCGGGGGGGGACGGCGGGGCAGAAGAGGGTCGGCGACGGGGGGGGACGACAGGGGCGGTTAAAGAGATTAGGAGTGGGTTAGAGGTGCATTGGTGGTAAGGAGAGGCACAAACACCCATAGCGGGGCAGGTGGCCAAATTGGTGTGGTGGGGAGAAGGGGGGGGGGGGGGGGGGGAGAATGAGAAGGTCACATCCGAAGAGAGATAAGGTAAGACTAGGCAGCGGGATGGGGGGGGGTTTCACCCGAGAGACCATGCCGCGAGGGGAGGGGGGGAGAGAAAAAAAAAAAAGACGGGAAACCCAACGAGAAAAAGAAATAAGAATGCTCAAAACACGGGATTGTTACGGTGGAGAGATGAGAATCTTGCTGTAAAACAAAAAAACCGGGGGACACAGTACCATCGAATATCATCAAAGCCTCTACGGCGTGAAAAGAGACCAAATGAGCTAGATGGTAACAGAAGCACCGATCTAAAACAAAACACACTGGTAAAACGAAAGGCAAGAGACTGGCCATAGGCATTTGTGGAAGCATGAAAATTTTCAAAAGAAAATAAACCGCTGACAAGGAACTTAGAACCAATACAAATATCAGAACCTGTCAAGACTAATTAAAAATCACAAGCTGAGAACCAAAGGTGAAAGGCGAAACTTTCCCAACAAGAAACTTAAGAGAATTCCAATGTTGAGCTCACACCACCAACTTTGGAGATCTTACCTACTCCAACCGAAAACTCAAAGCCAACACCCCGGGAGGCACGGAAGGGATATCCAGCGCACAAAAAACGCCCACTAATACAGGAGTAACCTGTACGTCGTTTGCATCGTACGAAAATTACAGAACATCAAAAGCACTGAAATAAAAAACTCATCTCCAAACAACGGAACATCTTATTACACTCCCATCTGAGACACACTCCCAAGTCAGGTAATGCATTTTTAAAACGGGCAGACTTGAAAACATCTGCCCCAATAGCTCAATAAACATCCGAAAAATTCCCAATAACAAAACAAACTACAAATAACCCTGTCATAGGTAGCTATAAATGCTCCAGACCCTAGGATTCGGCATAGGGGACATGCCAAAATCATCACCCAACAGGAAAGGATAACTTTTACTTCAAACTCTACTGGAGAAACCCGGCCAAGGGACCATCGCATGAAAACAATTCAGAAGTGGCGTCGTCTAAAAAAGTTTTTTGTTGTCATCTACCTCTGGAGTGCCCGTATGGGTTACAGTATATGGGAGAAACGACACAACATTGAGCCAAGGGTGATCCACCACAGGCGCAATATTAGGAATGGCTTCCTTACAAACATGGCGTCGGGGGGAGGGTCTAGACATTTCACACACTTTGCACAATCAAAAGACTCTACGCTGCAAGTAACAAACCTGTGGACAAATCTCTTGTGAACACATCATTATGCGTCAGAACGGACTGAAAACACGAGAGGCTTTTTGATATATAACTGAAAAACTCTCTCCAACCATACGGACTGAATTAAGTCCACCGAAATTTATTGAATGACACTTTCTTTTTGAAGATTATCCGTTCACATTTATACATAATGCAGTCTGTACATCATATTTAGTCCTCATTAATCCGGTATGTTTTATTAATTTTAGACATAATTTTCCCTTATTAATAATGCTTTAACCTATTTAAAAGAATTTTATATGACAGTTTATATATAACTATTTATTTTCATTCATACAAGTGAGTAAAAATCTCTTTTAGCTTTACTCAATTCACTAGTTATTCCAACAACCACCATCAATATATAAATGCTCATTATTGCTCTTGTAATCTTTACCCATCAGAGCTAATATATTTACATAATATCACTATAAAGCAACTCTCTCCAATAGGTCTTTATAGCTTTCGTTTTCAGTGCTATACCTGAATTAGCTGGACCATTATAAAAACACCGCGGTTCGCCGATTGGATACGGCCGGAGGCGTCAGTGGAAGACGCGGGGTCGGTGGGGGCACTCTGAACGATAACACGGGGGTGGAGTTACTAGCAAATACTAGCACCTGGAGGGGGCTCGTGGGCCCGCCACTCGACACGCTGTGGAGGGCCCTCGCGTCCCCAGCCTCATCACTCCAGCGCACCACCGACTTGAGTTAAGGGAGCACATGCCATTGCACGTGTGGATCCTTTTGGTCTCAGTTGCAGGTCCGAACGTACACAAGGTAAGGAGAAACAACTGGATTTTTGTTTCTACAGGAGAAAAAAAAAAATGCGTCAGACGAGGTATTAAATTTTCACTGGTGCGATAAGTGAGTGCATACATAACTATGAAATTAGGGGAGGTGTGGATTACAAAGGCCTGCTAATAGGATCTACACTCAATGTATAGTGAAAAATGTCTAGTATCTATCAATAATCATCCCGCCTACCGCCAAATATTTAGACACAGGAGCAGAGGAGAAAGAGTGGGCGGAGGGCCCGGAAACAAATGGTTGATCTGCGTGACTACTGGAACCAAAAATGAGAAAAAATGACAAGCCAACAGATTTTTGTTTGATTTCTAACAAAAGACCGTTGACCAAAGAAAAAGGTGGACAAGGGTAGTATATAAGTATAACCGTGTCACTCGGTGGGTAGTAAGGAACTAAAGGGTTCGGAATAGACGAGTGGGGGGGTATAGAGAATGAGGAGAATAAAGCACACGCACAAAAAAATAGGTGTACTCTTTTTGTAATGGTCACAAGTTAACAATTTTACTATTTGATGAATTCTATGCTATTTGAAATCACTACAATGTTCTCTTAGGCATGTGCGGCGGGTGGCCGTATCTTGTAGGGATTAAGTCATGGGAAGAGGGGTGTTTTGAATCCTTGTGGGCTCGAAATGCTGCGGGTAAACCCAGTACGGATCGTAGGTGTTCATTAATGATCAAATGATAATGACATTGGCCGATGACACCAGGTCGAAAACACTGGGAGTATGACAAATCAATGTGGGGGCGGGGGGAAGGCGTTGGGCTCGGGGTTACAAACTCGGAACGGATGGAGATAAAGGGGATCATACCGAGAAATGTGCATGAGTTGAGAGGCATTGCAGCTCAAACGGTATACAGGGTGGGGGCTATGCTGGGGGTCGGCAAGGCTGTGTACGATCGCACAGAACCAACAAAATAACGTGACAAAGCAACAGTCACGAAACCTCTTGCGTGTATGCGTTGATGTATATAGAAAACCTATTTTAGCAAAAAGAGATGACATTGTTATCATCATTTGCGCCTCCCAAGAAGCCCTATTTTTTTTCTATTGGTTTATACCACTAATGTACCCAGAAGGATCTTATCGCCCCTAAGTTTTTTGTTACTGGTCCACTAAATCGATCATTATAGCAAAGAGTGCAACCTCCACACACTGCGTGGGGACGTGAATGAATGCTCCACCTGCACTTCAAAACCTCAAGGGTTGCTAGTTGGATGGTAGATCCCTCAACATGTTATACATAGTGGGGTCCAACCAAATCTAGCGACCGTAATAGGGGTGGAGAAATACCGCAAAAAAGGAAACCGGAGTTCTACACCCTGGAGTATCACACATGACTAAGGAGAATACCGAGAAAATAGCATCGCCATGAAAAGGAGATAATGAATACAAGTACTCACAAGAGGAAAAGAGGGGGGGGAGGGGGGACTCAGAGCTGCTCCAATCGCGACTAAAAATGACAAAAGTGGGAAGCTGTGGCAATGTAGGTAACCCAATATATATTGTTTCTCATGTTCTTTTTTTTTTTTTCTTTCTCCTTTGGGCAACAAGAGTTAAAATTGAATATTGGTTACCCAAATAATGTGCCCCAATTCCGTGTTGCTCGGGTTATATCCTACGACAAACTTTTGGGAGGGGGGGGGGGGTGGGACAACTTTCTCATTGAGATAAAAAAACCAATCCAGCCATCATCTGTAGTTAAAAATGTTACCTCTACAAATGCAGTATCATCCATTGAAACTCACAGAACTGCTGTTGGAACAGTTGATGAGCATTGAAAGTATGTTAAGGCATCAGCATATGGATCCGGAAAACAGATCCAAAGTCTCTAAGAAGGCTGAGACAAGTAAAAAAAACCCATTAAAAACAAAGACAAGAATATGTACTATAAACCACAGTGCTCCAGCGGGACAAGGATAACTCACAATTATAGTATTAGAATTAATATGTGGGAATAAGTCACCTGGAGGTTAATTCATAAGTTATGAAGTACTGTAAACAAACACCAAATTACAGTTCCGCCGAACACTACCAAGGAGGTCTAACATGATTAGTACTGTACTACTGTTCTGGCGCTGTTTTACGTGTGTGGTATGGGCAATGGCAGCAGGTGTACAAAGTATGGCCGAGGGGTTGCTAAATGATGTTGAGTGCTGCCATTAAGGCTATAGGGCTCGCTCCCGAGGTTGGGCTAGTGTGACGTGGTTGAACACATACAACGGGACAGGACAGGGTCATACCTGAAGCCGGACAGTATAAGTGGTAAATCAAAAGTACTAAGTGCAAGATCAAACACATACAAAGGAACCAAAGAGGGAGGGGAAAAGATCCGCGATCCAGACGGGTCAATTTCAAATCAAGTCGGGGGACTTAAACGGCCTGGGAGCAGGGTTGGGTATTCGAGTGATTGAATTGGTTTTGTGGTTTTCCCACCTGGATTAAGGACTAGAACGGACTTATGGCGCGCCCCATACTACACAATTTTAGCATCCGACAGAACAAAACGATCAATTTTTTTTCAAATCGTACCATTGGAGATTGAGTGATGGAAAATAAATATACTCCACATTGATAACCAATTTTTTGATCGATTTTTTGGTGGTTTTTTGATCGATTTTTTTTGGAATCGTAATTTGTACTGATTGTACAAACCCGATAAAACTTTTCCAACATGTCCGATCAGGTTTGATCGATTTTTTTCACAACAATTACGATCGTTAAATTGATCGGACCATGTGTGCTGTTCCGATTTTCCATTCGAGCGATCACAAATTGCTCGCTTTTCCATATTCATATCCGTCGGCCCATTCCACTCTTTCATGTATGGGGGGCATTAATCCGATCAAAATTGAGTGAAGATTCTCAGTCGTTTTTTGAATCGACTGATGGTAATTTTGATCGGGTCGATTAAAAATTGGTTCGTGTATTTTTAGAACCACTTTGTGGTCAACCAATTTTTGATCGATTTTTCTACCTATTCTATTACCTCTACTTTCTGATTGAATTTTTGGATCGTTGTTATGTCGATAAAAAAAAAAAAAAAAAATCGATCAAAATTATCAAAATCTTTGTATTCTACATATGGGGCATGATACAATCGACATACAATTTTATACCGACTTAAAAATTGATCGTTTTAGGTTGATTGATTGAAAATCTGACCCGTGTATGGCCTGCTTAAGTAATCTTTTTATAGTCTTCAAACAGGTCTGCACAGGGACAAAGGACAATGTCATTTGAAATGTTTCTTCTTTTCAAATATACAGTATGTGTTACTTTAACTTACTTTGAAATGGTCACCATCTGGCACCAGCAATCCTTTTACATCAAATTCATCGAGCTTGCCTGCACGCGACAAAGGGAAAGCTTGTTTAAAATTTGGTTACATTTTACATACATTAAAAATAGCTAAGGATATGCATTTGAAGAAATGTTGGTGTTTGCGCCACACTTACCCTACATTTATTGTAATCAAGAAGCAAGACCCTGTACTGTATATGCTTATTGCGGAATCAAAAACAGCTCAGAACATTCATTAACCAATAGTCTTCTAGACTTCTTATATTTTTATCCTCCTAGCTTGACATCTCAAATAGTCATCAAACATATAAAAGCTGCATAACTCAAACTCAATCACCCATTCACAAATAAAAGGGTCATTCGTTATTAGGAGTCCTGTACATCATTGCAATACTACCTTTCTTTCCATAGTTAATAAAACATCTCTGGTGCAATGGTATATAGGAGTATTTTAGTGTCAGTGACATAATCAAATGCAGACCACTAATTAACTGATCTCTCAAATGTGGGGAGTCTGGGACCACTTTTTGGGATGGCCATGATATATATATATATATATATATATATATATGGTCACAAAATTACCGGTATTTAAAATAAATAAAATACAGCAATGCTAGGTCATACACATCTGCTGTTAATATGGACTCCAACATGTTCATGGATCTGTAATTGCATATGTTACCTCTATTTACTCTCCTAATTTGTTGTCCCAGATCGATAAGACTTTCTTTTGCTTCTTTGGGTTCTTTAAAGGTTGGTGTTTTTAACTCCTCGGTTTTCATATCGCTAGAATTAAATAATTCATTCAGCAGTTGTACGGAGCCCCTTTTGGAAAACATTTTAGGAAGTTTTTTATTAACTAAATCGTTGAACACAGGGCCAAGGTAATCTTCAATCTTGACAGGGAACGTGAAGTCTTTAAAGTACGGCATTTTCTGAAATGCTGACACCTCTTGCTGTACCAGTATTTGTGCACTGTATAAGGAGATGAGGCTTTTCAAAACTCCTCTATACACTACCCTAAAAAAAATAAAGAACACAGCATGTGAAATGGAGTACCACGACAAGATAAGAACATTGTATGATGAGCTTTATTTGCTTCATTTAAAAGTCATGTTAAGATAAACTAAAAGGTGGGTTTACACGTGTAGATTTTTTCACTCGATCAACAAAGAACAAATGATTTTTGGGTTGATTGAACAAAAATCTAGAATGGGCAATTTTTTTGATGGATAAATTTTGTTCGACCTCGCTCGAAATTGCTCGGAAGGTCATCGAACATGTTGGTAAATTTGTATCTGTCGTTGTAATTTCGAATGTATTTTCATTCAATATCAGCGATGGGCGAACAAAAGTCTAATGTTAAATTCGATAAATGAACTAATGATGTTCGACAACGACATCGAACAAAAAAATTGCCAGTTGATTAAAGAAAAAAAAAATCTACACTATATCTATTAATGAAAGAGTTATTTTGTCAACATAGTTATTTTATAGCAAACACCCTGACCCAAACCAAACAGTGCAAAAGGGTTTTTCTAAAACTAGTTCTAAAGGCGAAAGAGGGCAACTCTACCCCTTGAGCACAGACTACCAGCATTTTTTCAAAGTTTATCATGTTCAGCAAATTAAACAACTTAAGCTTTATTTACAAGATATCCTTCATTTTTTATACTTGCAAAGGTGCAAATTCCTTACTTATAAACATTTTCTTTAACCTCACTAGCGGTTTGCCCGAACTCAGTTCGGGCACAGTTTTATCGCCGATCAAACTGTGCCCGTACTGGGATCGGGCAAAACCGCCGTCTCCCTGTGTGCCGGCGGCTCTTCTACAGCCCTTCCGGCCCCGTGTCTTCGGCGTCATCTGGCGCGAAAAGCTCAAACCGCCCAGAGGGTTAAATAAGGTTTCAAAATATTTCAAAAGAGGGGGTGGGGCCTGATATATGCATGTTGCAAAAGTATGTTACAGAAAAAACAAAACCCAAATTTGTCTGCAAATATAATAAAAAGACACAAGTACAAACCATAGGCGGCTCAATAGTCCCAACATAACAACATTAAGAACTATAAACTCTTCCAGGTGCAAATGCTGCAAACATAAGCTGTATTTTTTGGAGTAAAGGTAAAATACCTATTTCATGAATCCATTCATTTTACTGTTTAAAATGCATCATAATAAGAAATGTTACAGACCATTATAGAATAAGCTTTGTCTACACCCATGACATTTTGAATGACACCAGTGATAGGGACCCAAAATAGCACAGATATATTTTAGGTTCAAACATTTCTCCACAAATTAAAGAGAGCCAGACCGAGACACCTGGAAGGTATGAGGTCATACACTGGATGTTGCCACCACCTTTCTAGTCAAGGTCCATGCCTAGAGGGACCTGGTATTACAAAATAGGGAGACTGCACAAATATATATTCACCTCCCTAGCGGTTGAGACGAACCCTGTTCATTCGCCGTTCAGGGTCATCTCAACCGCAGGGGAAGCCGGCATTGGGGAGACCCGATGCCTCCCCGGAAAGCTGCAGCGATGGTCTTCATCGCTGCAGCATTTCCGGGGTTTCGGCACCGCCCCGATCGCGTGACGATCGGGGCGGTGCCGATCGTCACGTGTGAAGAGCAGCGGCGGGAGACAGGAAATGACAGGCAGTGTACTGTGTACACTGCCTCGATTGCCCGTACCGCGCCGTTGTAAATACGCAAATAAAAACTGATTGTTATAAGAATCTCCTTGCACGTCTATTGACTTGTACAGTACATTAATTCCTGAAATAACACTTCATGCAACACACAGATGTTAGCCCGATGAATCCTGGCATTGTCATCTTGGAATATGCCCGTGCCATCAGGGAAGAAAATATTCCATTGATGGAATAACCTGTATATATATCATTCAGTATAGTCAGGTAGTCAGCTGACCTCATTCTTGGAGCACATACTGCTGCTGAACCTGACCCACTGCACCAACCCCAGACCTAAAATCCAGGTTTTTGGCTGGGTAGTGTATATCCATATTTATAACAGTTAACTAGCTAATATAATCGAGAGCCATTAATGCAAAAGATACTGAAAGGCTTTGCAGCAGCAATCCATGAGACGCAATAACAGCTTGCAAGCACCTAAAATCTTCAATGACACTAATTCCAGAATAGGCTGACTTGGAACAGGGACACTCATTTCAGTTTCCAGCTCAGTTTTCCTAAAAAAGAAAATGAAATGTGTTATACTTTACATATGTCTCTAAAATTATGGAAAATGATCAGGAAGATATTTATAAATGGCATTGATATTTAACATACTTTGGACACAATTCCAACATCTCTTGTATGGAAGCTCCCAGGCCCATAGTTTGTATTCGCTTTATACATTGCTGTACCTAGGGAAAGGTAAGAGAAGTTTTAGAATTTTTACATTTTACTAGCTGTACTTGCTATTACCATCAGTGCTTCTGAATACCTTAAGTTATGACTATCGACTAAGAAAAACTACAATATACTGCTGAAAACTTCTAATTATCAATGTGTTAATGCATTTTAAACTGTAACAGTTGTCAGAACGAGTGCTGTAATCAAAGATGTAATGAAAGACTATTTTCTAAGTTAGTTTGAGCCTATTGCATATTAGGAGTTTATTCCTGATGATACCTACCCATCACAGAATGCACATTAAACTAGCATAAATAAGTGAAGAACTTCAGATAGCATATTTCAATAAAATTCAACTCCAGGATAAGTAGTGTGCAGGTGCATGGAGGCATTTTAAGCATATCAGAAAGATTAGACCAGACGCCTAATGTTGCATCTTCCTGGCTTTGGTGCTTTTTTGGAGCTGGAAACAGGTAAGCATTTCCAGACGCCTGTGGTAATGCCTCCTAAGTAAAGGAGTCCTCAGGCCAACAGCATGATATCCCAAAATACCATGGCATTCTTCACATCCAAACAGATGTGGTTACAGAAGTGAAAAGGGCAGGTTAAATATTTTTATAGGCGATCCTTGATCCTGCATACCCTTAAGGCCCCCCATACACCTGACTAGCTGGGGCCAAAAGACGAGCAAAGCAGTTGCTTAGAGTATCGGCAGGCACCCTTTGTGTGCCGGCCGTTACTTTGGGCGGGGATGCCGGTCCCCATTCAAACTAATGGCATCGGCCAGTGATTTACAGACATATCGGTTTTCTGGGACGACAGATCTGTCACCCTATGTGGGCACCGGCAATCCCACGGCTTGCTAGGTGTTTTATTCTCGTCCGTAAACCAAAAAATAATGGTTAGTACAGGAAATATACAGAAGGCACAGACAGGCATGGAGATTAAACATTTATATCATCATTCTCAAATGTCATGCGGTTACATAGGTTAAATGATACATAGATAGACTTACCTGCTTAAATGCAAGATAAGGCTTATGGTAGGAGAGTCGGTGATGATAAACATATAATACAGAATTCAGGGTAGCAGTTTCAAGATTCAGCTGTCTGCACTTCAGTAAGGAGTGGACTGCTTGGCACTGGTCTACAAGACTGATGAGGTGTTTTTCTAAAAACAAAGAATGAGATATAGATCAGTGTTTTTCAACCTTTTTTGGGCAAAGGCACACTTGTTTCATGAAAAAAATGCAGATGCATACCAGCAGAGCAAAAACACTGCCCCTGGTCTGTGGGGACGCGTGTTGCTAAGCAACCGCATCCTCACAGAGCCGGTCCGTGTATAGTATAAGACTTATACAGCCGATCTGTGTTATACACGGACCGGCTCTGTGAGGATGCGGTTGCTTAGCCCTCCTATCTAGCTGCCTCTTATAGTATAAGACGTATACTATAAGAGGCAGCTAGATAGGAGGGCCGAGGGTGATGTCAAAAACCCACAGCACACCAGGCAAGTGTGCCGCGGAACAGTGGTTGAAAAACACTGATGTTTTAACATTCTGATTCATTTATAAACCCAACAGTTAGTATTTATATACAATTACGTAACATTTGTTCAGTGTCCTTACACAGGGTAAATGCTGGCCAGTAATTAAATACCAGACCACTATAGGATTCAGGGTAATAAGATTCCAACAGCATGCTTTCCATATAATGATCATTGTCTCAACATATGACATTGGACAATTACAGGTCAGGTGAATGTGATGTGTAGGAATTGTGCAATACATATGACTTGTTTCAATGTACAGGAACAGTTTTATGTTACAGGGGATTCTATTAGCGTCCTAGAACAGTGCAAGGTCTATGTTACAGGATTCTATTGGGGTCTCTAGTACATGGTGTCTAGGATGGTACAGGGGTTCAAATTGCGTCTCTGGTACAGTGCAGGGTCTATATGCAGGAATTTAGTTGCTGCATTTACATTACATACATGGTACAATGCAGGTATTATATTGGTCTCTAATACAGTTTGTCGTGTACAGTGCAGAGATTCAATAAAGCTGGGCATAGACGGTTAGTTTTGCCCTGCAACCCTTATATTTGGCTATCGATCAGCCAGGAAATCCATCTAACAAATTACAGACATGTCCGTAAAATTTAGATCGATCTCCTTACTTTGGGTGGGGACCGGCCCTATCCAAAGTAAATGCCGGCACACAAAGGTTGTAAGGCCGATTCCCGGCACGACCGGCCTTGCGTCATGAGTGATATCACAAGAAATTGGCTTTAGTCTTAAATATAGGGTGTCTAATGCAGAGGTTATATTAGTCTCTACAGTGTTCTCCCCAAAGCAGATTGGCCGGGCGGCCCGCCCGGGAGATTTTGGTCCCCGCCCGGCACACAAGTCCTCCGCGGCGAGCAGCCTGACAGGCGGCGCCTCCCATTCTTCAGGAGCGCGCCACAGCCACTGAAAGACTCCGGCCCGCGGCACACTACCGGAGCCGCGGGCCGGAGTCTTTCAGTGGCTGCGGCGCGCTCCTGAAGAATGGGGAGGCGCCGCCTGTCAGAGGACTTGTGTGCTGCCTATCAGAGAGGCCGCCGGACCGGTGCAGGCGGCGCGATGACGTCATCGCGTCATGACGTCATCGCGCCGCCCGGCTGAAAAAAAAATCTGGGGAGAACACTGCTCTAGTACAGGAAAAATATTCTGTAAGTCTCCAGTACAGGGGGTCTAGCCCATAGGGTCTATAAGTCTTTAGTACAAGGTGTCTCGTACAGGAAAAATATTCTGTAAGTCTCCAGTACAGGGTGTCTAGCCCATAGGTTCTATAAGTCGCTAGTACAGGGTGTCTAGCCCATAGGTTCTATAAGTCTCTAGTTCAGGGTGTCTAGCCCATAGGTTCTATAAGTCTCTAGTTCAGGGTGTCTTGTACAGGAAAGATATTCTGTAAGTCTCCAGTACAGGGTGTCTAGCACAATGCAAAAGATCTATAAAGCTAGACACACACAGGTAGATCTGTAAAAAGATTCGAGTACAATAAACGAGCGCACTCACGGTGATTGATTCTACTCTAATCTGCTTACAATCCTACCAGTGTGTGCTGGCCTTCGAGCGGGTTCAAAAGAGCCTGCTCGAAGAACCGCGATTGAACGGGGTTCCAACATGGAAAACCCTGTTCAATCTCCAATACTTTGCATGAAGATGAATCTTCATGTGAAGTATAGGAACAGCCGGCTCTGCCTTCTTCACACAGCAGTCCAACTGTCAGCTCTGCCTCTGCCCCGGCTCAGCGTGAAGGTCAGCACTCTTCACTTGTACGGGGAGAAGCAGGCTGGATGGATTTCTGCCCAGCTTCTAGCGTGTTCGGATTCACATGCTGGAAGCTGGGGAGAACTCTGCTACCGTGAGGTCCCCATTGAACGGCAATCGATGTGCCCATGTGGTGCACATTGATTTCCATTCAATTGATCCCTGATCAATCACAGCGTGGTGACGTCACCACGCTGTGATTGATCGGGGGTCGATTGCATGGGAATTTACCCATCTATGGTAAGCTTAAGTCTGCAGTACAGGGTGTCTGGCACAGTGCATAGGATCTATTAGTCTCCAGTACAGGGTGTCTAGCACAGTGCGGGATATGTGAAGCAGCCAGAGGTGGCGCTGTTGTAGTAATAGCCGCGATATACAGTACAGGGTGTACTCACCGGTGTCTTCCCCCAGCGGCACGGTGACCTGGCACTGTATGGCCGGACGTGGGATATACAGCCGGTTCCAGGGTTCGGTGTTTACATTACACAGCTCCATTCTACTACAGCAACGTGCTGCAAACTTCTCCGGGACCCGGAAGCAGTCAGCGTGACACACAACTTCCCGGTCACCAGAAGCTCCGCCCATGTAAACACGCGTGCCGGGTGTGGGGCAGATCACGTGTCCTGGCAGTGCCGCATGTGTTCCTATATGAATCGTCAGTGTGTGGCTGATAATGGTGTGGAGGAGACCTGCGTGCATGTCACTACAACATGGAATGCTGTCTGCTATTAGAGAAAGTATTATTGTCTCAGCGAGACGGGGGAGGTCCATGGTCACACTGTATGGGGGACATGTGATAACAACCTGATCATATATATATCGCCTTTGCTGAAGCAGATTAATGATTATAACAATCAATGTATTTTGGTGTTTGCTTTACACCTATGGCCACAGGTGGGAGATGAAGCGCCTTGCCATGCAAGCTGCATTTACAAACATTTGTATAGCTGGCCATAGACGTTTAGTTTCACCAAGCGCTGCCGAATTACTTTGGATGGGTATGCTGGTTTCCATCCAAAGTAATGCAATCGTTCTAAAATCTTCTGACATGTCCACAAGCTAAATTCGATCTTAGAATTTACAAACATTAGATTTGTGATCCATTTTGCAGCAGATCGACCAATGTGAGCGTGCACGATGGTCGATTGGTGGCAAAATCGTGCGCAAATCCAGTTTGGTAGTTATCCTGGTAGTAGTCATGGTAGTTTGTTTTGATAGCTCAGTGGATATAAGTGTAGTACTGTGGTAGTCACCTTTGTATAAGTAAAGGCCCCCATACACCTAGCGAGCAGCCACAGCCGATGTGCTCGCGGCTGTTGGCTAAATCAGCCGCAAATCGCTGGTGCCCACATGGGGCGACAGCTCAGTCAGCCAGAGAACGGACATGTCCATAAATCTCTGGTGTTCCCGTCTAAATTAACGTCCGGCACACAAAGGGTGCCTGCCAATTCTCTGAGCAACGGAGTGCAGCATGATGACGTCATCACGTTAAACTCCGTCTATCAGCCCCGGCTCGTCAGATGTATGGGGGCCTTACCTTCATGAACCACATTCCCTGCTTGTATCTTCTGCGAGCACAAATAACATGAAAATAAAACTATCTTTAAAAAAAAAAACATTTACATGTGTGTGATTATTAGGGCGATTGTCCCAAGCACGTCAGCAAATCTTCAACAAAATGGATGAAAGAGTAAAAAAAATCAATGTTAACATGGCCAGACCTCAACCCAACTAAAATGCTGTGGTGGGAGCATCACAACTTCACATAAACAAATGTTCATAATTTTAGAACCTGCGAAGGACCAGAGGATATTTAATTAGTTGCAGAACCTTTAAATTAAAAGACAGAGTTCTTTTTTATGTGGTGATACAGTTGTTCTTTTACATACTCTGGCAGAATTTATGATTTATATGAATAAGGCTAGGTTTCCACTGCAATTTGGGCTGTGCCGACACCCCCTACATTAATAGCATGCCTTGATAGGGATGTCAACCCAGCCCATCCATATACATGCCTTCCAGCACCTAGTGTTTCCATGGCTGTCAGCCGGCTGAGCGGACAGTGGAGGTTGATGTTAAAGTGCACTTAAACCCACCAGACAAACTTTTCCCCCTGGCTAGCCAGGGCCAACCCCTGACTATTGGGGCAATATGTAAATAGAAAATTGTTACCTGTGTGGAGATATCTGTAAAGTTGTCCCCTCACCCCTCCTCCTCTGTGTGAGCATCTCAGCACCGCGGCGGGCAGCCGTCATCTCTAGCAGCTATTTACGTTGATTTATTTATTTATTTTACTTTCGCTATTGACACACATTGTATCTGGGCCCCCCCCCCCTGGTGGCCGCCGGAGATATTGCAGCCTCAACTCATGCAAGCCTGGAATCAAACACCGAATCTAAAATGGCGGCTCCCACAGGCATTAGTATGATTGCTAAATGAATATTTTTTGGGTTTTTGAGCACTTTTAAGCTATTGGTTTAAAGTTTAAAGGAAAGTAAAAATGTAATACAATTTTTTTGGTGATTTTTTTTGTTTTTGAGTTTAGGTGCGCTTTAACCTCTTGGCCGGCTGACTGCAGTGGAAACACTCGATGCAGTAAGTCATGTATGGGGTATTGGCGCAGCCCATAATGCCGTGGAAATCTAGCCAAAAAAATGTCATTCATTGATGGCTAAAGCCATTAATTTTTAAATCATAAGCCCAAAACAAACTAACCAAATTACCCTGGTGATTTGGCCTAAAAACATGCAAATAACTTGACACAAAGAGGTTAGAATGGCTATTAAATGTCATTGACGTTAGATGGAGCGATATACAATTTTAAGAACTGGGGTGTGTAAACTTTTGATCAGCGTCATTTGGGTAGTTTGTGTTGTGATGAGTAAACACAGTTGTTTGACAGCAAATGGCTTCATCCAACCACTAACCATGAGTGAAAAAAAAATTTCTGTGTTATCAATTATATTCTCTGAAATTGGTTCAGAAATCATAAATTCTGCCAGGGTGCGTAAACTTATGAGCACAACTGTTTACCTCATAGAGCTCCCAAGCTTTTGGAGGCTTAGATTTTAAAAAAAATGACTATTTGTATATTATGAGTATGATTATCAGGTGCTAGTATAAGACCAGTAAAGTGGACCTACCACCTCACTGGGCACTTTACACTATCAGCAGTGGCAATTAGGCAATCACTGCTCAAAAAAAATGTTCCTTACAGCAGGAGGCGATTCTCTGGCTCTTCCCTCCCACTGTGTGACGTACCTGCCGCGGCAAGCTTGTAAAATAATCAGGGGACAGGGACAGCTGGGAGGAAGTCCGTAATCTCGTGTGAATTGGAATGCAGCTTCACATCTGCAGAACGTGATGTAATTGAAGCTCCATCTAGTGGCCGCTTTATAGAATTACATCCCCTTACGTCAGAATGAAGTAAGGGCAGAATTGCTTCTGTCTGCCCTTAACCTCCCTTGCGGTTGAGACGAGTCCAGCTCGTCCAGTGCTGACATGCTGAAAGTGC
>CM070033.1:65627090-65641177 GCA_036250615.1 Ptychadena robeensis | reverse complement strand
ATTTAATTATGAAAAGTGCAATTTTTTTTACATAATTATGTGTTTCAAACATTATTATACGCTGTCAAACATTATTATACTATAGGATGTCTATTAGACCCTTGTACGGACAGGTTTTGGTAAGTTACAGGCCTACAACATAAAAAAAAAATTCCATTAAAGTCTATGGTGCGCTTTTGGTACAGAATTCTGTACCTATGCAGTGCGCTAGGGAGGTTAATAAATATGATTTCCCCGAGAATGAGGAAGGGGAGTACATTGGGTTTTTTTTATTCTGTGGCAGTTTTTTTTTTCACAGATGTATACCGCTGACAGGTGAGTATTATGTCAATGTAATGTATGTGGTTTTTTTTTGAGTATAGAACCGCTTTAACCTTCTTTATACCTAGTTCCTTGTTTCAGAGAGTATAGTGCAGCAGGAACATGGCCTATGCTGTAGATGTCTTACTACTCTAATTTAAGTATCCACCCATTATTGCCATACAAATATTTCATGTTTAGTTTCATATTTTATATCTGTAGCTCATCCCTTCACAGAGCAGTGTACAACGCATGTCCAACACAAAGCATTCATTTCCAATAGTGAAATTCACAACTTCTATTTCTAACTTGATCCTGATTTAGGTTTAGCAGTAATACTTAAGCAAAAGTTGCTTTGCAGAGTTGTATCCATATGGTCCATTCATTACTCGCTGGCAGATTTCTTGTAAATCAGAAAATCTACTTTTCTCAACTCCTATTTGCACTTAATGAAGAGATTGTTAGGCCATACTCTTGAGAACAGATGTTAGAAGATGCATCTCACAGAGTCTCTGTAGGAACTCGATTTGAAACATGTGTCAACCACTTTGTTCCCTGCAAGCAGCAAATTATTTACTATCGGTACATGATGCACACAGATTGTCTTATTTTCAGTGTTATTTAAATTTGGAAAATTGGTTCCCGGGCCTGTTAAAGATATTTCGATTTAGTTTTATGTTACCGTTTCCCAACCTAGCAGCATTAAAACACAGTATTCAGATGGTGCAACATTATATTAATAAGGGATATAGTGCACACTGCACTATATACTTGGCGTTTTGTACTGGTGACACGGGCTCCAACGCTGATGGGTGCACTATACATACCGTTTGTGTTATCAGACATGATGTGTCAGCATTTCCAATACAAGTGTATTGGAAATGCTTGTGCTAGCGTGTCACAAATGCATGCAGCAATATGTTATGTGACAGCGCCTAAGGCAACACACTACGCATAAAAAAAAGTCCTTGGTGAAGGTAAGTCCCAGATTGCTTTAAAACCTGACAAGGGATTGTAACTTTCCCCAAAACTGTTTGGAGTATAGAACTATTTTACAAATGAGACTTGAGACAAAACAGCTTAACAAAAAACATAAATACATTTTACCAACTTTTTAATAACAGAAAATACTGATTAATCTATTTACATTTTGCAACTTTGGCCCCTCATATGTGAGGACTTTGGACACATATACCATATTTTTCGGACTATAAGACACACCCTGTTTTTAGAGGAGGAAAAACAGAAAAAAGGGCTCTGCTGGTAGAAACAGTAGAGTACAGATGAGGGATGTAGTTGTCGCCGCATTTCTCACCTGACCGATCGGGTGGACCACGGTCGCGCATTCGGACCATAAGACGCAGGCACTATTTCCCCGATTCTGGTGGTGAAAAAATTCTTCTTTAAGTCCGAACAATACGGTAAGTGTCACATAAGCCAAACAGCACGGGCAAGCCCCCTTGTCTCCGGCGTCAGTGATGATGGGAATGTGGAAGCTGTCCGCACTTTTTACCTGTATTTTCCAACAGGCGTCCCAGGAAGTAAAACAGGAAGAAATGATTGCTTGACCTACATTGCCAGGTAGCTCCTCGTTACTCTTCCAGTGGCTATACATGGTTCAATTTTTTCTTAAAACGATTGATTCTTAAGGCGATCAAATACCGAAGTTTGGCTTTAACACGTTACAGCATTGATTAACTGTACTATACAACTTTATAACAATAGGGTGCGTTACCAAAGGTGTGGTTCTCTGCAGCAACTAAAGAACACTGTTCAAGGCAAAGGTTTTATGCCTGTGATAGCTTTCATAATGTAACAAGAATTCTGAATGACTTTTTTTTTAAAAGGAACAATGCTGAAGTACAAAACCAGCAATATATGATGTTTGTAACAAAATCTGATAAATTGCTATAGTATCATAAATCATACATTTTAGGTAGTACCGAACACCAGCTTGTCATTGTCCAACATGTCCATTGTTTTAATGAATACTGCAGTCAACAAAATAAATGTGGCTTGTGTGCCGGCTGTGTAACGGCGGTAGCACTCTTTACAGCTTCAAAGTTTGGCGAATCCAAGACAAGGTTTGTTTATTTATTTCTAGCATAACATCATCCATTGTCTTTCCTTTGGCAGACATTCCATGATTGGCATTTTCAATCCAGTGGATCTGTACAGGAGCTTTCATTTTCCTAATTGTGTTCATCATTAAATTCTACAGAAAGAGTTTGTAATTAAAACATGATTATGAATAAGCAATAGTAAGTATATACAGTATGTTATTGTTTGCATAACCTTCAAAGGTAAAAACATAGTACATTGACAGTAATTAAACATAAAGAGTGACTAGATAGCAAGTCATCTCAATCACCTAGCAAGCCTAAAATTCTGCAGAATGAGCCATACATACATGCATACATACCTTAGCCCAGACCCAAGAACAGTTATGTTGGCTGCTTCTGAAAATCAGAATGGTGGTAGAATCCAATCTGCTTGGTGTTGCAGACAATTACCAAGGTTTATAAAACGGAAAGACTTTTAATTGTTCGCATGTACGATGATTATATCAGCAGGCTTGCCTTGTTAGTGTAAAAATAAAACAAACACCTCTTCAAATGTTTTTGAATCATAAAAGAAACAAAAATACCCAGCCTTCCAAAATCAGGGAGGGTGGCAGCCACCCACAGTCAGAGTGGCTGTTAGCTCTACCCGCAAGAAGATTAACCAGGGAGGCAGAGGAACTGTCAGATGATCTGCCCACGGGAGGAATCTCCAATCTGTACTGCATTGTTTACATCGGTGGAGCCCTGCTGATATAAGCAATGTGGTATATCATTTAGCAAAGTACTCTACTTGCTAAAATATTTATGTTAAGTTGTACCTGTTAAACTAAAGCTTTTTTACAAAATTACAAAAATACTCTGAGCAGCTTTGTACAAGTATCTCACCAATATGTTATCCTATATCTAGGCATACACAGCTCGATTTTTAAAAGATTCAAGAGCAATAGAGCACCGGGCACGTTCCCGATGCTCGAATCTATTAAAAAATAGAGCTGTCCAGCCTTTCTTCTAGCGGGATCAAATGAACAGGAACCAACATGTTGGTAAACCCTGTTTGATTTCCATTACATTCTATGAGGACCGAGGATGGGATCGCATGGGATTGATGACACAGAAGTGCTGGGGCTTCATAAACATGAAGCTCGAACGCAGCGCGATGACGTCATGCTGCGCTGGAACGGCCCCTCAATTGTATGGGCATCAAGCCAATTATGCAGAGCATAACTGTGAAACAAGGTGAAGGACTGCTTGGACAGTTATTTTATCTTCTGAGTCCTTGGCTAAAGTGGCATGTAAACAAAATAATAGTTTGTTGACATCACTCACCAAGACTGTTCTGCTTTTCTGCAGATACTATTTGGGCATCTGATAACAACTATAGTGTTTACTTAATGCAACCTGAGCTTTAACTATATTATTCTGCAGGGTCTCTGCTTTCAGAAAATATATTATGTCATGGGGTTCTGGATAATGTTTATTTTAACATGGGTACAAATGAAATGAAAATGGCAGTGGGAGCGGCATTGTAATGAACAAAAAAGCTTTTACTTCAATATTCCCCTTCAGTGGAGGTTTGTCCTGCAGTGCATTGCCGACCCGTCTGCTGAAAAGTAAATGTGTCTTGCTCTCATGCTTACAGTTGTTATAATGAATGCAGGCACGGTTGATGAACCTGAGATTTTAGAAATTTAGTTTTGATTTTTTATCTAGCCCTCAGTGGAAATAAGCTTTCACTGTGTGATTTTTTTTTTTTCTGAGCAGTGTATATAGGAAGTTTATATTCACCTTATCACACATCTCATCCGCTGAACCAGAAATAAACAGAACTGGCTTTGTTATCTGCAAGATATCTTCATCTCGGAGCTTGCTCTTTGCGTTAGGTGCATGCAGGGGATATGATAGACAAATCAGGCCTTGGATAACATCATCATCTTCTTCACAAGCTCCTCTCATCACACAAGCAGCAGCACGGGACCCCAGAGATCGGCCTGTCCAAAACAACAGTCTTCATCAACAACAAGCCGTACAAAAAAGCCAAAATCAAACTTCTCCCACTGCTTACAAGCAATAAACCAGCTTAATGTACCAATATCCAGATAACGCAAAACATTAAAAACATAATTATAAAAATATGTTACAGCCATATATTTATTAATTAAAAACAAATATAAATCAATGTGTACAATAACTCTTAAAATATGAAAACCTATTTAGATCCCACTATCAGGTCTCAAATTCTATTTGACAAAGTCTATTTAAATGTAAGGAAATAGAAAATTTTTTTACATGATAAGAAAAGTTGTTGAGAGGGAGCAGGGGTTGTGGGTTGGGCTAGTTTGCATGCGCGGTGTACATGTATGGGGGGTGCCGGGGCACTAATATTTTTGTAAATGTTTTAAGTTGTTGCTGGTTTTGTCTATTTTAAGATGCTTGCTGATGAGTTTGCAAAAAGAAAAGCTATTACAATGACTTACAAAGTACATGGATACCCTTAAATATGAGAGAACAAATGTTGATTTAGCAGTTTTGCCATGACATGATTCTGCTTCTGTGAGCAAGTGAACTATCATATAAAAGTAACAGCATCAAATAAATTTACATTTATTACATTTCAGTAACTTGTTTAATATTGTATTCCAATCACAGCTAAAGAATTGTATGGTCTTATATCTCCAAAAAATGACATCTAACCTATAAGGAAAATACTGCCAATGTTGTAATCCTCCAGAGACTTCATGTACGTCTAAAAGAAAAACAAAACGGTTATAATAACAGCAAAACTGAAGCCAACATATATTTCTGCTTTATCAGTAATCCCAAATCACAGGAAGGTCTGCATCTGTTACAGCCGTTGCACTCATCTACTGCACCTTCATTGCCCTTCACTCATTCTGTAATACCCTCTACATTCCTCAACTGCACCTACTGTCATACTCTCTGCAATCTTCTCCACATAATCTCCAAACTCCTCTACTACATGTACTACTCACTATCCTACGCTCTTCACTCCTCCCCTGCATGAACTGCTCACTGTCCTACTCTCTGCACTTCTCTTCTGCATGAACTGCTCACTGTCCTACTCTCTGCACTCCTCCTCTGCATGAACTGCTCACTGTCATACTCTCTGCAATCCTCTCCACATAATCTCCAAACTCTTCTCCTACATGTACTACTCACTATCCTACTCTCTTCACTCCTCTCCTGCATGAACTGCTCACTATCCTACTCTCTGCACTTCTCTTCTGCATAAACTGCTCACTGTCCTACTCTCTGCACGCCTCTCCTGCATGTACTATTCACTGTCCTACTCTCTGCACTCCTCTCCTGCATGTACTATTCACTGTCCTACTCTCTGCACTCCTCTACGTGAACTGCTCACTATCCTACTCTCCGCACTCCTCTTCTGTATGTACTGCTCATCATCATACTTTCCGCACTCCTCTCCTGTATGTACTGCTCACTGTCCTACTCTCTACACTCCTCTCCTGGACATATATAGATGACTACTGTTCACTCTGCACTCACATAATGCCCACTATTCATACTGCATACGCTCTGCACTCTTTTTGTACTGTTTTCCTATCCTTGACACTACTGAACTGCTCTAGCATGCATTCCCCTTGTTAATCATAACCTTTCTGGTAAATGAACCGGCTCAGTTTTGATAATAATACACACACACACACACACACACAATATACCTACCACCACAGCATTGTAAGCTTTGGTCCTGTAAACAAGATTGAGTCCTTTACATGTGAATCGTAGACAGAGCAGCCCATTAGATGCCAAATAGTTCGCAAGAGAAACTAAGTGAGCAAAGTTCATGTCTCCCCCAGCACCATGAGTGAGAATTACTCCGTGTAATACACCACTATGATCTTTAGGAATAGACAGTACAGCATCCAGAGATTTCTTGTTAAAAGGTATATTAATCTTCTCCTGAAACATACAAAACCAAAACACATTTATCACAGACTAAAATAAACCATTGCAGCACATTTGAGATTATAAAAGACTGAATAAAAAAGTTAAAGACAAGGGTAGTTAAAGACAGTTTTAGCTTTGGATATAACACGGAGGTCTAAAACATTTGTACGTTTTTTGTTTTTTTTACACAAAATATGATAAAAAGACCCTTCACTGCCAAATCATGATATGGACCCTTCACTGCCAAATCATGGCATGGACCTTTCACTGCCAAATCATGGCATGGACCCTTCACTGCCAAATCATGGCATGGACCTTTCACTGCCAAATCATGGCATGGACCCTTCACTGCCAAATCATGGCATGGACCCTTCACTGCCAAATCATGGCATGGACCCTTCACTGCCAAATCATGGCATGGACCCTTCACTGCCAAATCATGGCATGGACCCTTCACTACCAAATCAAGCAGTATAAAGACTATGCTCCTCAATGCACTCCAAGAAAGAGATTTTATGGTAGATGTTCCAAAAATGTATTGGACATCATATGTTCAAAAACAGACACATAAAAACTGCCTGTAGGATTGTCTACCTGTAGGCATAGGGCTATCTACAGCTAGGCATACACGGCTCGATTTTTCATAGATTCGAGCATGATCAACCATGAAAAAGGTTGGTTGAATTGGGAACATACAGCACACAGCCTCTGCTCTCAGCTGTAAGGGTTTTTAACGTCGCGGGCAATCGCGCCCATTCATTTCAATAGGTAACCTCCACATGCGGCCCACAAACTGACACGTGGCTTACCCAGCCAGCTACTCAAGTCCTATTTGTAAGTAGACCTGCAGGTTCAGGTGATGAGCATACACTGTACTGAACCTCTATCATGCCTCTAGTGATATGGAGTTATATAATTGTATACACACAACTGTCATATGGTTTACAGAGACTTTTCACTTAAGTTATATTAACTCTCAAGCAACCAGAAACGACATTTATCCTGAATCTTCCAGTCCCTGTGGGTGTAAGATAACAGGGAAGGTTACTATATGTAAAACGCTAAAGATTTGGTGCAAGGAGAGTGTGTGATTGTAGAGGTGGCCATGCCTGTAGCTGGCAGCTCATCACCCTGGGCAATGCTGGGTATATCATACCTCTATAAAGTCACCCATGGCTGACACACCACACTCGGACTGACACTGATAGACACTGGAAGAGGAGGAGGAGGAGGAGGAGGAGGAGGAGGAGATGGGGGAGGGGCAGCATCACAACTTCCTCATTACTACACACTGCAGGGTCTGTGACTACAATGGCTGTATAGTTGTTTGTGATCGATGTATATGTGTACCACAGAGTTGTTTCATGGTATGTTCAACTGTAGTGCAGAAGTGTGTCATAGTCATATACTAGTGTAGCACAGAGGTGTGTTATGTACAAGTGTAGCACATAGTTGTCATGTCATGTACAAGTGTAGTACAGAGGTGTGTCATAGGGTGCACATAACTTTTATAGTGAGCTCCTCAGATGAGTACCAGGAGATGGTGTTTGGTACTCACCTCATATACAGGGTGGTCTCCCTCACTGTCCTCTGCATCAGCTTCCTGTATGGTAAATTTTGCTACCCTCCTGTTCTTTATTTAGCCTCCGATTAGCGGTCTCCATCCACAGGTCACCAGCTGGCTTTGGGTCAAATGTAACTCTCACAGTACAACACCATTTGAACCCCCAGATCTCATACCTCAGTAGTAACTAACCCCTGAGACTACCTGCAGTCCAAATGTCATTTTTTCATAGTCATATTCCAGCCACATTCCACAGCGCCTCCAAGTTGTTAGTACACATATGAGCTTTGTAACAATAATGCAGGTACACATAGCTAGTTTTGGCCCCTTTTGAGTACCAAAGTACCACTTATGTGCACCCCTGGTCATAGTACTAGTGTAGCACATAGTTGTGTCATGTCATATACAAGTGTAGTACATAGGTGTGTCAAATACTAGTGTAGCACAGAGGTGTATTATCTACAAGTGTAGCACATAGTTGGGTTATAATGTTAGCTCTTTATGTTTCTATGTCCAGAAAAGTATACTGTCCATGTGTGTAAAGCCGGCCATAGACGCATAGATCAGCAGCCAATTCAATGAGGTCATCATGCCACAGGCGAGCGTCCGTCTGTCTATACTTTGGTTGGGGACCATAGTCCTCATCCAAAGTGCTTGGCCGATCGCCATGAACGGGTGAAATTTGGCCACGGATTGAAGCTGCCGAATTTCACCCATTCATGGCGATCAATCGGCTGCGAAATTGCATGAGGATCTATGTGTGTATGGGGTGCTTGAGACCCCATGTTGTGGCACATTAGTCATAGTGCAACAGTTAGGATGATATAAACCACACCTACCACTCCACCCAAGTATACTTACCAACTTACCAACTTGTCCCTGCAAAAATGCTACCTGATTTATCCTACTAACGATTGTTTTCAAAACAAAAAATGATGGGATGTCAACATATTACAGTTACAAAAAATGTAAACGGAAGAATTCAACCAAGGGTTAGTCTTGGGATTTGATGTGGACAGAAACCGTGCACAACAAGTAGGATAAGGATAAAACAGCAACTTTATTAAACATGTTTAAAAAAAAGGCTGATCATCATTGGGCTGGCCATGAAAGGTCCACATCAAATGACATATAGGACCCAGTACACCAATCCATTGGACATGGTGTAAAGACTCAAGTCCATTACACATAAAGTTCAAAAACTAGTTGAGACTAATTCTGGCCATACACATGCCGATAAACGGCCGGATTTTAATCTGACCGACGGGCGTGCGTGCTCTCGCCGTCGGTCAGGTTAAAATCCGGCCGTTTATCGGCATGTGCCCACATGGGGCGACAAATCCCTGTCGCCCCACTTCTCGGCCGGCCAGAGATCCGACATGTCGGAAAATCTGTGGCCGATGGGAGCCGATGCCATAAGCAGCAATGAAGACGGCGTCTCCATCGCTGCTTATGGCCGGCACACAAAGGGTGCCTGGCCGATTGTGGGGCCCCAGAATGCAATGGGAGGCTAACGTGATGACGTCATCACGTTAGCCTTCCGGAGCGATATTGGAGGGCGATATCGCTCCAGCTCGGCATGTGTATGGCCGGCATTAGGCTATGTCTCCACTGTGATGTGTGCTCCATCAGGATGCCCTATGTTAAGCGCAGTGCTTGGTGGGGTCACATTACACATTACCTGCCTGGTGGATCCTCTGTTCACACATCCGCCGATGCAGGGGTTACCGTACTGCACTATATTAAACCCCTGCATTGGCAGATTGGCCATGTGAACAACAGAGTATCCACCGGGTAGGTTATGTGTAGGTGCTAAAGTAGATCACACAACTCATTGGAGACATACCCATAGGGTGAAAAATATCAAGCATAGCACTCTCAAGCAAGGTGGCCTGTTTTGCCATGGGTTGAAGAATCAGCCTCCTCAGGGGGGGATAGAAACCCAACTAGGAATAATTTGCACGAAGGTAAATAGTCCAACAAGTAGTCAGGTAGGTGAACATAAACCATGTGTTAGTTACTGTACTTCCAAACATTGGGTAGTATTCATAATACAGTTTATGTACAGTTTCACTACCATAGGGAACAGACTATCTGTTCTCCCACAGTAATTTTCAGTTACCACTGGCCAAAGCCCAGTATGATAAAATAGATCAGACACTGGCTTTCTATGGCCAGTGAGCCATATCTGACTCGTTTCGTTTTTCAATCCAGCCACTTTTGACCAAGACACTTACTTACCTCCACTTCCTCCACATGTTTCCTGCAGAGTGGAGATAATTGCCTAAAGGCGTCCGGATATCAACATGGGGATTATTGTGTAATGATGTGATGAAGGTGCTTCTCCATAGTGGAGTGGGTCATGAGCGGTGGCCCCTCTATCTAATTGAAGAATCTGTTGTGGCCCACCAGTCCAGCCCGGACTAGATGGACAGAAATAAATCTTTAGTGAAATGTATGTCGCAGAGTCTCATTCATTTCAAGGGAACCACAAACAGAAATTGTAATGCTGTAACAAGGATTTCTATTGTTTATAGTATTGAGTAAAACAAACAAACTGCCCTAACAGTATTAATGTAATTGGGATAATTAAATAACCCCCAGACATTGGTGTTCAGTGGTAACTTACCTACTTGTCCCACAGAGCATCCTGTGACTTTATAGCCAGGATTACACAGGCACCAGTAGGCAAGAGATCATGCCAACTTTAACAGAATTCCAGATGCTGGACCGCAGCAACTTCCATGGCATACAGTGACCTACCTTCTGGTGCAAAGTGTCTAGGATAGTGATGGCGATCTCTGCAGGCACCCGAATTGTCAGCCAACACAGAGGCTGATGGAGGAAAGAACCCATTGGCTCTCAATGCTGTAAGTTTTCTTCCTCTCTCTTCTGATTGCACACAGCACCCAAACCCTCCACTAGCACTGCCAGCCAATCAGAAGCCCAGGGAGGGATACGCAGTAAGCCAAGAAAAAGGTGTGTGTGTAATTTGTAAGAGAGAGTGTATGTAGTGAGAGAGTAGAAGACAGAATGATAAGAGGGCTGAAGAATTCTCACAGGTTAGAAGTTGTAGTTCTGCAACAGCTAGAAAAGGCAGCAGGGGATGCTGGATAGAGTATTTAGCAACTGGCAGAATGTAATGCTTGTAGTTTCTTTACACAGCCAGTTAGTTCTTTGCCTTTTATGCTATGTCATCAGAACAGAACATAGAACAGAAGACTATATGCATGCTGGGGTATGTAGTCCATCAGCAGCCTAGGATTTACAGGAAGCTTGTAACTGCACTGATCCCTCATGAATGACAACTGAACCCTGAGTTATAACCCAGAGGATTTGTGTGTGTAATTCAGGTTAAATTGCCAAGTCAGCACTTTGAGATAAATGAGTGGGTTTTGGGTTACAGTTTGGGCACTCGGACTCTAAAAGGTTCGCCATCACTGTCCTAGGAGAGACTGTGAGAGCAAATAAACACCTCACTACTATATCTGTAACTTTAATGCCTGTTGTGTAGTTGTGTCTATATTTAGCCAAGACTCTGCTTAAAGTAATATTTTGTCCACACCTTGTCATGTGTCTGGAAAACTTGGCATGGAATTACAGGCAACCGCTCATGTGTTCCCAAACTACTACTATTTCTTCATGTCTCCTAGACAGTTCTTTAGGCAAGTAATGCTGGCCATACACACGGCAAGCTGGAGCGATATCGCCCTCCGATATCGCTCCGGGAGGCTAACGTGATGACGTCATCACGTTAGCCTCCCATTGCATTCTGGGGCCCCACAATCGGCCAGGCACCCTTTGTGTGCCGGCCATAAGCAGCAATGGAGACGCCGTCTTCATTGCTGCTTATGGCAATCGGCTCCCATCGGCTCAGATTTTCCGACATGTCGGATCTCTGGCCGGCCGAGAAGTGGGGCGACAGGGATCTGTCGCCCCATGTGGGGACATGCCGATAAACGGCCGGATTTTAACCTGACCGACGGCGAGAGCGCGCACGCCCGTCGGTCAGATTAAAATCCGGCCATTTATCGGCATGTGTATGGCCAGCATTAGGCTCCTAGTCATGGAGGCCATTAGAAAAGGAAAAAGACAGGAATGACGTATTGCCATTCACATACATGAAATCCATTCGTGAAATGTCCTTGCTGCTAAATATTTCTTAGTCAACTTTTAAAAGTAGATACAATTAGGAACACATACTACATAAGATCACAGAGCAGGGTCATTGTCTACTGGGGTGCACAAAGTGCAAACCGCACTAACGTTATTAAGAAATGTGCTACAGATCTCAGAACAGTGGGTAGATAGTTTCATTCAACAAAGCGTTGGATGCAGTTGTATAAAGCACACCACCACCTGACTTTAGAGCAGCAGAGATTACTGAAGTCATTGGTCACACTTCTCTGGTCTTGCAGTCCAGTGACCTGGTGTCATGAGAATGGTACTCGTCAGACTGCACTGTGCCAAGTTAGGAAGAGAATGTATTATGATGTGGACTCGTTTTTTATGGGTTGAGCTTGGGATACAATTAAAGATACCAAGCTTGTGGGAACAGTTTGGGGATGGCGCCTTTCTGTTGTACCAATAACCAAAGCAAGGTCCTTGAAGACTAGGAGCGAGTTTAGGACAGAGAAAATTGCAAGCCAAGGCCTGAAATCTACTCAATTGAAAACATATGGGATAGATTAAGGATGGAATACGCGGCTCGATATTTGTTCCGAGAGAGAGAGATCTCGCCAGTAGCGCGATGACGTCATATACACGGGTAGATTTTTTTCCCAGATTTCTGTACAGCTCAGTGCCATGAACAAGCACAATGCAGAAATCTTGACCCGTGTATTCCCAGCTTTAGAGCAGAGTCCTTCTTGTCCAATATAAGCTTCTCACTTCAAAATTGCTTTTCTAGAAAAATGTCAAACGTTCTAATCTACACTCTCCTTAACCTTGTGGAAAACGTTACCAGCAGTGTTGAAGCTATTATATCTACAAAAGGTGATCCTGCTCCATATTAAAGCCTGTGGATTGAGAATGGGATGTCATTAAGGCTTAGTTCACACAGGCTTCTGAATAAACCCAAGGCTAGGCACCCCCTCCACTCCATAACCCATACCCCAATTTGTGTTAGGTCTGCAGGCCTGGAAAGGGGGGGGGGGGGGGGGCAATGCAGCTCTCCTGGACCTCTTACCCATTCCCAGTGTAAGAAATACATTCCTAGAAAAAATGAAACTACCCTCATTTTAAAGATATTTAATTCTTCCTACCATGTGCCTGCACATTGAACATATGGCCTACCCTGTAATACTCTTATCGGCAAGTACCTCAAGGAACCTTCTTCTCTGACGGCCTGACTTATGAATGGGTACAGACCAACTCTTAACCTCCTTGGTGGTCACCCTGAGTGTAGCTAATTTTACAGTATAAAAAAACAATTCCAAAACACAGAAGTTATGCGTTAAGCCCCCCATACACCTTACAATCTTTCCATACAATTTTTGTACAATCAACTTTTGTTCTACCAAAACCATGTAATATGAGGACCTTTCTAATCCTTCCAATCACTATGTATTCTGTCAAGGAGGACCCGGCACTACAAAATTGTTGGTATATCTAATGGAAATTGTATGGATCGATCTTAAGGTATATGGGGGGCTTTAGAAACTAAAGCTAGGCATACACTGTTAGATTTTAGCACAATCGATCTTATCGATTTAAGATTGTGAATTTTTCATCGGACACGATCATAATCGAATCCAAAGTAGTACCACATGGAAGGTTCGATCACGATACAACCAAAATCTACGATTTTAGATTCGATCACAAATCACAGGAAAGAGTCACATATAAATATGTTTATTGAATACAATCGTCCTGACCAACAAACGAAATGCTACGATTTTGGTTCAATTGTTGTACAATCGGCGAAAAATTTCCAACATGTCCCATCACTTTTCGATCGATGTTTTGATGGAACAATTTTCCCTTAACGAACCAAGTGTGCAGTATACGATTTAAATTCGATCAATGTAAATTTTGAACATTTTAGGTTAATTGAACGCTAAAATCGAACCATGTATGCCTAGCTTAACCCCCTTGCTGTTCCTGGCGGTCCCAGCTCGTCCAGCGCTGACCTGTCAGAACTGCAGTGTATGAGCTGCGTTCGTCAGGCAGAGATCGGAGCCAGAGGAAAGCAAACTCACTGCTCCGTGTGTCTTCGATCTAATGAAAAG
>CM070033.1:65612520-65627080 GCA_036250615.1 Ptychadena robeensis | reverse complement strand
TGGCACATCTGCAGCACCATCTAGTGGTCGCAGTGCTGATTTACCTGATAAAGTGAAAAATGGAAATCTTCATTATCTGATATTGTGAGTTACTCACAAAGCATCTGAACATGTTATTATATTCAGGATGTCTACCAGACTCCTATATGGACATACTTTGGGAAGTTACATGCCTACAATGTAAAAAAAGTTTTTCCCATTGAAGTCTATTGTGCGCTTTTGGTACAGAAATCTGTACCTCAGCAGTGCGCTAGGGAGGTTAAGTATACCCCATGTTTCTATTAGTTGTAGAACCACCTTAAGCAGCAATAACTGGAAATAGTCCTTTTCTCTGTGATTTGATCAGCCTTTCATTGCTGTGCAGGAATTTTTGCTCATTCTTCTTTACAAAACTGCTTTGGTCTATTAATGTTTGAAGGCAATCTTTTACACACATCTCCCTTTTACCTGCTCTCTACAGCTGTATTTCTAACATATCACTTGAATAATCCAAAAGGAATGGTCAGGTTGGCAAAAGGAACCTCACCAGCTTCAATAGAGCTATGCAGTGCGGGGATTCTGTCAACCAGAGGGGTCACTGCAGCTATGTATACAGGACAGTATTTTTCAAAGTTAAGGTAGCCATACATGGTTCGAGTTTTGCACAATCGATATTAGATTTGAACATCTTGTGCATTTTATATATCACTCGTCAGACTTAACGATTGATTTTAACACCACACAGTTGGTTTATAACCAATCGATTCCTTTACTTAGATTGGTGCGCATGTTCCATAGTACGATCGCTTACAACTCGATTGAAATACCTAGAAATCTCGTCAGATCCTTGTACGATGGACTAAAATTTACCAACCGTTTGATTTCGATCACATTTGGTGGACAATACCAGGTGATTGAGAATTGATTTCCATTCAATCAACTTCATTTATACATTTTTTGGTCAATCGAATGAAAATATCAAACCATGTATGGCAACCTTTAAGGCCTATTTTATTCTGTTTGCTTGGATTTATATTGTGTTTATATTGTTAATTCACACTGTTGTTACAAATTATTCACTCCCTGTGTGTCTCAATAGCAGAAGGTCTGACCAATAGGAATACAGGAAGCAAATAAAAGTCTATAATTGTTCATCATGTTTTTTAGAGTGCAGAAGCAGGGACATCACTTTATAATGCCGAGGCACAGAAGGGTAATAAATCCAGTATTCATGTCTCAGCATTATCGTTCTATTATTAGTTCTACAGACATCTAATTCTTCTTGCTTAACCTAGCCATACACGGGTCTTTTTTGCACAATCGATCTTCGATTCAATGCGATTTAAATATCAATTGCCAGTCTAACAGTGATCCATCGTACCACCACACAGCGTGACCTATTTAAACATACCACAATCGTATAATGGTGCCACATGGTACGATCACATACAAATCGATCAAAATACCTAGAAAAAACATGTACAAACCAGCAAAATTTACCAACATATCTGGTTGATTTTGAGCACTTTTGGTGGATTGTACCAGTTTTTCAGTATTTCAGTACAATTGCTTTAAAAATTGATCAAAGTCGATCAAAGGGAATTATGGAACCATGGATGGGCACTTTTAGGTTTCATTTACACAGTCAGTTGGGAATGCACACAATATTGTGCAGTTGGCAGTGATTGATTGGGTTGTGGCGACTGTGAATTAAGTTTAAAGCTAGGGATACACGGTTCGATTTAACACGATCGATCTTCGATTCGATTCTAGAACTTGATCTTTTCATCGAACACCAATTGTAATCAAATCCAAAGTGATACCACATGGAAGGTTCGATTGTAATAAGATCAAAATCGCTGATTTTAGTTTTGATTAAAAAAAAAACACAGAATAGAGTCCTATATAAATGTGTCATCGGATACAATCGCCCCGACCAACAAACACAATGCTACGATTTAAGTTTGATTATTGTACAATTTGCGAATATTTTCCAACATGTCCGATCACTTTACGATCGATGTTTTGATCAGTATCGAACTATTTTCACTGATCACACCTTGTGTGCAGGATACGATTAAAGTTAGGTCAATGTAAACTTTGATTGTTTTAGGGCAATGGAACGCTAACATGTAACTGTGTATGCCTAGCTTTATAAAAGAAAACAATATGAGTGCCATGTTGTCTAAAGGTGCCCATACACCTTTAGATCTCTCTGTCAGATATCCTTTAAATCTATCAACAATTATGTAGTATAGGCTCCTCTGCGATTGAACACAGGTAGACTTGATGGTTTAAATGTCCCTCATATTACATAGTTTTGGTAAAACAAAAGGAAAACTTAAGGATATCTGACAGAGAAATCTAAAGGTGCATGGGCACCCTTACTTTGTCTACACAACTGCAGAGCTTTCCACATATGAACAGATTAACTTTTTTTGCAGATGAAAGTTGTGGCTAAAAACAACACACCTAGATCTGGTTTGTAAAAGTCTTTATTTTTTTTTTGCAGAAGTGTCCTTGGTGCTGACACAGGTCATAGAGGAAACTATAAGTCGATCAGTCTGTTACAGAAAAGGAAAGGTACGCAGAGGAGAATTGCTAGTCTTTGGGAAGACACAGGCTACAAAAGATACAAAACACTTTTCAGATAGAATTTAACTACTATTATTAACATTTGAACTATGGACCTATTGTATTGATCAAGAAATAGCCATTTATGATACTGTAGCAATAAGTAAATAGTTTTTATGTTTTTGCTTCATTTTATTGTGTAATTATTCCCTTTGCTATGGGAAGCCAGGATTATTTTGTCAACAGAAAATATGAAGGCACCAGTAACACAGATCACTAGTCTCTGTTAACCATAAAGCTAGCCATATTGTACGTGCAATACCAAATTAGATTGATTTTAGATTAAACCCCCCTTGCGGTTGAGATGAATCCTTTTTGGCCAGAGTTTGTTTAAAAAACTGGGATCATCAAAACCCACCTGAGGTCCGGAGTCGGGAAATTCAGGGATCCCGGGACCACCCCTACAGCGTGATACTGAAGGGGCTGGATTATAATGGAGGGGCATTGATTTCCCAGCCCACATCGCAGACATGGGAGAGGACGGGAAACTCAAACAGAGTACAGTGTACTCCACACTGTTAAAATGACCACGCTTTTTATCCAGAGGAATGGGGGAGCACCTTCTAACATTGTCTACACAGTTACTTCTATAAAATACCTACCTAAACTGCTACTATATGTGATACTTCACAATCAGTGGTCCCCGTTCCCCCTCTCTGGCTTTAAGGTGTGATAGCCTGGTGGGGATTCCCATACACGTGCCAATTTTAGGTCCCAAATCAGGGTCTAATGACCCCATGATGAAGAATATATGAAACGTAAGTCAGGGTTATATGGTTGAAATCACCTTATGGACACATCCAACAGCCTTGCTCAGTTCAGCTGGAATTGGTGCTCAGAGGAATATACCGAAACCTTTAGATTCACATATTTGTGTGATCTGTTACGTCTTGGAATGTCAATGTGAAATTTTAACCGTCAATCTCATATTGACCGCTGGTACTACCACACAGTGTGAACTGATAGCTTAAATTTGATTCCCTTTCTGGTGAAGATAAAGGTGTGCGTGCATGCTCAAAAACACTTTTTCAAATTTTGTGTGATTTAATTCCCTTTGGGCCCATCGATGTCAGGAAAAAGGAATACATTTTTAAATGATCGAATTACCGTATTTTTCGCCGTATAAGACGCACCCAGTTTTTAGGGTAGAAACCAGAAAAAAAGATTTAATTCGTTTTCACATCAATTGGGTTAATGCAATGAATTTAATGGATGCAATATTCAATTCAGCCAGAAGGTGTCACTAGCAGCAGTACATTCTCAGCTGAACACGTCATACTTTACACTGATCTACAGGAGGAGGGGGGGGGCTGTGTTCTGCTCTCTCTCTCTCCTTTGACGATGTCACTGATTCTGTGTCCTTGGGGCAAAAGTTTGATTGCTGTTCCCATGGACAGAAGAGCTATTGATGCAAGTTCATCTAGCTCTGTCTTTATTGCCCATGCCAGTTCAGGGCTGGCATAGGCAATTACACAGTTCAGATGGGAGAGCCGGACATCGGCTCTCCCATCTGAACTGACATCTCCTCCAGCTCCCCTCCGTGCCGGGAGAGCTGGCGGGAAGCTAAGGTGCGACCACCGGCGGCCAAGTGGCACTTTTTGGCCCCCAATTTTGGGGGTGAAAAAGTGTGTCTTATATGCCGAAAAATACGATAACCAATTAACTTAAGTAAACTGGCCATTAAACATTGCAGATCTATCAGAAGATCAGGAAATTAACCTTTCTAATGGAGATTGAATATATGTAAGTCATTAATTCCTAAAAAAAAGTCACTCCGGCTATAAAAATATATATATAATTTTTTTTATCTTAGATGCTCCGTATAATGTTGTATGATAAAGTAAGTCCATTTCTGTAAAATCATAAAACCAATATCCATGTTAAAGCTCATCCTTCACCTGCAAGACATAAAAGTGTGTCATAAATATGCAAGTTTTGTAATACATGAATGTTCTAATCTGCTGTGATATAGTAAAGTGTATCTAAACCAAACAGATCTAACTACTTAAGTAAAATAACAGAAAAGATAGAGATTTAAGTTTTTACGGGATGGAATTTTGTATCTGCCTAATATGTTGTAGGAGTTTAACTAATGTCTTTTCAAGGTTATAAAAAGATTTAAAGATTTGAACTCACCATATTTCTGTGGCATTGACATGGGAAGGGGTTATCTGAAGGGCTCTCAACAATTTCCATTCCTTCTCTTATTTTTGGTTCGCTAATCTGCAGCCTTGCATAAGCCTATAGTAGAAAAAGAAAAAAAGTAATCACTCGTTATACCGGGGCAGCCACCTGTAACCACATGTCTTAATTTAGCCTTAATATGTAAAGAAATATTATATTGATCACCGTTGTCTATTACATAATGCTGGTATGGAATTCAGGGACATGATGAAACCAGAACATTCCTAGTCACTTGGTGAGGATCATAAATAGCCTTGTGTATGGTGCTGAGCAGGTCATAGAAAATCAATCCAAATAAGAAAAGAAAATAACTCCATGGCCATAACTCACTCTCTCCGTGGTGTTGCAATGATGTACCTACTGCATGGAATAGAAGAAAAACCTAGTCAACTGCTCATGCTCAAAAGTGTTACAATAAATGAGTGTATTGGGTCCATAATCAGGCATACAGGATTACCCATGGGGTAATGCTAGTCTACCAAGAGTGCCCTTAAGTTTCTCCAATGCATACCATTTAGTATATTAAAGTCTTCATAATGTCATTCAATTGGGCATTGGTAAAATCGTGTAACAAGAACTTTTCCACATTTTGAAAAAGGTTTTCATCCAAGAATCTTTATCTTGGGCAAAAAAAAAAAATGCGTTTTTATTTGATAACATTTAAATAGCATGCCCATTATATACACGGTTACCCAAACAGTTAAAAAGAAAACATTATACACTTAATACTGAGTTCCGGCACAGAGTGCATTCATATCTCATGACTTGGCACTGTAAATGTGAAGTTGTTAAGGCAATAAAGGCAAGATGTTAAATATTAAATTGTTTCAAGGTAATGGATTTAACATGGATGTCATAAAGAACAATTTGTTGTTAGGTACCAGGAGAAGCTTTAGTAAGCATAAATATTCTCAACTTCAGTATCTGACCTACTCCAATAATGCAGAACATAGGTCCCCAGGTGTCATACCACAGGAAATGCATGACATTTTATTGAGCATAAGATGAACTTCCATGTGAGGTTAATGAGGGTCTTCGTTTTAGGGAGGAGCAGAAAGGCTTAAAAGCTTTAGCTGTGATCTCTGTGCTTAGCAGAAATGACAGATAAAACTAGAGGAAGACACTTATTACACATAAAAAGACTGGACATGACCTTCATTTTTTGGACCTCTACCAAGGATATTCGCCTGAAAGAAAAACAACTTTTACTTTACCTGAAGGTAACCAAGACATGCGCAGCAGTATGATCACTAGAAAGTATAAACAGGTCCATTAGGTAGTATGGGTCACTGAACTAACGGACAAATAGTTTAAAAAAGAATAGGGAGGGGAACTGCTCTCACGCAACATGGTCATTCCATTTGGTAAGACAATACCGGAGGCATATAAGATGGCCTTGGGCATAAAGAAGTGCAAGAGCTATGTTTGTGGTTCACATACTACATACAGATAGATGGAATGTGCCGCTCTGCTCACACGGCAATGGGATAGATAATCATCAGGAACAGAAAAGTACCTTATTGTGGTAGAGATGAGTCCAGAATTATTAGGCAAGTTGTATTTTTGAGGATAATTTTATTATTGAACAACCACCATGGTTCTCGCATGACACCCAAAAAGCTACATTCAATATCAAGCTGAATATTTTTGAATGTAGTTTTATTTGTGTTTTTTTAGTTTTAGCTATTTATGGGTATATCTGGTGTGTGCCAGGTTGACTTTAACTGTGGCAGAATATTAGGCAACTTAACAAAAAACTAATTTTGGGACCCATTTCAATTTTTTAGTTACCAGTGAAACCATATAACATCTCACATTCACAAATATACATTTCTGACTATCAAACACAAAACAAAACAAATCAGTGAACCAATATAGCCACCTTTCTTTACGCAGACACTCAAAGCCCTGCCCATCCATGGATTCTGTCAGTGTTTGGATTGTGTACCCCCATCAACATGCGTTCAGCAGCAACCACAGCCTCCCAGACACTGGTTCAGATAGGTGTACGTTTTTCCCTCCTTGTAAATCACATACATTTGAATGATGGACCCAGGTTCTCAATGGGGTTCAGATCAGTGAACAAGGAGGCCCTGTCATTTTTCGTTTTTCTTCTTTTAACCCTTCTTACCAGCCACGCTGTGGGAGTACTTGGACGGGTGTGGATGAGGGAGCATGTCCGCTGCATGAAAAATCATGTTTTCTTGAAGGATGCAGACTTCTTCCTGTCCAACTGATGAAGAAGGTGTCTTCCAAAAACTGGCAGTAGAGATGGGAGTTGAGCTTGACTCCTCTCAACCCGAACAGGCCCCACCAAGCTCCATCTTGATGATACCAGCCCAAAACCAGTACTCCCAACTCCACCTTGATGGTGCTGGAGTAGGAATGGATCTATCTGCCTTTACCCAATCCAAGCCCACGTGCCATCCATCTGGCACATCAAGGACTCACTCTCATTCATCAGTCAATAAGAAAAACGAAAAATCAGTCTTGAGATATTTCTTGGCCCACCCGTCAGTCTTGACGTTGCAGCTTGTGCGTTCTTGTTCAGTGGTGGTCGTCTTTCAGCACTTCGGGTCTGGAAGTATTGCAAACCTGCTTTTGGGCACTCAGTGATGTGCAGCCTTGAAATATGCGCCAAAAACTGGTGGGAAAGTGGCCACTTGGCAGTGCACACTTTCTCAAGTTATGGGAGTTATTTTGCGCATTGTTGTCCCACACGCTTCTTGCGACACTGTTGGACTATTTTTAATGAAAAAACGCTTGACTTGTTCGGTGATCACGTTCAGAAAGGATTTGGCAGTTTAGACGGCGTGGAATCCCTCTGCAAGATATCTCAATACTTTTGGCCCCTTTTCTAAGCTGGTCAAGTCCTTAGGTGTTTGGACACCCGTTTGCCAAAGGAAAGGAAAGTTCGCCTAATAAATCACACCTGAATATAAGGGTGAGTCATTAGGACCAAACCTTGTCATTACAGGTGCACGTCACCTAAGATGCTTAATTGGTAGTAGGCTTTCGAGCACGATAAGCTTGGAGTGAGGACAACATGCATAACAAGAGGATGATGTGGTCAAAATACTCATTTGCCTAATAATTCTGCATTCCCTGTAGTTTGGATTCTTCTGAAAGCTGCACTCTAGAGCAACCTGTAAAATACATATGTAATGGGACTAGACCTGCATTGTGAGAGATAAAAGCCGGTTTTGGTCTGGGGGTACATTATAAAAAACAAACTACAGCCCCCCACACACCTTTAGACCCCTCCATAAAATTTCCTTTAGATCTTCAAACAACTATGTAGTGCCAGGTCCTCCCTGGTAGAATACATAGTGATTGGAAGGATATTACATGGTTTTGGTAGAACAAATGTTGATCCCAAGTCATCTCTGGTTAAAGCTGGGCATAGACATTTAGATTTCCCAGCGATCGATCTTTTAAACAATTGTGCATGTGATTCTGAAATCGATTCCATTTACAGAATCGATCGCACACTGCACCATATGATGTCTTCAATTCCTGGTCGATTCCATCACGCAATTGATCGATCACGGATCGTGCGATCTCCAGCTCGCAGCTGTTCTAATTGGAAATGATGTAATGTGGGTTGATCGCCAATAGGTCGATCTACAGGAACGATCGCTTGTCTCCATTAACATTCTGCAATTCCAGAGCGATTGACAAAATATAACTAACAGGTCCGATTCCTGCTTGATCAATTTTACATGCGATTTAGGGTCAAATTGATCGATTGATCACTTTGTGCATGCACCAATTTGTGATTGATCCATCGCGGTGATCGATCTCACAGAAATCGTATGGAAAATCGAGACATCTGTGCCCAGCTTAAGATTGTAAGCTCTCACAATGAAAGGCTACAGGATGCTGCACATAGAAGATTAAGAAGCAGTTGTAAGGGACTGGTGCATTATGTAGTACAGGCTCGCACCACTGCAAGTTTACTTTGTAACAAGGTTATTTTGAGATGATGTTTTGCACCTCTACAAAAAGATATTGGATTGAAGAAAAATCATTTTCACATTTTCTCAAGTAACGACAGTAGCATGCTGACTAGGAAGTGTAAACTTAGGGAAAAAGTCCAAGATGTAGTATAGGTCACTGACCTACAGGGCACACAGTTTAAGAATGAATAGGCAGGGAAAATCCTCTCACGCAACAATTATGAAGATTACAAGGTCGTTAAACATGCTGCTCTGCTCACAAGGCAAACATATAGATAACAGAACAGGTACAACAAGAAGCATATAAAGGTTTTACGTATGGCCTTACATAAAATATACAGTTCTGAGTCCTCAGTTTTGCCAAGGAAAAAAAATAGCCAGCACTATTGCATTTCAACAACTAAATGGTTGTTTTGGGCTAAGGGGTTAATATAGAGGACCTTATCACTCTGTCCCCCTCTGCAGTCTGCCAGTGGTCCTCTCTTAAGTCTTACATAGAGGTCTCGATGCTGGGTCAATTTCTCGTCACGTCATCACGCACCGCTGGTCATGCTGAAAATCAGCCGTGCACCCTTTGTGTGCCAGCATTTACTTTGGATGGGTCCCCATCCAAAGCAAGGAGCTCAATCAAAAATGTATGAATATGTCCGTAATTTGTTAGATTGATTTCTGGGCTGATTTATGACTGAATTTAAAGTTTCAGCTTTCAATTTGCGTCCGATTTCATGGCAGATCGATCTGCAGCTAAATCAACCTCAAATCGAACCGTCTATGGCCACCTTTACAATTCAGAGCTTTAGGATGCCATACAAAGCAGAATTAGAGAGACTGCTGCATGGGCTTCATTTATTATAAGAACACAAAAGGTAAGTGAAAGTCATCTTTTTTTATCCCCTAGACCAGACATGGGGCAAACTATGGCCCGAGGGCCAGATATGATCCATTTTATTTTTTAATTTGTCCTTTGTCACCTGCAATAGAATATTTAGCTTTACTATCCCAAGCCTCTTTTATATATATATATATTTTTTAATGGTTTAGGAAATCCTTTTCATTTTGTGATTGTAATCTGTTTACACTTCCCACCCAGGCTTGAAGGACTTGCAGGTTCTTTGCCCGGCCTGTCTGTCAAATTTAAAAACCCATTCTGGCCCATAAGTCAAAAAGTTTGCCCATCTCTGTCCTAGACAAAACCGGCATGTAAACAGCCTAGCACAAGCTTTTTTTGTGACGAGTCTTCGGCATCATCAGCGACGCCGTAAGGGGAAGCACCATAGACCTCCATGTTAATGCTTTTCCCCACACACACCGCCAGCGTCTATTTGACATCTGGCAATTGCCTGGGCAGTGGCAAAAGCCTGTAACACCCAGGAGGTCAAAGTAAAACATGATATATTCTTTTTAACCTGTAAACAAGATTTGCTTTTATGTCCCCTAGTACGAATGCGCTGTAAGATACCTCTAGACATCTAGACGTGTGTTAGTGACAATAAGGGGTCTGTGAAGTACATGGAACCAATAAACACCTTAAACCAATGCCTTGAGCGACTATAGTTTTGTTTTTTTGCAATTGGTCAGGTGATTCAAGAGGAAAAATAACAGTGTCAATCTGCTTAACGGTTCTCTCCACAAGTAGTTCATTATTTATATGGGATATCTATAGAATCTAGATAAATCACAGAAAACTGTGCATATCACATACATCTTATCTAGACTACTGTGCAGAGATAACCCATAGACTAGCATTTTACACTAATCTTAAACCTCTGATATTAATCTAGCCTTTTTAGCTAAAAGAAGAACAAAGGTCAAGTCATCTTGATAGGAATTAAGATAAAACAAAATAAAAACTACCGTAATGCACAGCGAAGGATCATGTGACAAATCATATAGATGAAAGTTTGATTAAAAGAGGAGATAATGTGATAGGCCATTGCACAATGACAATTATGACTGTTCCACATCAATTACAGCAACAACTGTTAAGGAAAAGCATGAGAAGGGTGCGTCATAACTGAGAACATGGTATAAAGACAATGTTTACATCAATGTGTTTCAAGTTTATTTATTTGTTCTGATCTTTAAAACTAAACCTGTAGAGACAGAATATCTAGCACAACATTGCTGAGCTTTACTTTAATGGTGCAGTTTGCCTGTAATTGTGTACTAATATTAGACCTTTACCAGGGAACAGACTGAAAATTCTGATTTGTCCCCCCTTAGTGGCCATATTTGGTGGCGGGTGGTCATGCACTCGCAATATGAGATGCACACATTACCACCCCCACCCCTAATAATTGGAAAAAGAGCTATTTGGGGAAAAATGGTCTTATCGTGCAAAAAAATATATAGTGCAAATATATATACATATACATATACATACAATAGCAATACTTTTTTGTATACACACAAACACAGACATTATACGCCACTGTATGCTTTGCATCTGGTCATTGCTCTCTACAATAACAAATGCATATTTCAATATTCATTATCTTTGTTCAGAGGGGTAAAGTTAAGCCTCATGCATAAACGTCAAAGGTAATTTTGCTTTTCCCATACAGTGTCCATAGTTTCTTTTTTGTGCACAGTGAAATACACATTGGAGAAAAATTACTGTCTATATTGGGCAATATACACTACATTGACTACATTGTTTAGAAAATGTCATAAATGCAGCATGAACTATGAGCTTTGTTTGGGCAAATACCATCTTGCAACCCTATATTGATAACCTTGCTTCCACCATCAATGGCAGCTAGAAGAAATGAATTGAAATGTTCCATTATATTAGATAGGCTTATATTATTTACAGCTATATAGGTCATTATAGTAAACATACATACCTGAAAAAGTTTAAAATAATAGCAGTAAATGTGTTCTCCCATTAGATTGTTCCTTGCAAACTCCTGCCCTGCTTGTGCAATCCTTTTGGCCTGCAAAATAAAGCTGTGAATGTATAACATATAATAAATCAACTGTTCTACCAAAACCATGTAGTATGAGGACCTTTCTAATCCTTCCAATCATTATGTATTCTATCAGGGAGGCCAACATAGTCGTTGGTAGACCTAAAGAGCATTGTATAGACTGATTGAAAGGTGTATGGTGGGCTTAATATGAACTATATAATATTTAATATTAGGAACAAAGCAACAATTCAGAATTTTGAGAATTGACTGTCAATAAACCAAAACTTGCTAGATAACTTTTTCTTTTGTAGTTGCGATCTTTACCTTTTTACTGATGTAATGCCTTGTAATTGTTATCGTAATCATAATATTACATATACACTAAATAGGTGAAAAAGTCTGAGTTGTCTTGCCTGCTGTTCATCATGTCTGTTTAAGTTTTTAGCTAGGCATACATGGGTCAATACTGTGCGAACGACACGCAATTGATGTGGTGACGGGAATTGATGTGTACCACCTTGCACAGATTCCCGTTTTGTGGGGACCGTGGTCCTTTGTACACCTGGATGTGACTTGCTTATATTGCTTCATGGAAGATTTTAAGGGGTGAACTAAGAAGGGAACTTTGACATATACACACTGAGCAACACTATTAAGAACATTATAAATAAGGATACACAGCCTGACAAATCTGACCTCATCTTAATATGACCTTTGCCTGAAAACATTTGTCTATAAAGATAAAGCTAGTATTTAACCAAAGGATGTATTCATACCTCTGCATCATGATCTTTCACCCACTGTATCTTCTCGAGTAAATCACTAAGGTCTTTCTTGATAGGCACATAATGCTTCCATGGTTGGAGCTCACTGTAGAAGTGTTCATAGTATATGGAATCCTGCTTAAGAATCACACTGTTTCCAGCAAGGAGGTATGGCATTCTGTATGCTGCCACAGTTCCATCAACAAGGATTTGATATTTGTACTGAAATTAAAAAAGGATTTTTTAAAACCTGGTAAGCTTATCCCCTACCTGAACTACCTTAATTAGCCTCAATTTATTTGGTTTATAGAGGCCTTTTACAATTCTAGGATGTATTGAACAACTCAAGGACACCTTCAGACCTTTGGAAATCCCAGAAGGACCCGCATAATATGGGGTAACTAGGTTACAAAAGGGAAACTTTTCCTGTTTGCTGGTGATGGTTTAGTACTTCATTTTATATCAATGTTTATGGACAGTAGCATTTCCTTTGATTATATTTGTTATGTTATTTAATCTAGCTTTATTTGTTTTTATCTTATTCTGTTTTTTATTTACTTTGTTTTGTATTGTTGAAAATTTAAAAAAACTTATGAAAACCGGCTGATTCTTTTATGACATCCTTTAAATGTACTCTACTCAAGAAAGAAAAAGCACTTACATACAATATTTGTCTTTCCATAGGGAGTTCCCAGATGTAATGATCGGCTTTGACAGGATATTCTTCTCAGTGACTGTCCAGTACATCTATTGCCGGTCAGATAATGCAGGCATCCGTGCAGGCAGCCCCAATCTATACAACGCCATCATTGACACCAGGGACATGGGCAGGCTGACCGTTCCTATGCCTGCATTGTCAAACAGACATAGGCATGCCAAGTTTTTAAATACCTGGAGTCTTTACCATGTAATCTGTTTACATTTTAGTATCTGTTTTGGCACCAATCCAAGATGAAATAAGACTGCCAGTAATGTTAAGTGATTTTGTTACAATCTTCAGATTAAAAGCGCAAATAGTCCTAAATAAAAGTTCTAGATAGGTGGATGGATAAGAAACAGACAAACTATTTTATTGGGGTTCATAAAATGGAAATGATTATAGTTTCTTATCTTGGAGTATCTGACATGACAAAGCAACCTTTTCCTTCTTCTTCTGGATCTCTCCTCTGCCTTTGACACTGTAGGTCACCCTCTTCTTCTACAGACCTTGCACTCTATTAGTAGTCATGGCCATGCACTTTCCTGGTTCTCCTACTCTTTGACTGGCCGCTCTGTCCAAACCTCTTTCAATGGCTCCTCTTCTTATTAAAACTCTCTCCCAGTTGGTGCCCTACAAGGCTCAGTGCTTGGTGCAGTCCTTTTCTCCCTTTACACCCCCTCTCTTGGCAATCTCATCTCACCCTTTGGCCTGCCATAACATTTATATGCTGGTGATTGCCAAATCTATGTATCCAACCCTGTCTTCACTCCCTCTGTCCTGGACAATATCTCTGTGTCTGTTGGCCATCTCTTCAAGTCACCTATTCAATCCATCAAGAATGCTGCTGCTAGACTCCTCTAATCGCTCCTAATCTGCTGCTCCTCTCTACACTGGCTTCCAATTGTTTAGAAAATCAAATTCAAAGTTCTGTGCCTTCCTTTAAAATCACTTCACCCCTCCTGTCCAACCTACATTTCCAACCTGGTACACAAATACACCCCTAACCTCCCCCTCTGCTCCTCCAGTGACCTACCAATGATATCCCTACTCATAACATCATCACATTCAAAACTTCTCTAGGGCAGCTCCTACTCTCTGGAACCCTCTCCCTTAATCTTGCTCCTACATTTGACACTTTCAACAAAGCCCCGAAAACTCACCGCTTCAGTCTTGCCTATCTTCTCATTCCGAACATCACCATCATCCCAGTCCCATCATATCCTTCCCACCTATTATATACCCTGTTCCACAACCTATTAAAAAGCCCAAAGATTGCTCAGCGCTCTCTGGCTTCTGGGAGGGGGTATTTGCTTTTTTCAATGCAGCTACGGGCGCGTCTATAGACGGATCCCCGGAGATTGCCCTGTTATCACTTTTCCCGAGCTCCAGCTTTAAAAAGGGCCTTTTGCAGTTCTTCGTGATGGCGGC
>CM070033.1:65596122-65612420 GCA_036250615.1 Ptychadena robeensis | reverse complement strand
CCCCCCCCCCTCTTTGTGTGTGTCCTTGTCGTTGTTGATACTTGGTTTTGGTTGCATATCCTGCACAACAATGTCGTTTCACTGCCAATGGATCCCTTGAGATCGTGTGCCGCAGGATTGTTCTCTGGTACTCTTATTTGTAGAAATGAGTACTCTAATGTTAACATTGTCCTGTGTTCCACAGCTACCGCGGATGAATTCGCTTTGAGCGTATCTGTGCATAATGTTGCGGTATTTACTTTTACCAGCAGAGACTTTACCTCATTGTGTGATCTGTTGTTCTTCATATAGTTTCTGTACCTGTGCCTCCATGCGGTTGATTTTTACATACTGTGTACCACTGTACTTCCATGTTTCTTCTTGTTATATTCAATAAAAAGTTTATTGCTTAAAAAAATAAATAAATAAATAAAGCCCAAAGATTTTAAGCCCAAAAAGGTAGGGTCCTCAACTCCTCCTGTGTCTTAACCTGTACCTGCTTTGTGTTGCATTTCACTTTTTATTTAAAGTTCAGCGCTGCATAACATATTGGTGCTATATAAATAAAAGCTAATAATAATAATAAGTGCCTCTTTTCATATTCTTTCAATTAACTGTATTTCAGTAGTTGTAGTTGATACAGACAGACCATGCTTTATATACACTTCTATTTGGAATATAAATGTTACTTATTTTGTTAATATATACCACTATACAAAGCACATGTGTCAGAGCTATAATTTAAAAGCAATCCCATCATGCATTGCCTGACCTTGTGGAACACAAAGAAAGAATACATGAATGTTATAAGCTTGTGGTATGTCTCACTAAGAGTTTATTGCAGGTACATGACATTCTTTAAAGGGTAGGGCTTGTGTAAAAATACCACAATATATTCTTAGACTTACCATAATTTTATTTCATAAGAGATCTTTAAAACTAGATCACTTCTGGGTGTTTCATGTGCAAAGTGACAGCACAAAATTTTGATATTATCTACATCTTGCACAACAAGTTTCTGAAAGTCACATTTCCATTATAAACTATAGGTGGTCTATGGCTGGAGAGCTTTCTGATGTGTAGGTCAGTTCTTTCAGACATAACAGGCCTTTAAGACTAGCTTTATGATATCAATGCAACATGAGATTCTCTCACCACAATACTTGGTTGTTTCATATGCAGAATTTGAATATCCTATTTTTGAAGCCTGCAGTACAGCAATTATAACATTGCAGTTACAATCAGCAAAGTGGTAAATAAACCTGATAAAGTGGCTTCTTTTTCACAGCTGTATAAACCGCAGTGGAAGGTTAATGTTTATTGTGGGTATCTTATTTACAATAACATAATGGGGTTTTTTTCTTTGTGAATATTACTTATACATATTTTATGTATAAATATGCTTTTTGCAATTGCACAAAATTAAAAAGGTTTTTGCCATTATGTCCTTTCTTTTTTTGCAAAAAAAAAACCTAGGCTGTGTACATCTCACTAACTGAAGGGTTTTTTTTATTACAAATTTATGACATACCCAAAAGGACACATTAAAATAAACTTAACTAATCACATTTGCAAGTTTGACGTTTGTAAAAAAGAAATGACATCTGCCAATCAAAATCAGCTTATGACAGCACAACATTCCCACTTTTCTGTGCACTGAACAAAAAAGAAAAATTACATCCCATCCCCTGGATTAGGAAGGATGGTCAAGGGATTTTTAAAACATATCTGAGAAGTTAAAAAGTATAAATTTGTTATAAGTAACTTCATTAAATCATCAAATATTGAGTTCCAGACAAAAAAATGTACAAACAGAAATCAACCGTCAATAGGTACATGCTTCTATACATGCTTATATATATATCGCTTCTTTAGGAGATCAGCAAGACAAGACTAGGTGTTGTGATCATAACCGGAGCTGGATGGATGCCCAGACAAGCACATGGACATGTCTTAAAAGGTACTAATTGCATCAGATGTCAGTCATAAGATTCCCAAACAGGTATGGAACCCATTAATATTTGGTCATCTGTACACTAAATCTAGACCCCCAAACTCACATAGGATGCCAGCATGTAACCAGACAGATGGTCTGCCCCTCAGATCAAGAGCAACTTCCACCCACAAATGGCTCCCACCCCCTTGTCTCCATCCAGCTCCAGTTGTGATCACTCTAGTCCCCATGCGGTAGGCGGCATGGTTTTGTGGTAAGATATATGCTCTGTCTTGTCTCACTGATTTTCTAAAGAAGTGGTCATGTTGTGAAATGCATAGATAAATCGAACAAGACATTCATTATCACCGACTGGACCAATAGTTACTTTACATGAGAAATTCATATTTTCTAATTTATTGGATTCCTTAAAAGTCCCTTGACCCTCCTTTACTAACCTAGGGTGCGTAAACTGCTTTTTTTTGTTCAATGTTTTCTTTGATTTGGCACCTATACTTCCTTGAGGTGATCAACTTTATTTAGCAATCTTCGGTGCACTACCTTACTAAATAAGCCTGGTAGTTTGAAAAGTTATTTTCTATAGACATGGCGAGCTTGTTGTGCAATATCTCAGCACGCAAATTAGAGCTGAAATTGGGGCGATACTTTTTATAGCCCAACCTAAATGACACCAGCATAAGCAGCGCTCTTAACTGCTACCAAAGCATTGGCATCACAGCTTGAAGTACCTGTAACTCTTGATAGCATCATGACTAAACAGTGTGCATCCTAAGGACAACAATGTTCAGATGCTAATTTAATCAACATAGAAATGAGTTCCGCTTAATTGCGAATGAATTGGATTTTATATAGTTAATTTTCTAGCACAGCTGATTGCGGCACTGATGAACTAGCACTCCAGACATGGCAGCGGTAATAATAATCCCATTCAATGTCACAAAAGATGCTCAGAACCTGCTGCCCATAAAAAGACGTTTAGACTTCACATCATCAACAGTCACTTGAGCTGCGGCAGATTCACAGACAGATAAAATGATGTATGAGCACAGACTAGGCACATATTCCCCATACCAATCTTTTCTATTATGACACAGCTTAAAGCATTTTAGCTGGAGAAAACTATATTGATCTATAAACGTCAGCAAACTCTGCTTTGACAACATAAAATGGAATTATGTGTTGCTTCAAGGAAGGGTAAACGTTTCTTTTCTTTTCCAAGAAACAATTTAGATTTATGGCTTGGGGAGAAGGAGACAAGTTTTGTTTAGTGATTCTGTAGTTTGAGTTTAAATGCTTATAAAAAGGTCGCTGACCTCAGAACTTTTCACTTCTCGTAGCTGTGACGGAGGATGTTCTGAAGGAGAAGTCAGCCCAAAATGTCAAACAACAGTCGCCAGCTGAGTCTACATCAAACGCCATTCCCTGCATTACACCACTCCATGCATTGCTGATCATTAAACAAGCTGGCACTGGTAGTATCATTGATTTCAGTTTATAACTGAAGGTTTGCTTACAAGTATCTAACCACATCTTTAGAGATTCATACGATTTTACTCCAAACACGGAGTTCACATAGGCTTGCTAAAGGCATTAGAGAGCAGAATTGTTTTTTGTTTTGAGTCTCCTAAACATTTGTTATAAATGTCTACAGTAAGTATGTTTTATCAGCCAACACAATCATACTGAGCAAGCAGATTTTTCCTGTAATACATTTACTTATGGCCCCATACACCTATATATAGATTTTTTCTTCAATCAACTGCCAATTAGATTTTTTGTTCGTCTGTCACTAATATCGAATGAAAATACATTCGAAATGACCATGACTGAAAAAAAATTACCAACATGTTCGATGACCTCGATACTAACTTTTTGTTGGAGGTCAAAAAAAATTTATTCATCGAACAAATTGGCCATTCTAGATGTTTGTTTAATCAACCAAAAAATCTACACGTGTAAACCCACCTTTACAATCTTACCATACAATTTCTGTACAATCAACTATTGTTTTACCAAAACCATGTAATATGAGGACCTTTCTAATCCTTCCAATCACTATGTATTCTATCAGAGAGGCCACTATACTGCATAGATGTTGGGAGATCTAATGGGAATAGTATGGGGTGATCCAAAGTTGTATGGGGGGGGGCTAAGTTGTCTGCAATGGTCAACGTTCAGCAGGGTCATTTTAGCTCTTATTTTACGGAAACCGTTACAGACCAAAATCAGCAGATAGTTGCATTTAAATTAATAAAAAGTAAAGCCATCAGACCAGCATTATCAGAAGTCAGCACTTACTTACATATTTGCTGTGAATTTCCATCGCATAGATTTCAGCATTGCCATTTTCTAAATAATATTACATTTTTATCATTCATTAAATTGTAGTTTTAGTTTAGCCTTGTAAAAACATACTAATTGAATAATTTCCCTAAAGTATATATAAAGCCAAAACTTTGGATAGTGGATAGAGCACAACTAAATGCCTCCCACTACAAAGGGGACAAAACAAGAACTAAAAAAAAAAAATGTACCGGCAGGGCTTGTTTCCACTGGGCGGCATGGATGTATTGACAGATCCATGTGGCAAAAACAGCGGATTGCCAGCAATTTGTTATTCAATGTACATGTTACCTCCTGCATTACCATGGGTGCATGGCTTTGTTTACGTGACAGTGGACATTATCCCATTCACTTGAAACAAGCCCTTAGTAATGTAATTTGAATGAAACCTATCTAAGTGAACATTTTAAATTAGTAACCTAGGTCATTGACAAAGATTACAAAAAAAATCTGTATAGATCATATATGATTATATAAACGATAATAAAAAGGAGCCTTGCCATTAACAGAAGTATCAAGCAAGTTTATTGTATTATTACCAAAAGCAATGCATACATATCTTTACCTAGCATTTTACCCTATCTTAAAGGGTTAATGGTATCTGCACACTAATGTGATGGCCATGATTTCTTATATGTCAACGAGTTATTTTAATTAAACTATTCATTTGAGAAAGTGCTACAGATCAAAGTCTCCATTGTGCAAGTAAAACACAAAGTCACATCCTGGGCAGTTCACATGTTCCTTTACGTATTAAGCGTTGTAAGTCTGATGATTGTTATACTGCATCTCTATTAAGATAACAATCTTTTTACAGCAAGCACATTTTGCATTATCAGATTACACAATGTTTTATTAGCCATGTAAAGATAATAGAATCACCTTTCAATAACTCAGATATACCTTACGATGGTAGGTGTCTACATGTTTCCTGAGAGTTGTCAAGGCAAAGCATGCAAAAAAAGTTATAAACACTGACCATGTAGTTTAAGAGGGGACATTCTATGAACCTTGGAGGCTTGGAGGTTAATTTATGGAACATACAGTTCATTTAGCAAAGCAAATATTTATCTAAGCCTAGTTTATGATGTAAACCTGTAAATTCATAAATATATAACTTACTATTATATATCTAACATTTTACATTGCATAGTGAAGATCCCTGCCAGGGGTGGTCAACTGAGCTCAGTGATGGCAAACCTATGGCACCCATGCAAGAATAGGCACTCGGAGACCTCTCTGTGGGCATGCAAGCTGTCAGCCAACACAATAAAGAATTGCAGCTTATTGGCTCTCAGTGCTGTCAGTTCTCTTATTCTATCTTCTGATTGCACACAGTGCCCCATACCCTCTCCATTTCTATCCTATAAGTAAGTAGAGTGTGTGTGTTTACATGTTGCATGTGTGTGTTTACATGTTGCGTGTGTGTATATGAGTTGTGTATGTAATTCAGGTTATATTGCCATGCCGGCACTTTGAGATAAATTATTGGATTTTGGGTTTCAGTTTGGGCACTCCGTCTCCAAAAGGTTCGCCATCACTGACCTAGGTGATAAAGGTGGCCTTAGGTGTGGCCCCAAACCTGTCCAGAAGGCCAGAAAACAGGTTAGTTTTGCATATTAATGATGCATTTCCTACAATGTACTGGCTAAATACAGATACCAAGCATTTCTGCTACCAAGTTCATCATTCATTTCTAAACTCTGCAATTAGATGTCTGGCCCAACCCAATCTACAATAGCAGCTACAGGTATAACGTCTTACCTTGAAGAATTCAAAAAAAGATATGGGCTGTACAATCGGACCATAGAGGCTCTCGTCATGTTTAAAGAAAAAAAAGTGTGTGAAAGCCGCATCTATCAGGTTTGGATGTCTCCTGCTCATCTTCACTAGCTCCAGCCTCTCTTTACAGCTGTCTCGACCTCTCCAAAAAGCTGTACTGTTTTTCTTTTCCCATTTAGGGCCAGTGTTTCCTTGGACTGAAGTCATGTCTAGGCTTACCCTGTGAACAGACAGACATACAACCAAGAATAAAATGTCATCCCAGAATGCCTCAATACAAAATGATTTAGGCTTATTAAAAATAGTAAACACAAAAAATCTCAAGTTTTACATATATTCACTAAATAAATATTACCGTAGTGGTTTAAAACCTAACTTTCAAAATCATCTGTACTAATGACAGCATTTCTATGTGTAATAATAGTACAGAATCTCCACCTCATAAAGCTAGATAGTGTACCCAACTGTCCCTTTCTCCAGTCATTGCCATCTCCATTCTATATTGTATCTACCTGCTCTACCCCTTCCTTATTGTATCTAGTAAACCCAATGTGATTGCCTCCATCCACTGCCATCTTCTGTTCTTCTAAAGATCAAAGGCAAGTGGCAAATTTAAACAACGTTATATTAGCTGTATTAAAAAGATACATATTTTTTTCATAACTTTTAAAACTGTATTCTTTAAATTTACTCAGAGATGAATTTTATGTTAGGAGAGTGAATGAAGAATCTCTTTCTATCTGCTGATTATAACACATAAATACAAATTATTCATATAAAAATCGGAAAACACGTAAACACATTTTTTTAAAGGTCCTAGATACAAATGATATAAAGATACAAACATATAATGCACTATACATCCTCTTTAAGAATAAGTGCAATTTACACAAAAGCTAAGAGCACTGGGGACATAATCTTGTTTTACTGCTTCTGTCAGAATACTGTGTTAACACTGTGTTAAGCAATATATAAGTGTTTTTTGAACAATATTGGAAAAGAAAATGTATAATGACGAAATGAAGCAACTACCGTATTTTCCAGCGTATAAGGTGACTGGGCATATTAAACGACCCCCAACTTGCCTCTGAGTGGCAGAGGCCAGTACAGCACATCCCTCCCGTATGTGGGGACTGTATGAAAGCAAAGGCGATGCTGTACGGAACTCTGCCACTCGGAGGCAGAGCCTGCTTGGAGAATGGATTGGTCAGCTCTCCCTTTCTCCAAGCAGGCTCTGCCTCTGAGTGGCAGAGCATACGACGGGGATGTGCTGTACAGAACTCTGCCACTCAGAGAGGATGCGGCCGCGGCCATTTTGAGCTCCCCGAGCAACCCCACCGGCAACTGCAGATTCTCCAGTCCGGGTTGCAAGGTCAGTACCCGGCGTAAAGGACGACAACCCACTTATCTGAAGATTTTAATGGGTTAAAAAGTCGTCTTATACGTCAGAATATACGGTATACAAGAAAACTGTCTCTATGGAGGGCAAATTATATGTTTAATGAGAAAAAGACCTTTATAAACCTAAGGACCAAAATAGAGCTAAAATATGAAAAAAACAATTTTGGATACATTTTCTTTCACTTTTTAAAGGGTATTTTTTTTAAATGAACAGTAAAAGGATTCTTTCACTTATGTGTAAATTGGTATAGGTCATACAAAATCCAAAAACAAATTGTATATATTTATACAGAAGAAAAGAAAATGTGCAGATTACCGCCCCATAGTTTCCAGTATAGAATCTGTCAGGTCATAAGTGGGCATTACAATGTCCTTTGTCTCTGTGGATCCACACCAAGAAAAGATTGGGTGAATAGGTTCAACCTTTCTCTTCTCCAGAGGCCAATCCCCTAAATTTACAAAAAATTCAACATCTGGAACTTTAACCTGTAGAATAATATAGATTAAGTGGAACCATTACTTTATCATAATAAAATATATGTATATATTATATATAAATATAAAATGTATAATAAAACTTTTACAGTAAGTGTGTGTGTTTACACATGGTCACTAAAACTTTTACAAATGTTCATGTATTGATTTACTATAAAAAGGTTACGTTTTGGAATGGTATATACTGACATCTACTGGATTCTTTGAATTAGGAAACATCTAATAACAACAATAGAAGCGACAGTCCTAATCTCCTCATCTTAGAACTGGTCAAAGCAATGCAATAGGATCACCTTATTTATATGGAAGATAGCCATAGCAGTTGACTTTTTATGTCTTTGCAAATCCCCTGTATACAAAGCCATGCACTGGCACTCTTGTTATATTGTTGTATGGTTTGTGGAGACTTCAAAATACTAACCATGTTGTTAAGCCAGTAGGCAGGTTACACAAAATATCCCTGCTTCTATGCTTGTGGGACAGTCGAGCCAGAGACCTCCATTGGACCAAAACGGACAGACCATTTCAAGGTGTAAAGTTTAAAGAGGGAGTTTTCACCCCCCAACATACAAAACGGTTATCCGATCCCCTCTTTTCAGTAACAATGGGGGAAAAAGAAGCATGGGAGTCATTTAAGGATGTAGTGCAGGTTTGTGGGGAATACTAAAGACCCTCTCTACAAAACCATTGTACAACGCACACAGTGCATAGGAAGCTCAAGGATGCAAGATCAGCTTAAAAGTTAATTTCCTATACAGGTTTCCCAAAAACATAGGAGTCTATAGTAAAGAGCAGGTTGAAAGATTTTACCAGGATGTTCATGAGATCTAGAGAGGATACCAAGAAAGATGGGACATAAAGTAAAAGTGTGTTCAGAGGAACATCGAAGAGAGAAAGAAAAGGTTTCACAGACAAAAAGAGAAAACGTGTTTTAACACATGTAGTGTTAAATATTTCATGAAGGACTCTTTTTTTTCTTTTTCAAATTTTAAGAAAAATTACACTTAGTTAATTTAAAAAACTATAGATTTTTTTCATCACTGGTGTGATTTTTAATGATAACTCCTCATGTCTTGTAAAAACTGTATGTGATGGAGAAATTGAGTTAATTTTTGGATTCAGTATTCTTAAAAAACATTGTACATTTTAAATAACCATTTTGTTAGCCCTCCCTTCTGTTTCTGTAAGAAACAAATAACCTGAGCTAACACCACAAAATCTCTGCAGTCTTCGAGGTCTAATGGTACAAGTTTGGGGTTGTCAAGGCCCTGTCCAAGGCATGGTACCAAGGACTCACAATTAGATGATGCAAAGTGATATTGCCCAAATTAGCAAAACCATTACCACCAAAAGAGCAAGGGGCATTACACCAAAGAGCAAGGGATCCAGCATATGATGTAAACACTGAGTTGCTTTTGGTTTCAAGCAGGAAGCTGGTCCAGAACGTTTTCACTATAAGCACTACATCTCTATGGGCCTCATAACTTTCTACAGACACTTTCCACACTATTTCCACACTACATGCAACAGTCCTATAGAATAATACATTTTCTTCAGAGGGTCTCATAAGGCAGCAAATATTTTGTGACCAACAAATGCACAGGGCCAAGTACTAGCTGAAGCCTATACAACTGAATCAGCAGCTAGAGAACTAAAATCTCTGCGCGTCATCACCTTAAGTCTGTAATGTAATTGCTAGTTGCGCCTATCCTTTAAAGGTATACTGTTTTAAATAATCTACTATAAGTTTACTTATCAAGTATAAAATACTTTTAACAGAACTGGGTATAATTCTTGCATTCACTTGCAGTGTGCCAATTTCATTTCTATGATGAATGAAGCAGAATTTCAGTTAAAGAAAGACAATTCTGATTTTCAGACTGATTCAGACATTGCAGCCCCCATACATCTTTCATGACAGGTACAGGTAAGAGCAACGATCACTAATTAGTATCTTGGGAGCCAAACCTAGATAACTTTGCCATTGCTGATTGCTGGTGCATGTCCTTAAAAACTGCCTGCAAAATGACTGCAAACTTTACTCTATATCCTAACTTCTAGATGACTGATGTCATTGCATTAAACAGTTTAACATTCATTTACAAACTTTAGGAGCAGTAACTTACTTTACTTGTTAAGGACAGAAGAAAAGAATCCATGAATATCCTGAATCCAACATGTTCTCCATAGGTATTTATGTAAACCTATTAAAATATTAAAAATAACATAAAAAATGCAATTTCCAAAAAAGCCTACAATATGATATTATGTAAAGGCATTGCAACCATAGTAAAAAAGACTAATTGGTACTTTTGTGTAATTGCCAACAATGGTATTGCATGTGTGGCACAAGAGTTTAAAATGATCTTTAATGAGCAGTAGGAAACAAGGAGAAAAAGTCTTCAACAAAAGGGACATTTAAACCTTCTTGTGATAAATAAAAAATAATCTGTGTTCACCTAAATCATTAAAATATGTTCCCAGTAGGCACCATGCATACATGGTCCCGTAACTCATTTAGAATCCTGGGAGCCCAATAACTTTTTTGCTTAACATTCTCATGGCAAGGCATGTAATCATATAAAATATGTGTACCAGACACACAACATTGTATTGTAATTATATTGTGTGGGGTTTTTTTTTCAACTGAAAGACTTTAAAGCTGAACACTTGAAGTATCTGAGTATATAGATTGAATTTATTTTGTATATATTACCGATTAAACATTTTAATATTAAGAATATATACTGAAGTGTGTGCAGTTTATATCCAGGGAATAAAGTGAGGAAAGGAAAGCATGATCTGACAGGTGAAATCTAACTGTAAATGCAAGTGAAAATGTGTAAATAGCCTTGGTTAAGCAGGGGTTAACTACTGACCCTGACAGGTGTACTACTAACAATGTCAAAGATGTGGTGATTCAAAGTGGAAGAGTGAAAGAATGTATATGCGAGTATAGAAAAAACAAATCTGAAGAAGAGGAAATCAATGTCACTGTGAAAATGTAAGTCTCAAGTCTCTTTGATCTATGTTAATGGACCCTGTCAGAAAGGTTTGTGACTGCTGGTATATGGGGTACAATAATGATGAAGTCTATGGGTGGAAACATTGAGAGCTAAGGAGATCAATGCTTCAAGAAATTATTGTGATTTCTAAGCAAACCTAGGGTTTCCTTAATGAGATTGTTACTTTCTGGCAGATATAGATTCTTCCAAGACTTGAGCATGCATTTGTTTTATTCACTGGGTAAAAGGCGAGATTTGCTAAATTACTTCCTATAATCTTACAATGCCGTCAGGAAGCACAACTTACTTTGTTATCTTTGATAGTGTAATGACATAAGCTCTGTCGACGACCAAACCTTTCAGGAATTTCCACAGCAATCTGGTCAGGATCGACACTTGAGAAATGTCCGAGATCATGATCAATTTGCGGGATGGATTCATTACACGACATGTGTTTTAACCATAGGTTGCCATTTGGTTCAGGGCAATAGCATTCCTCACTGTATACTGGACCTAAAGAACAGTTGAATCATATGAAACGGGTTTCTTTCACATTAAAACGTTTAACTTTCCTTCCTTTAAATGTGTGCTCTGTACTTATGCTACAATGTACAGTTATTCAATAAAGCAACCCCTGTTTGATAACAAAAATGCACATTTAGCTGGTTGCATAGATGACCCATGAGTCTAAAAGAACATGGGTCATATTTCTCAAGTGTCCCTTCTTTTAAAAAGCTTTTCAACACTTTTATTCATCCACATTTTCCAATAATTTAGATAGGATTTTCACCTGTCAAATAGGCTTCTTAAGGTAGGGAACAATGAAATAGCTTTATTTCTAGAGTACAGTACGTTGACACTTGATGTAGTACCATTAAATGGCCACTAGGGGCCGCTGAAATGCAACATAAGGGGGTCCAATATTTTTCAATATTGGTCAATAGTGATAGCAGTTGTGTTTGGCAGCTAACCCAAATGGATGTTCATGGGTAACAATAAAACCTTTTATTGTAGTTTACTGTATTCCAAATTTGTAGAACAATTTACAGATAGGTACCTAAAGCTAAGCATACACAGCTTGATGTATAATACATTCCAGCACAATCACGGCGCTCAAATCAATAAAAAAAATAGAGCCAACAAGCCTTTCGTTGAGCGGGATCGATTGATCCAGAGAGCAAAGCCCAGTTGAACAGGGAACCAACATGCTGGTAAACCCTACTCAATTTTCATTGCTTTGGATGGGGACCGACAGTCCCCATCCGAAGTATCAAATCACGATTGATGACGCAGAAGTGCTGCAGCTTCATATCGAGGAAGCTCAAACACAGCATGCGGACGTCATCACGCTGTGCTCGATCATGCCGTGTATGCCTAGCATAAGATTCCCATCGACTCAAGCACTTTCCTAATCTATGTGAATTGAAAATGTTTAAAAAAAAAGTGAAAAGTAGTGGTTAGGTGCTGTGATTTTGGGGGCTTTATGGAATAAAAAGTTAACAACTTTGACCATTTTTATTTGGCAAAATATCATGTCATGTAATGTCAGGCTAAGTAGCTTTGGGGACACCAAAGCTACAACCTGGCAGAGGCCACAAAGGAATCAGCACTAAGAGGGATAACCACAAACTCATTCAAATGTCATCAAATGACCAACGAGTATAGTGGCAAACATAGGTGAAGTACACGGCAAGAACAGATCCAAACAGGCTCCTACAGACAGGGCTGCAAAAAAAGCTCTTCAGTAATAAGTCGAGTCTGAGGTTTGTTGAACGTCACAGGCATTGGACTGTAGAGGATTTGCTTACAGTCTAATTTCTATGGCTTTTAACCTCCCTAGCGATGATCCTGAGTGTAGCTCAGGGGTTAATTTTCAGTACACAAAAGTGGTAACCCTGAGCCACACTGAGGGTATTCTAACCGGTCCGCAGGAGCCTGCAACATCATCCAGCAATTCCTGCCCAGCATGTGTGTCCCCTGGCCTCATATCCCTGGTGTCATCATGGGACATGTGAAATGCAATGGCAGAGCAGGTGCTTGATCTGGCGGGTAACTTAAACGGATTACAATGTACTGCTTTGACAGAAACATAACAGAATCAGACTGGAAAGAAACCTGACTGCTCTTTCAACATTTCTTGCCATGCACTTCACTCTGTTTGCTACTGTGTTTGAGGGTCACTGGATCAGCCCAAGGCTCAGGAGTGACATACAACTGATTCAGATTTCAGTTTATCCCAGTTTCAGATGATCCCTCTCAGTGAGGATGGATTTTCACCCTCTGCAAGGTTGTAGCTTTGTTGGCCCCACTGTCTGCTCCTTGACTTTTGTTCTGCAATTATTAGCACAATCAAGCCTTTAATCCCTTCTCCCTATAACCTTCATGGTTGTTTCTCTATATACTGCAATTATTGAAACAGAATTTTTAGCTCCGACATCATTAGGTGCAATGCATGATCATCAGTCATGTATGCATTCCCTGTCATATGTGAAATTCACTCATAGTTTATCTTATAAGGCATGATGGTTGTATGCTTGTGAAAAGCTAGGTCACTTTATTAAGCAAAATAGGTCTGCCCATGCAGCAAATGATTGTGTCAAGGTCAAAAATTCTGTATCACCATATACAGTATACTCAAATAAATTCTTTTACAATGATTTATCAAGGGTGCCCAAGAATACGAATCACACCATCCCTTAATTTTAAATTATCAATTGGATTCTATTCAATTCTATTCTATTGATAAATATACCCTACTGGGACTTTTTGAGGTGCTGGTTGAGTCAGTTGTGATATCGTCAGAACATGTTTTTTATATAAAAGGTCTTTATTGTGTATTTCAGTAGGACCATATACGTACATACATACATAAAGTGCTATAAAGTGCATACAGGTTGTAACATTCCTTGTAAAACTTTCCAATAGGTACAGTACATAAAAAAAACTTTTTACATGACCATACAGTATACAAGCCACTATCCCAGCCAGTCTTAGTACATGGTTGCCTCCAACATGTTTCGCCTTGATGGCTTCTTCAGGGAGGGGTTGTTCTAGGATGTGAATATATTAATATTAGATCGTTGACATGAATCACATTATAGGGGTATATGTGCTTGTAAATAAATATAGTATAGTATAATGTAATAAGGTTTAAGCTACGAGTCATGTGTAGGGGCATCCACCAGTTAAAGCGTTGCCACCACGACATAGTATTATATTTGCCGAATATAAATTGCACAGCATTATTTACTATGCAATTAGAGAAATATAGATATAAAAAATATATAAAAACACATATATATATATATATATATAAATACACATTAGTGTTCTCAGAGTCATCCAATGTTCAATAGCATACATGATACATTATATGGTATAATAAGAAACATAGTCATAATGGTAATAATCGAAAGTAGTTAAATTTCTTCCAAATAACATCAGTATGAAACATCAAAGAAATTGTCACAGTACTCACAGGTTAGTGTGGTTGCATACAAATTTTCACTGGGTCAGTGTCCGAGCGGGTCTAGGACTCCCGAAGTGGTCTCCCAGAGGGGGGAAGGGGAGACCCCCAGTCGGTGCCTCAAGATATGGACTTTGCATCATCGCTACAACCCATCGGTGGTCTCCTTCAAAATTCTGACTCACATTAAGAGGGACAACTGGGGCGGTGACCCTGACCAGAAACTGCTAGAAATGGAGCAGAGATGGATTTAATAACTCAGGGCCACCGAGCCCCCGGGTTTTAATGACGCAATCAGCTTCAAACCCTTTCTGTAATCAAAGACTAGACAGCCAAACTTGATCAACCCTGGGATATTAACCTTAGGGAAGGATCATGTTGGACCCATCACTTAACTAGTGATGGAGCCAACTGATAGGCGTCCTCATGACATTGCTGTTGTTTGTTATATTGCAACATTCTTTGTCCATCCCGACCTGACTATGTGACTGTCATTTATTATTTTTTCTAACCTTCTCTTCTTCTGATTTAGATAATGTACCTTTGTACCCCCTTTATCTATAATGTTGTAACGCCGGATCACTATGCCCGGCTGGTTGGGGTCCCCTTGTGGTCCCCCAGTAGCTGACCCCAAGTGGATGTCTCCATACACCCCCACCAAGTCGGGTGGGGGGTTGATATGACTCCATCGAGGGGGCGTGGTTTGATATCCCACCTTGTTACAGACGGGCACTTCCCTATCCATCTGGGGACTCCCCCTGCACATAGCCCCCATGGTAGGTTTCCCATCTATGGGGGTTCCTCTACGCAGGGGGCAGCAGCACTAGCACAGCGACCTCGGTCTTCTGTGCAACATAGGTGAGGCTGTCACTTGAACCCACACATGCGCGCTATGCATGTGGGTGCATGCGGACACCTGATTGGGACCTCTAGCGCGGGCGGACCCTGCCCCCCTCGGTTGGGGCGGTGGCCCGCTCTGGCAACTTGCCCCCTGCAGTCACGCCCCCCTCCCAGGTGTCCCTGTTTGTCTTGGATTGACGGGCCTTTATATGTGGATTTGGGGGGGAGACCAGGGGAGAGACGGGATCTGGCTCTGGGTTGCCGTATGTTCCATCGTTGCCCCTCTCTGGGATCCTCCTTCTAACATCTAGGCGTATGTCACCTGTACATTTGGCTCCCTTTTCCATCTGAGGTATGTGCTAGCAGGTGTAACATTCAGCAGCTTTTCTGCTGAGATTCCACTGGGGGGTGATTTGTGCATGGGGCTGCCTGGGATGGGGTCTGATGTCTCCCCCTTGGTCTCCACTTTCTTCCCCATTCTGCACATATCTAGGTCCCTACCACAAGGATATACGGACTGCCCCGGTCGGGACAGGTGTGGGTGCCTGACCGGTGGAACGTCCTATTTATGGGATACACGGAGTCCATATCTTGAGGCACCGACTGGGGGTCCCCCCTCTGTGAGACCACTTTGGGAGTCCTAGACCCGCTCGGACACTGACCCGGTGAAAATTTGTATGCAACCACACTAACCTGTGAGTACTGTGACAATTTCTTTGATGTTTCATACTGATGTTATTTGGAAGAAATTGAACTACTTTCGATTATTACCATTATGACTATGTTTCTTATTATACCATATAATGTATCATGTATGCTATTGAACATTGGATGACTCTGAGAACACTAATGTGTATTTTATATATATATATATATATATATATATATGTTTTTATATATTTTTTATATCTATATTTCTCTAATTGCATAGTAAATAATGCTGTGCAATTTATATTCGGCAAATATAATACTATGCCGTGGTGGCAACGCTTTAACTAGTGGATGCACCTACACATGACTCGTAGCTTAAACC
>CM070033.1:65545454-65585988 GCA_036250615.1 Ptychadena robeensis | reverse complement strand
TGTTTGCTGTTGGATTTTGACTTCCTGTTGGGATGTGGTCCATCGCCTGCAGAGATATGTCTATGGGGGTAGGGTATGGATCAATGCTATGTGCGGCCCTTTAGATATTCTGCCTCAACTCTGCTCATTCCTGCAATGAGTGGAGATAATGCCTAAAGGATAAATATAAAGGTCTCCTGCTAGAACAGTGGTGGGCAACTGAGTTGATATGGATAACATCGATTCAGACCCTCCCCTCATCGACATATCTCGGCAGGTGGTGGAACAGATCGCGACAGGCAGTCAAAACCTGACAGCACCCCCCCTCCTCCTGCCCCTGGGTGCAGAGATCATATGTAGACCTGGTTTCCGCAATCAACATTGACAATTTTACTGATGTAGGAGCGCCAAATGATTAGGAAAGCTGTGTCAGTGTGTGACCACTTCACAGGTGAGTTGCTATGCCCTATGTATTAACAGTTAGGTTTTGGGGGCCGCATGTGGAGGACCAAGGGGGGCCACCAAACAACACCCAAAGGGCCGCATGCGGCCCCCGGGCCTCAGGTTGGGCACCTAGGTGCTAGAGGCTGTAGTTTGCTTAGATTTACTATCCAAAGTAATTTTTTTATATATATACTATTATGTTTTTGATATATTATTTCTTGTTTAACCTACCTGGTAACCAGTATGATTATTACTTTTTTTTTAAATCAATGTTTCCATTTTCCACCCAGACTGGGAAGACTTGTGATTGGGTGTCCCTTACAGGTTCATTTTCCAGCCCCTCTGTCAAATTTAAAAATCCATTCTTGTTCATGAGTCAAAAACTTTGCCGACCCCTGAGTTAGAACCACTGTTGGACTTTTACTACTGTTTTTATGAAGAATCACTTTCCTTGTTCCTTGAATCCCTGCCATGATCACAGGGCATTAAAGGTAAAGGTGGGTTTACACTTGTAGATTTTTTTGTTTGATCAACGAAGATCGAAAGATTTTTTGGTTGATTGAACATAAATTTAGAATGGCCAATTTGTTCAATTGATACATTTTGTTTGACCTCGAACAAAAACTCATCGAACATTTTGGTAAATTATTATCTGTTGTTGTAATTACGAATGTATTTTCATCAGCAATGAATGAACAAAAAATCGAATGTTACATTCGATAAATGAACAAACGATGTTCGACAACGACATCAAACAAAAAATCGAATTGGCAGTTCATTGAAGAAAAAATCTACACGTGTAAACGCACCTTAACTCTGCCTGTTGTGCCTACATCTGTCGCCCCACAGCTTGGCCGGCCAGAGGACGGACATGTCCGATATTTTCTGGCCGATGCCAGCCGATGACGTTACTTTCAATGAAGACCGGCGTCTTCATTGAAGGGAACGGCCGGCACACAAAGGGTGCTCGCCCATTCTGTCATCTCTGGAGAACAGCGTGATAACGTCATCATAAAAACGTTTGATCTTTCAGTGTATATCATAATATGAATTCTATATTTTCCAGGTAGTGTATGCCTTGTGAACTCACCAGATGAAATAACTTCTTTACCCCAATAATCCTTTTTGCTAAGGTGAATTTTGGGTGACTCCAGATTGCCTTTTCATTCAATGCCTAACGTAGAGGCTGACAGAGAATCTAATGGTTCTGGCAGCAACAAACAGAAGTCTACAGAGAAACCTGAAAAAGACAATCTTCAACACAATGTGAAGACCTACAATGTGGGAAACATAGGGTCTACTAGTGACCGCCATTATCCCTGGGCTTGTCCAGTGACTCACACTAGAGAAAAGTTTTATACTATATGTTCAGACTATGCATTCCTAAACCAAGCAACATCTCTGTGTAAGACTTCCAGTTGTGCTAGTGCAAGTTCTCAAGAAAAACCCAGCCTAAACAACTCCCTGACCTACATAGACCTGCCAGCTAGTGGTTCGGAGAGTATCTATAATGAAGATACAAGCTTGGACTCTTTGTCTAGTGATGTCGGAACATATCCTCTTGCCTGGGAAATTGACACATCTGATTTTAACACAATGACTACAAAGTTGAAACCAAAACCAGGTAAACAATTTTTTGTGCCATAATAAAATAGACTTGTACTGTTTTCTTAATTTATTCTATAAAGAATTGTTATTTTGAACCTGTAGTATTATCTCGTCAAACATTCCCATCCCTGAATCTTATTAAAGAAACAAAAGAAGTTCCCCTCTGATGGGACTTTAATTGGAATGTTTGACTCCACACCTTTGTATCATATTTTATAAAAACTATTTTATTGAAAAAAGCAAAAATAAAGCGAGACAGACAGATATTTTCCTTGTTACTGGGGGTCACATAGACTGTCCAATCTCACCGAACATTTAACAACAATGATTATATATAAAAAGTACATACAATACATAAGCAGAAAAAGCACATCAGTGCTGTTAGGACCTCCAATTGTTGTAAATGTGAGCATAGACTTGCAACATGTTTCGCCTAAGTTACTTCTTTAGGCTATGCACATGATTGTTATATCACAACCGTGGAGATCGTACAAATGGTCTAGAAATGTTGAACCTGGATAGAACCGTATGCCAAAACCTCCCTATAGTTGGGCCCAGAGTCCGATGGAGAATCGCGCCTAAAAAAGAACACAAAGTATTAATGGCATGCTATGTGTTTCTTTTAAGGGGGCTAGACATAGGTGTTTCTCCGTATCCCCTGAGGATATAGTTGTGTTGGTAGCCACTGCTCTGTCTGATCAAAGGATAGTGCTGGGAAACGGTGTATCACCGCTGAATATAATCTTTTTAATGAATTTCTATGTCAGCCCATGGTAGAGAAACATGTGACTTTTTTTTTGCAATGTATTTACTGTGCTCTTTATTTGATCAGTGAGTACTTTCATTAAACTTTATCTTCAACATATGTCCCTTTTTGATCTAGGTGCGGTTAAACAAACTCCAAAGAAGAAACCAGACAGAAAGGCGAAACCACTAAGGGAATGCACCCAACACTTCATAGTGGATGAGATTAAGCAGCGCAAGGTTTTAGACCTCAGGAGATGGTAATGGTCTTGTAACTGTCATAATGCGTTTTTTTAATTGCAATTAAATGTGGAAGTTCTTTTTTAGGTAATTCTTTACTATCTTGTAGACTGCCAGCTGTAATAAAATCCTGGTACCTCGCACCTTTCTTTATCTTCAGAAACTTACCAGAACTCTCCAAACACAGGAGTGCTCTCAAATGCATTTATCAATCTTTGCTACCCTGTCACTTTCTGTGTCACTATTAAATAAATCTTCAATGAGATAGGCAACCTAATTACCATTGGAATGTTGAATCAGTTCTCAGCAACTTTGAAGACTTTCATAATAGGCATAATTGCTAAAAAGTTAAGAAACTATACTTGTATCCAGTGGCAATTACATTTGTTATTGTTGATTGCAGAAGAGTGTTGTATCATGTTAGCTGTCAATGGAAAAAGTTACCAGCTTTGTGCTCTGACTGACAGAGCAGGAGTTAAAGGAGGCGAGGAAGTTGTCAGAGGCTTCCCCGCCTCCTGGTCCCACTCTGCAGATCTCTGCAGAACTAGAGCTGCTTCAGCTAGCTCACAAACACTGCTCTCATAGCAGGGGGGGGGGGGTATGCAAAGGCACAACCATCCCCCACAGCCATATATGGCCAGGGGTGGGCGTACATTTTTGCAATATAAGGCAGACTCATTTTTTCCCCGTGTTTGGGGTGGGGGAACCTGCATCTTATAGTCTGAAAAATATGGTAAATTTATTTTTAATAGTTTTTTGTGTATTTTAACTTAATAGATCAAACGTCTCCATTCCACAGTTTGGTGCCTGAAAAAATATTTTTTTACATGGCTATGTTGTAATTATTATACAAAGTAAAATATTACACTCCACATTTGCCTCCCCAGGTATTGCATCAGTCGGCCCCAGTATAAGACATCCTGTGGTATTTCATCTTTAGTATCCTGCTGGAACTTTCTGTACAGCACTCTGGGATCAGGAAGGTATGATGCATGAAGTCAGGTGATAGTTATTATGTATACAGATAATGAAGAAGGGTGATTGGCATCAGTAGTCTTAGTAAATTGTCTTGATCATATTTTGTTTGTTAGTGATTGTTTAATATTAACTGTTAAAAATTAATGGGTATAATAAGAAGTTTTAAACTCAACACGATGCATGTCAACACTCAAGGTTAAAGTTGTTCAACTTGATTTTTTACTCCCCCGTATTAAATAGTAAAGTAAAATACCAGATAATACCCATTCTTAAATGCCCTGTTCTTATATCGCCTTCCTATGATTGTACTATTAAAATAATGTGCATGATAAGAAGTGGTTTTTAGGCATCACTTCATACAAGCAGGTGATCAGCACTTTAAAATTAACCTAGCTGATGTTCACATTCACATTATGGTACTGCCTGCTACTGTACACCCAAGTACTGTACTATGGAAGGTATTAGTGTAAGGGAATACAGTAAGGTAGGAACATACACATTTTTGTGTCTTCTTTACAATATAAACCTGCAATTTAATAAAGCCTTACTTCAATTAGGTAACTAAGGCTAAGTTTAGGTGGTAATTTGGGAATCATGTGTTTGCCACTAGCAACTGACCTGCCATGGGGCAGATCTGGCATCTTACCTGCAATTGTCTATAGGAATAAAATGGGGGGGGGGGGGGGGGGTCACAGCCATATAACTTTAATTTCCTAAACATATAATTATCTTTTACATGAAGGGGATTTCTACTTTTGTATTCCTGTTTTGAATTGTGTGACAAATACTGTAAAGAATTCATTCTCAAGTACTGAGCACTGAGCAGTTTCTGATTTCAGGGAGTAACTGTTGACATCAATGCAATGACCTATTTGGCTACTGTTTCTGAAGGGTTGGGGGGGGGGGATGGGGGGGTTCGACAACCAATGCAAGGTGTATTCCTTCTCCACTGTCTTCCAGTGGGAGGGGGTACATTTTACATCACCCAATAATAACCGTTGTAAGCTGCACACCTATGTAAATTGTTCTTTTTTTTTCTATATCAAGTTATTAGAAATTGTTCTACACTAACTAATAACTTTCTAAAGTTCTTCTTTGCTATAATGTTTAGAAGAAGTTGCTTTAAAACATCAGTCTAGACAGCATTCTCCTTTATACATATTTTAGTTCAGAACATGAATTATAAAATAACTAAAATGCAGTTTGACTCCAATACAGTTTTATTATCTATTTCCCACAAAGCCTCCCACCAATCACTCAAGAGGAAGCTCTACATATACTGGGTTTCCAGCCACCCTTTGAAGAGATTCGGTTTGGTCCTTTTACTGGAAATACCACCTTGATGAGGTCAGTTTATCCAATTTCTCTTTGCAGTATGGTAATGCTTGTTAATGTGTCTATTGGAAATGATAAGCTACCAACATATCCTAATGCACTCAAGAAAGCACAAGAACACCTTTTCTAACAAAATGCAATACATTAGATTGCTGTTCTGTATAACAAAGGTGCTATTCAAAATAATTGGCTACACATGATCAATTCATTACAGCACGTTAATAAAAAGTACTGCGGCTAATGGGCTTTCAGTATATGAGAGTACGTTGTACTGCCATATACCTGTGGATACAAGTAAAAATATACGCAATGCTTAAATTGCATCAGAGGGAGGAACTAAGCACCAGGTGATAACATTTTGTGCTGCCTATTGTATCCTCCTGATTCATTAACAAATATCTTAAAATCTTTAAATGATTTGTTCTGCTTTCTCTAGATGGTTCAGACAAATAAATGATTATTTTCACGTGAAAGGTTGTTCATACGTTCTTTACAAACCACATGGAAAAAACAAGACTGCTGGAGAATCTGGTGAGTGTACAAACATTTGTAAAAAGGTACAATGATGTGCAATGTAAATTTTTTCCAGTGCTCTGCTGGTTTTTCCAGCCCTCTCTCCTCCCTTCTACACATCCCTTCTACACATCCCCTCTACACATCCCTTCTACACATTTGGGCTGAGAAACCGAGGCCGCCTACATAACATGAGGGTCTATGGCAACACAAACCCCCCAATTGACTACACTGATGATGCTGAAAAGGCGATGCCGGAAGCGATCAGCAGGTCCACCGCAACTCCGAATCAACATGGGCTCACAGAGGATAGGTAAGTATGCCCCATTCCAGCTCGGGCCAGTTTGTTTTGTAAACAAACTCACCCTGGGTTCAGGCACAGAGATAGGGAGATTAAAATCCCTATTACTCAGGGTTAGGTGCTCCATCGATATGCCGCCTTTTACTTTGAAAAGTAATGAAAGCATTCTCAGAATTACGGACATGTCCGTAATGGCTTAGATTGAATTTGCACCAGAATTCACCGGACTGTCGTGAGCATGCACAGGAAATCAAAGCGTGTATGGGGGGCTTGAGATGGTCAAAATTTTTTGACTACATTGTAAATTGATTTCAAAGCACCTGAACATGCTTTGATCACCAGAATTTCTAAAGATGTAGTGTGGGTACATTTGAAAAAAAAAGTATTGCTCTAACATACATGGTTATTGCATAAATGAAGTTCAAAGTCAAATTTTTAAAAAAATTGTTAGAGCAATACAGTTCTTTTTTATAGTATACCTTAACCCTTCTCTACATCTCAGCAAGTTAAGTGATGACATCATGCTCAGGGGCTTTGCCATCAACTCATAAAGTCAAATTATTCAAACAAAAATTAATCTGAAGTCTCTATAAGCAAGCAATATAACCCGTGGTTGCCACAGTTTTGGGGGACCTTTTCAGGCTAAGGAAACGTTACTCATTTTATTTGGTTTAATTTAGTTTAAGTAGATTGTCAGATGTTAAGCTATTAAATCTCAAATCTTCTGTTTGAAAGCCACACCATTTGTAATTTTCCATTCTTGGATTCCTTGATGGCTTATTTTTATCTATACGATAGTGAGCTCATTGAACTAGTCCAAGGAACATTTCTTGAGGGGAATGCAATGATACATTTTGGAGAAGAAAGGCTGTGACCGGCGACCTGGTGGTGGATATAGGGTTAGTTAGGTGGGATCTTAAGGTGACCATACAAAGATCAATGTTTCTGTTCAGTCAAACAATAACATAGATCCACACCCACATACCAGTGACCCAGAGTCATGAAACGCCTGTACATTAGCTTTGATAAAAACCCTGTTTTATACAGCCTTCAATAAAATCTAACTATCTTCAAAAGAACAGGTGCCTCAACCCGACCTCTTTTACATGCGTATTTACTACTGTCTTATAACTAATAACGATGAACTATTATGGGCGTGCTTAATATAGAGCTGGATTCCAATGTTGGCAATACAAGGAGGTGGCTGAGCTTTGCCTGTCTAACAGTTTCAGACATAACATTAAGATATAATATGCCTAGGCAGGATTGTTACAGCAACCATAAGCAAGTCTGAATTTTACGTTAAATTTTACTTAATTTTGTGAATAAACTGCCTTCTGTTATATACCATCCTCAGAAATCAGCTTTCTACAAAAGTTCCAAACTCCTATTCTGGACAACTTAATATTTCAGATAGCTAACCTTTATGTATATTATTGATGAGATTATCTCTAAATGTCACTGCTTTCCTAAAATCGCATCTAATTATTCTGGATTTACATGACACCAAGGTTTATTATAATATTGAACTCTTGGCTCTTGTTTAATTAAATTAATTATGTGCAGATAGTCTGTGGATCTCTTGTGTCCTGCAGAGCACACATTGGTTCTTTCCACAATCCCCTACATCACTACATGACACTGTACTTGTATGGAGGTCACAATGGAAAGCTGCCTGACATCTCCACCTTTTGAATGGAGACTAAAAGGCTCTCAATCAGTGTGTAATTTATAACATGCAAAGAGAAGTAAAAGAAGAAGTTAAAGATAAATGGAACAAGAAGGTAAGGTCTTGTAAGGTAACATAAAGAAAGGTTCAGTAACTTACCATATTTTTCGCACTATAAGATGCACCTGACCATAAGATGCATGTAGATTTTGAGAAAAACAAGGGAAAAAGTATTCTGAAAAGATGTTGATTGCTACTAATTTGTGATGCTCCTTGCCTCATTCAGATATGCAAAGTAGCCCAAAATTACAGGAGGTACAAGATTCTCTGGAACTTGTCACTTGTTCTCTCACAGAGAGTGACTCAGACTCTCGCTCCAAGCTGTCAGCAGAGTCCCTCTTCCCCCTCAACCATGCTGTATACCAGTAGTCACTTGGGAGGAGGGGCAGTGCTGACAGCTTGGATTCAGAACCTCTTAGCACTGCCCTCCTGAGTTAATATCTGTATACAGCATGTTTGAGCTGAATGCACAGGTGGGTGCTACAGCCCCCCAACCCCGCACACACACTCTGACATGCTGTACATTCACTGTATAGGACACCCAGAACTCTTAATATAGTATTCTAGATGTAGCTTATAACTGTTGTATTACATATATGTATTGGTAATGTTATCCACTTCAGCAAGTTTCTATTTGAGCTTTGGCTACAATGCACAAGTGTTTCAGTACTAGTATTGTTATGCAGTGATGAGCTTTATTTCTTTTATTGCTCTTCTACTCATTCGATCTGATCTCCATTTCTTCTTTTTAGCTGCTGGAGCTTTGTCAAAGTTAACTCAGGGTTTGAAAGATGATTGCATGGCCTACATATACCACTGCCAGAACCATTACTTTTGTCCTATTGGATTTGAAGCCACTCCAATAAAGGCCTGCAAAGCCTACAGGTGAGCAGAATATTCTTCAAAGGTACCATATGCAGATTATAATGTTTCAGAAAATACATATATTTTTCAAAAACAAAATGATTGCGAGTTGATTTTTCATGAACCAACCCCAGAATGTTAGGTGTCCGACTGTTATGTTCATTTAATGGCTTCAGTCTTTTGATAGCAGAGAGCAACATGGGACTTTTTTGGTACTGTATCCAAGAGTTCAGAATGTAAGTAGAACATATAAACTATATGGTAATAAACAAGATTTGTTTCTTGATTAATGGTATACTTACATGCCTACATCTTAATAGACTACCACACGCCTCTCTTTATCTTTACACCCTTTTTTCACACATAAATCTCTAACCATCTGTATAACAGTATTCACTCAGTTTAGAGACACTGAGAACTCAGACATGCTATTTACATATTCAGTCGTAGGAGAAGGGGCAGTGCAAGTATTTCTCCGAACTGCACACTCTGCTCTGTGAGTCTCCAGCTGTCAGCAGTGCCCCTCCTCCCGAGTAATTACTGGTATACACAAGATGTCAATACAGGTAATATATTCATTGCACTTGAAATTTATTATGTGCATAACTTAATAAGCAGCCTCTCTAAATGCCACTTTCACAAAGACCAATGGAAGCCCTCCATATTTCTTTCAGTATAGGTTTACATTAGGAATTTGTACTTAAACTGTCTAGCTTATAATAGCTACGATATTTAAAAACATTATAGTGTATACTATACTATACTGTTTTAATAACATGTTTACTTACAAATATATTTCTATTGTAGAGGTCAGCTGTTCCATCATGATGTTGAATACTGGATATTAATAGGAGAGCCTAGCAGAAAGCATCCAACAATTCACTGTAAAAAGTATGTTAGCTATTCACTGTCCAATTATATAATTATCTTATATATAAGCATGTGACTGTAGTAAGTATTCTGAACTGTTCTTCCATTAGACACATTTATGGAGGTTGGCCTCTATATTTTGTGAACCTTAATTCTCAGAGCTATTATGAAGGCCTGCCGGGTCATGGTATACAGTGGGTTGAACTTTTTCACATTTTGTCACCTTACAGCCACAAACATGAATAAATTTTATTGGAATTCCACGTGAAAGACCAATACAAAGTGGTGTACACGTGAGAAGTGGAATGAAAATCATACATGATTCAAACATTTTTTACAAATAAAAAACTGCCAAGTGGGGTGTGCGTAATTATTCAGCCCCGAGTCAATAACTTGTAGAAGCACCTTTTGCTGCAATTCCAGCTGCCAGTCTTTTAGGGTACTGTATGTCTCTACCAGCTTTGCACATCTAGAGACTGAAATCCTTGCCCATTCTTCTTTGCAAAACAGCTTCAGCGCAGTCAGATTAGATGGACAGCGTTTGTGAACAGCAGTTTTCATATCTTGCCTGTAGCTAGTAGTAATTTGTTCCATTAAACTTTTTTTTTAACAGTTAAGCCTTTAGAATTTCCATTAGATCTCACAACAACTATGTAGTGCCGGGTCCTCCCTTATAAAATACATAGTGATTGGAAGGATTAGAAAGCTCGTCATATTACATGGATTTGGTAGAAGAAAAGTAGTTTGTACAGAAATTGTATGGTAAGATTGTAAGGTGTATGGGGGGCTTTAGAAATGCTAAAGATGTTTCATAGCCAGACAGAACACATTCCCAATCTTAGGGCTTGTTTCCATTACGTCGGGAGCCCTCCGCTAAGCGTACACACTTAGCGGGGGTCCCCGACGTAGCAGATAGACTTACCTGCTCGGCGGACGGGTCTGTCTTCATTGCGCCGACCCGATCCGCCGGTGTCAGGCTGAACGTAGTCGAGTACGTTCAGCCTGTACACCGGCGGATGTCTAAACAGACCATCCGCCGGCAGGCTGAGTCTATGGGATACGTCGGGACCCCTGCTTAGCGTATACGCTTAGCAGAGGGCTCCCGACATACAATGGAAATAAAGCCTTAGTCCTGAACTGATTAAATCGCTTTAGGCCCCCATACACCTTACATTCTTACAATTTCTGTACAATCACCTTTCTTCTACCAAAACCATGTAATATGAGGACCTTTCTAAGCCTTCTAATCACTATGTATTCTATCAGGGAGGACCCGACACTGCATAGTTGTTGGTAGATCTAAAGGAAATTGTATGGAGTGATCTAAAGATGTATGGGGGTCTTTAGACTGGCTATTATTCTACTAAATCTTTATTACCAAATAAAGATCAAGCTGAATGTGACTTATTATGTATTAGGCTAGGAAACCGCCCATTATCGGCAATGGGGCTTTGACAGGGCTGTCTCCACAGCCTGTAAGAGCTCCGGATCCATCGGTCTAAGCCTTCTTCATGTTGATGACGACGCAGCAATCCACAAGAACGCAACAGAGGCTTGCGCAGGCATTGGCCGAACCCAGCACATAGTTGAGCCCTAGCCTTACTATTTTTTAATCATGTTAGCACCTTATATGATGCAACACTGTGACATGAAAAACTCACATTTAATAATGAACAGTTTTTATATGGGTTTCTAAAAACTAAGATTTACATATTTTCTGTGGTCTGAAATGTTATATCCTGCCATGCAAACGTATCACAAAATACACCATTCAGAACTAAATTATTTTATTCTAAAACATTTTGTGTGTTGCATTGTTGTCACAAACAATTTGATCCAAATAAATTTATCACTTTATCAATTTTCTAGATGGACAGACATTGTTACAGATTTAAACACTCAAAATCCAGAGTTCTTTGATATTCGACACACTGAAAGGGGCCTTCAACATCGAAAAACGAAAAAGGTGAGTTTTGCTACTACCCCATTTCTCCAAAAATAAGGCACCCTTACATCTTTGCCTCACGCTGAAATATAAGCCATCCCCCTGAAAATAAGGCACCCCCGAAGATACGGTACTGTAACTCTGGACAGGGGTGATCAGAGGGGGATCAGAGGGTGTCAAAATGACACAGGAGGCTTAGAAGGGGGTTATTAAAATGGTAATCCCCCTCTGAGTCTCCTGTGCCATTTTGATTTCCTACTCTGATCCCCCCATGTCATTTTATGTCATCCACTTCCCCACATCCTTATACCCCAGTGTTGTATTCTTCATCGTGGAAAAATAAGGCTTCCTAAATGTGTGTAAATACAAGAACATTTTTGGGTAGGCAGTTCCCTTGCTTCCAACTTGCTGCCAAAGCTGGTTTTAAATGAACCCATTTGACATAGGAAACATGGGATACCTCTTCAGGACCTATGTGTTTTTTGTTGTTTTTTTAAAAAAGGTTTCTATGGGGTTTGACCTAAACTATGCACTGGCTATTTAATATTACTGTCTGTAAAATAATTAATTTCTGTAATAAAAATTTTTTTTCAGGCTGGAGGAAATCTCCATTGCATCATGGCTTTTCAAAAACTCAGCTGGCAAAAATTTGGTCCATGGACCTTACAGCTTGGCAACCTGAGACCTGACCCTCATCCTCCAACTCAAATGAGGAGAATCCCAAAATCGGAAAGTGAAGATAATGTGGCCAAGAAGCAACATGGACGTCTGGGAAGGTCATTCAGCACTGGCTTTCAACAGGAGCTAGCATGGAAGAGGATATGCAATGTGAATGAGAGGCGGGGTAGTGGCTCTCCAGAGAGCGATACAGACGGCGATGGAACAGACTGACCTGAAAACCAAAATGGCTGATTTAAACAGTTTTCTAGAAATATATGGTAATGTCTCAGTTAACAGCAATAGTTCCGGATTGATGAACTTGCATTTTAGAGGTATAAGTACCACGTATGTACCTCTTCTTTCTTAATTTTGTTCATTTCTTTCAAATCAGTTGGACTAAACCATAAAACTGAGACACTATGTTCTCTAATAAACAGAACTGAGATATCTGCTTTTATCCAAAAACAGAGTTGTAAGCTGCTCTTAATGCTGTAGTCATAACTGTGATACGGTATGTATGACAAAGTCTTTGCTGCATACTGAATCATGGCTGTGGTATCTCAAAGAAAAGCCATTCCCACACTGAAATCCATGAAGCTAGGAGGACGACATGGGGAACCTGGTAATGGTACCCTGTTATGCTAGCCATGCACATGTGATTTTGTCTCCATTATATCTTTGATCAGTATAATGATCAACATATGAACACTAAGGCTAGAGCTCACTATGTGCTGAGATCTGTGCAAGCTCATGTTGTGTTCCTGTGGATGTTGGTTATCATCAGACGCTGGGGAGACAGCCTTGTCAAAGCCCCCTTGCCCAGGGCAGCTTCCTGTGTTCAACAGAAGGATTTTAGCGCATATGGAGCCCTAGCCTAATCCTTTCAATCGACTACAAGTATTCAATATCTCTGAGTATTGGGATAACTTGGGATTGACCTTTTTTCGCACAATTTGCAGTCAACAAGTTGCCTCTTTTGTCAACCGAAAAACTTTTTGAATAATATAAAAATAGTGCATGCCTAGAAACTGTATATATATAATATATAAAATATAAGCCACACTTTTCTTTTTTACTTGAAGGAATTTTCATCCTCAGCTTTTATCAGAGTCATTAAGCTACTTGCCACTTTTGGATACAGCCATCAGGTCTCTTGTGCAGCTGCTGCCTCATATATGTACGTTCCTTTTTCAACCTGTCATGTTTTTTCCTACTTGTCTGTACTTAACAATTTCATAGTACCACCTAGTGTCACTGTAATAGTCATCTATACTGAAATCAATATTTACAAACCATGCGTCAAGTAGGATGAAGAAGGGCACGCAGAGAAGTAATTGCACAGGAGTTCCAATGGATCTTCCATGAACCGTCCCCCAACTGTAGCCAGACCCCTCCCACTACTGTTACCCGTTCTTTCAGGTATAAGTTGCAGGGTTTGGCAGCTTACACTTGAATTGGTTTATATTCAAGTATATATAGTAATTAAAGCAAAACAAGTCCAACACGATTTTTCTGTACATTTTACTTAAATTTATCTTTGAAAATAAAACTTCACCACTGGCCCTCACATGGCTGTGTGGACAGGGCTTTTATTCAATAACGGTGCTAGTTCACAAGCCTGAAATGTTTTTGTGAAATGATCCTCTTTTCAGGTATAGTTCACTGTAATTAACTCTGTTACTGAAATTACTGTAGAATACTGGATCCTAGTTCTATTTCACTTTGCACATTGTTTTTACAAGTACTCTAAACCCCAGGTAAAAAGGAATCATCCATCCCTGTAGGTTTCTTTAGGAAATGTTCATAAAAGCTGTATTATTCTTTCCGCTCAGCCAATTAATGGTTTATTATGCCTCCAGCTATAGTTTTAGGAATGATATCCAGCCAATCACTGTGACCCATTAGATATTTTGCATAAGCACATGCGTAGTAGTATAATTTCAGTACTGCATTGACTTTGTCCTTGGGACACAATGGTGGAGGAGCGTAAAGAATATTATCTATATCAAGTTATTAAGCATGGTGTTGTGTCAAGTATGATTAATGGAACGATCTGCATGATTTACTGACATCTTTCATCCCTAAATCCTCTGATCGCATGGAAAAAAAAACTCTTGGAATGGGTTTTTTTCATTTACAGATTTGTAAGGGGTATTTTATATATATTTCTGCTAGAAGATATATTTATTGTTTACCATACCAAACTGTACAGCAAGCTATTAATGCTGGAGAATCTTAATTACTTGACTTAGAATTGGAAAATGCTTTTGCTTACTAGTAAAACGTATTTTTTACTTTTTATAGTTGTACTTCATTAATTTCCTTCTTTGCTACTGTATCACTGATTTCTATCAAATCCATAAAATCCAAAACCCAATTTGTTTGTGTTTTTCTATATTTCTTTACAATTTTAAAAATCCATACCTACATATTGGTCATTGTGTATTATCTATTAATCTCCCTGGCATTAAGCCCAAAGCCAGTACGGGTGTCGGTAAAACAAACAGCTCCCATACTGGGATCGTCACATATGCTGATTTCTACTGGGACCGAAGGGGCAGGGCGGCGCCATAGGCTTTCATGTTAATTGAGGTGGTGCCGCTTTTCTCAGCCCATATAGCTGGCATCTCAATGACGCCGACGATGTGTAGAGAGGCCGGGAATCATGGCAGAGTACAAAGTACTCCTCTAAGATTGCCCTTATGGCGGATTTTTGCGGCAGAACCGCCCAGGAGGTTAATAAGTGAGTAGGCCCACATTCCCACTTGCAGTTTGAGGATGACTGAGGGTCCGCAGCCTCCCTGAAGTTGCCCTCCTGTCTATAGTGGGAGATGCACATAATGTGCAGATGTTCTGGAGGAACGCCTCATTACAAAATTTAGTTGAGACACAACACAAGATAACATACAGGTACAGGATATGACACAGGACCCTGCCCGGATTGGCTTACAATCTAATTCTTTGGGGAACAGAGTATACAAAAGGTGGGGGAGATGGGACTGGCATGGTTGTAATATTAGGGGTGAGAGCCATTTGCTATCTTACATGGTAATATACATCTTTTTATATTGTTTGGGCTTCAATCGGTTTGATGCCATATTGTGACCCAGTGCTTTGAGTGTATGTAAACCTTGGCAATGACCTTCTCATATTTGTTCCTTTTTTGTCTATTAAATATACCATTGGAAGCAGTTGTTTAGTACACATAAAAAAACAATTACTATTTGATCATGTTAGAAATTCAGAGCTGTTTTGTGTCATTGCAATGAGTCTAATTCCTATAACTACTAAGCAATTTATTCTCTATGCTGTGTATATAAGGAGTACCGTAGTTCAGACAAATTTCATGAATCAAAAAATAAAACTACCTAGACCCATGAATAAAATACAATAGCTGTAAAACACTGGTTCAGGTTTATTAAATGTTTATAGTTTTGTTCAATTATTGTTCGCATAATTCACATAGTCTTGCCACCTAGCGTAGTCAAGGTGACACTTTAATTTCTACTTTGCTTAGTCTACCTGTTCACTGGACTATAAAGGCGTGTCTAGCTAGAGTTCAAATATGCCTTTCAATGAATTTTGTGGAAACATTTATAATATTTGTGTCTTTAAAATCTAGTAATAACCCCTATTAGAATCCCCCCTCCCCCAAGTCAGCAAGAACTGTAATGGCTTGTAGCACTTCAACAATTCAAAATATAGGTGCTAGACAAACACTATGCTTTCCTTTTAGCACACACATATTTCCAAAAGGATTGTGCTAGAGGAATGAATTATGGAATGAAACAAACAAATAACACTTGCAAATTTATTGCCTAAACCTAGGACATGGTAACGGTTCTTCTTCAACACTGTAAACTGTTTCGGGTTACTTTAGTTAACCCTCCTGCTGCCCCATCTTGTCCAGTGCTGACTTGTCAGTATAGCAATGGATGAGATGGAGCCATTGGGTCAGAATATCAGATCCCCGGCAGCGCAGATTCACTATTCTGTGCTGCTACAGGGCTCTGATCTGAAGGAGAAGCTGGAGGAGGAGAGCTGACCCCTCAAAACACATAAGTATGTTCGATATTTTATCATTCAGATGATTCCTTTTATTATATATATATTGAATGTAATGTTTCAGACATTATTATATTCAGGATGTCTAGTAGACCCTTGTACGGACATATTTTAGAAAGTTACAGGCCTACAACATTAAAAAATATTCAATTTAAGTCTATGGTGCGCTTTTGGTACAGAAATCTGGACCTCAGCAGTGCGCTAGGGAGGTTAATCTGCTTTATTATACAGTTTGTTTGATAGTGAGATGTGAAAACAAACTTTTATTAAGGGTTTTTAATCATAAAATGCACTTCAAGCTCATATAAATTTTAACTGTACAGTGCACTTTAAATATACAATCATTGCATGGGTAAACCTCTAGACTGCAAAACCTCTCGTAGACATTTAATCTCAGCTGGAGTAGTCCGACAGCAGCCTCCTGTGATAATAAAAAATAGGTATATCCTCAGAGTTTGTAAAATCATCAAAACAAGATTAAATATTTTAAAACATAAGCATTTATTTTTTATTTTAAATGGACAGCTGACATACAATTTAGCTTATCTAATAGAAGTATTAACCCATTTTGCTGAGGTATACATAATATATTAAAATGTACTTACCAATCCATCTAGCTCCTAACTGGAACCATTCAAGAGCATGATTATGCAAAGGCTTTACATTATTAGAGCTTTGCCAGCTAAACAGAAACATAATTAAATACATTATTATTTATACTTTAAAACACAAACCCTGAGCATAACTTTATTTAAATATTTAAACATTATATGTTTTTAAATAATTACTAAAAATATCAACCCATTATTTCTTTACACTTTACATTGCCTGTACAAGACATCCATCATAACCAGTGACCATACCGTATTTTCCGGCGTATAAGACGACCCCAACTTTTCCAGTTAAAATATAGAGTTTGGGATATTCTCGCCGTATAAGACTACCTCTCTTCCAACGCACACCAAATAAACATTTTTATGTCTACTCTGACTTTCAACCCCCAGATCTCCAACAACCTTAGAAGTCCAATCTTTTTTTTGGATTAGTAATTTACATTCCCAATGTGACACCCCTATCTGCAACCTTTTAGTTATTAATGTTTCCCTGTGGTTACCCAACTGACATAAATTGTATACTTTTGAAATTAAATAGCACACTTTCCGTTAGTAGCAGTCAGCTACTTTCACAGACATCTTCACAGACATCAGGAAGGAGGGGGTGAGGGGGATGAAGAAGATTTCTCCCTCTGCTTCTGTCGGCCACCGTGCAGTGCGGGGAGCACAGATCCAGGGAGCAGACCTACGAACTCCCCTAGCAGGAGTGCCCCCTGCACCCCCCTGACGGTGGCGCCCGGTGTATAAGACGACCCCCGACTTTTGTACACATGTTCCTGTGTTCAAAAGTCAACTTATATGCCAGAAAATACGGTATATACAGCAAATATATAGGTACACCTGGCATGTTTTTTCACATCTTTCGAGTAGTCTATTGCTATCATAGAGGAACCAAAATTTTAAGTGACTAGAGAACGAACAAGTGCTGTGCAATACAAACAGCTCCTTTTATGTCCTGAGGAGAGGTTTGGGGTGCAGAACAGCGGAGTGTTTTTGCAATTTTCCATAGGAAACACTAGGCATGATGATCATTCAGGGTTCCGTCCTGTTGGATTGCGGTAGGACCTGCCCACACAGCTGTACAGACTCTAGACATTTCTGCCAGGCATTAACAATGATCTCAGGTGATGTTTATGTACTTGTCTGTACAAGCTTATAGAGTGCCTATCGGCTCCCAAGCCCTACTCCATAGAGCCATGTTTTCCATGCACTGCTCTGATTATGGCCAATGAGCCATTGAAACAGCTTTATGCAGTTTGGAATAAATGTCTCTGTACCAATTTATATATAAAGTAAATAAAAACAACAAACGACAACTCATAAAGTCTCTTACCCCAAGTCATGATCCCATTTCTCTCCACTGTTAGGATAAACAATCCAGTCTATATTGCAGTTTTTCTTGGCTGAAGATAAGAGGGAGCTAATAAAATCAGGGGAACAGCAATTCACTCCAATAGCCACCAACTGGGGTGTTGCTGTTGAAACCTTTACTGCTTCTTCAAACTTATCCCCATAACTGGTAGAAGATGTGCTCTAAATTACACACAACAATATATTACATCTTAGTTTCAGGAACACATTTTGATATAACACAAACAAAAATGTATTGAATAATCAGGAAAAAATATATTTCACAAATTGTATTTGAATAATTAAATGGCATATTAAATTGTTGCAAAATATGAAGGAGTGGATATTTTTACTATGCACTGTGTATTATGTTTATTTGGCGTTTCGGGATGTGCCAATACCCCCTGGATTAATCGCATGCCTTGACGAGGATGTCGGCTCATCCCATAACGCATGATTTCCCGCCCCAACTGTGTACGCGGCTTTCAGTGGGTCTGCCGAGAGATTAATACAGGGCAGTATGTCAACCTCTGCTGTCAACTTGTGATTAACATAGGAGGTATTGGCGCATCCCTATACCCCATATAAACAGAGCCTTACACAGTGCTCTTGGATGGCTCTTTCATCTGGCTCTGCACACAGATGAAGGTTTGGAGTTGGTCACATACTTCACCAGCACAGAGGGTCAATATGAAATAAATAGACAGACTGTAGCACATACCATAGAGGAATCTCTTATAGTCACACACTTACCTGACATGAGTAGGACAGCCAAGCTTTGGAATTGGGGAACTCCCTGAGAACCTGTACCAGTGCTTCTGCCTCTTTTTGACTAGGAATAGTTTCTATAGCAAACAGATCAACTCCAGCAGATGCCAAGCACTGCATCTGTATCCGATGCCAGTTTTTTAACTCCTACAAGCAGAGGTAAAATTATTTTACTCATCTCGTGGCATTTTTTTCTGACACTTGACTTACAAACTGAATTCGCTCCCAAGGGTAGGATTTAAGTCAAGTTTGTTGTATGTCAATTTTTCCCAAAAGAAAATACGAAAATACCCATAATGCATTCTGAACCTCCTAAAGAACTCTTTATACAATGTTTTTTTTTAATGAAAGGCTTAGGTAATGTGTAATTTACCAAAAAAAACAATGATGTTTCTGGTGTTCTCACCAAAAAGTCACTATGCGCCTAGTCTTAAGGCTGCCATACACGGGTCGGATTTGCACCGGATTCCGGCCCGATCGATTCCGGGCGCGTGCACGCGAAACGATCGGGCCGGAATCCCGTGCAGCCCACCTTGTCCGTCCGATCGATCGGGGGCTCAGAATCGGATCCGCCAGAGAACCAACATGTTGGTCTTTCGGGTCCGATCCTGCCCAGATCAGCGGGAGTTGCATTCCGGGAGGTGATCAATCGGACACGGATCCGGCAGGACAAGGTGGTATGCAGCGATCGGATCACTTAATTGGCCGCTCGATCGGACCTCCGATTCCCGCTGAGATCGCCGGAATCGATCGGATGGGTGATCGAGCGGACATGGAATCCGACACGTGTATGGCTAGCTTTATCAGACAGTTTGTGATCACCATTCAAGCTGACATCTTTGGTTTTTAGGAAGAGAGGATGAAATGGAAGGTAGTGATTGGTTGGAAGGAGAGTACTCTTCTATAAGAACATCAGTTATCTCTGGTGTCATTTCTCTCCATGGAAGAGTCTGTAGCTTTTGTAAATTGTCCACATGGTCCATTATGACATGCTGCACTTATAAGTGAGATCAGTCACAATCTCATTATTCTTCACAATTCCCCTCTTATTTTCAATAGTGCTTGCTTTCCTTAACTTTCTTTCTTCTTTCCTTCTGTCTGTTGCCATTTCAATGGCCATTAATTCTGGTGCCATATTCAAGTTATTCTGGTGCCATTTCAATAAATTTGTCTGAAATAAAGCCTTCAAACATGTGTATCTCTAACATATTGTGTCCGTGTTTACAACCACGCAGCAGAAATACATTTTGGCCTTGGTCATAATTCTGAGTCAAGATATTGGTTGCAAGTTAAAACTAAAATTTTGGTTGTAATTCAAGTTGTTCTTAAGTTACACTGGTTGTAAGTTAAGCTGGTTGTAACTCAATGGTGCAAAGTATTACAGTATAATAGCCTTTAAGCTTAAACATACCTCAATACTCATGTCCTTGGCATAACTTCCAGTATACTCAGACCCATCATGGAGAAATGCTGCATAAGGCCCTACAGATCCAGCAATTAAAATATTTCTTTTTTCTAAAAAATCACAACAACAAAAATTATTTAATTAAATTATATGACATGACAGGATCCAAATATGCAGAGTAAATTCCACCCAAACCATTATACCTAGACTTTTATAATGCTGAACAAAACCTGTCAATGTCAGTTGATAATAGTACCCTTTCCATCATCATTTAATCACGATAAATGTTGCAGAGCTTTATAATAATAATCAGTACAGAATAAACTACAATCCTGTATGTTTATATCAAATGCCAAAGTTCATGATCCAAACCACTGACTCCAGTGACAAAGGAGTTTTCTAAATATTACCTGAGGATTGTAGGTTGAATTCTTCGGCAGCTTCTTTAGCCAGGGATACTGCTACATTAAAAAGTTCTGCCGCCTCATCAACATTGACTCCAAGATGTTGTACAAATCCTTCAATGCTAGCTTGGTAGGTAGCTGTAGTCAGGACTTCAGAACCGCTCTTGAGAAAACTAAGGCAAAAGTAAACACATAAAGAGAGACGCTCGCAACAAGGTTATAAGCTCAAGTAAAACAAAGTGCTACAAATAGACTGAGTGCATAGTCTCATTTACATTTACAAAGATGGTTGGAGGAGCAAATGGAGCCTAAAAACTAGATTACACCATGTAGTGTAATCAGTGCAATCCTTATATACTAATCCTTACTTTCCAGTCATTCCTTATTTACAAGGCTGGGCTATTGTTCCTAACTATAGGGAATAACATCAGTGGTCAAACTGCCATGTTGTGCAGCAGGCTATGTCTCCACTGCATTGTGTGATCCGTTGGGATCCACTTGTTAAGCGCAGTGCTTAGCAGGGGTCCTGACGGAGTACATACACATTACCTGCCCAGCAGATCATCTGTTCTCACTTCCTTCTGCCGATTCGCTGGGCAGAGGTCAACGCACTGCACTGCGGTAACTCCTGCATCGACGCATCTGCTCAATACCATGTGAACCCGGGCAGGTAATGTGTATGTGCTCTGTTGCGACCTCTGCCAACCATTACGTTTAACAAAGGGGGTCCCAACGGATCACACAACACAGTGGAGACATACACTAAAGCTGCACAACATGGCAGGAGAAAAATAAATGGGGTAAGTAAAAGCACTCTTTAGTAAGTGAAAGCACTCACCACACACACCCTTTCTTCAAGCAGGATCAATCGATTCTGCTCGAAGAAAGCTTAATGGAACAGGGAACCAACCTGTTGGTAAATCCCTGTTCCATTGTCAGAACTTTGGATGAGGACCAGGGTATCAAAGTATCGAACAGGAAACGATTGCGCAAAGTGGTGCGTAGCAATTCGCCGTAAAACTGACGAACACTCAAGCACAGTGTGGTGGCGGCATCGTGACGTCACCATGCTGCACTCGATCACTCATCAATCAAACGGATATCAACCAGTGTATGGGCACCCTAAGTCCTAAGCAAGCATTTCAGACTTTGAAGTACTGTAGCTAACCTCACTCCACTGGAAATGTATCATTATGCCTAGATTTGGGCTTTAAACTAGGGTTCATCCACCCAATTGTTTTTTTATTTTGAACTTTTTAAAAGTTTTTATTATTTTATTTTGATTAAACTGTCAAATTAGGGCACAGCAAACATGGGCACTGATTTTAAAAAAAAAGGGAAAGATATTCCAAAGTGATCATCCCACAGCTACCAAGCATCACCATCAGCTTGTACCAAGGGCACATGGCTATGCTACTTATCTGACTCTCTAAATGTCAGTTCCTGTAGTCCTAGTAGATCTTTCCACCTCTATTGCTCCAGCTGCCTTAAAATCATTATAAACTCCAAAACAACAGAATAGGTAGTGATGTACTGTCTGTGTACCTGACACTGGTCCTAGTCTGTATCTCCTATGCTTACCTTGTATGAACATCCTTTATTGCTTGGGGGTTGGTATGTAGAAGTCTTGCACTCCACAGTGGATCTCCCTGAAAATATACAACACATATGTATCATACAATGCTAGTTATTGTTGCTTCTATTTATCTTTCCAATTTATGAATTTATAGTATAGAAGTGAATTTAATGGTGACACCGGTCGATCTTTCGTTCAATTCCCATGGACCTTCGTTCCCCATCCAAAGTATCGGCCATGGATCAATTCTCCAAGGTGCGCAGTGATTCCCTGAACATTTGTTAGTAAATTTTTGCATAAGCACATAGCGATCAATCTCAGGGGAATTGAGCCATGTATTGCTAGCTTTCGAAATTGTGTCTCCAAACTGGGATTGTGCCACTAGCTTCTTACTAGGCTTCTATAGAGAAAAGGGCTGTGTAACCTCCCCCAATGCACATATGTTGCCCTGTCGTAAAGACTGGCATCATAAATTGGTTCTTACAAATACTTGTCTGCCCTCTACTACATATAGATTGGTTTGGACATTGTGTTACCATCACTTTACATTGTCCAATTACTTACATGTATGTAATACAAAATCCTACTGATACTGGCCAATCACAATCTACAAGCAATCGGATAGGTTGGAAGATCTGACGTAGATTTTACTGAATAATGTGTGCGGTGTGAACTTTGGAGTCGGTCAGCCTGGACACACACACACTGGGAGATCCTTACACTATCTATGTGTCAGTGAATCTAGAAGTGTACCGGGCACAAAGGTAGTCATCACGTAATATACCTGGATGATGAATCCAGCTGCCTCTAGCTCAGTAGATAAGCCTCCACTCAGTATTCTCACTCGCTCTGCCATGGTCAGCCTTCTCTATGATCTATGTAATGAGTACACCGCCAGAACATCTAGCTGTGTGTACGTAGGCATTCGTATCCATCAATCTTTGACCTGGAGCCTGTCACCTGACATAAACTCAGTGACATGCTGACAACACAGCCGCACTTCCCTACAATGCCAGACACAACACCATCCGTTCTTTCCTCATGGTGTGCCACTTTAAACAGAAGCAATTCTGGGCATTGTAGTCTCCATCATACAACTATGGGTAGAACGTCCTCAGATAAGAACTACAATTCACAGAATCCCTCACGTCTACACACGCCTTTTGTGTTTAAGCCAATGAGACGCTGCTCTCCAGGAAGTGGGGAGAACCGTGTGTTGTGCGAGGCTGGATCCCGGGAGTGATGCACAGCGCTGTGTACATAGGAGGGGGTCTGCACTGAGGTGACCCACTCTGGGGTCCTGGGTGAGAGCACAATGGGCTGCCTGAGGGGAGTGCAATACCGGGATCAGCTGCGTTGGTTATCGGGATGTGGGTGTTCTCATTAGTAGTATTGTCATTGTGTATCTCGGAGGCTGCACGAGTGTACACCGCTGATATGAGAGTCTTTCATATACGGTGTTCTGAGATATTTTCCTACCCTGAAATATTTTCCTATTCTTTCAACTGCGCATGTGCAGATAGCCCTAGTTTTGGTGTTTTCAGGGTTATTCTTCCGATTTTCGGGTGTCAAGATTAGGGGGAGTGGTGCTTGACAGTAGGGGTGAGTTTTGTGGATCGGGGTGAAGTTTGGGGGGTTAAAATAAATCTAACCTCCCCAATCTCCTAACCTTGACACCTGAAAATCGGAAGAATGACCCTGAAAACACCAAAATTAGGGCTATCTGCACATGCGCACATATCTCAGAACAACGGCAGCGGTTCCCAAACTTTCCTTGCAGGGCCCCCCTTTTCTATTTGGGAACATTATCGAGCCACCCCCTCCCTATTCAAACACAGGTTAAGAAGGGTCCGCGCTCCCCTGGAATACCTTTGCACCCCCCAGTTTGGGAGCCACTGATATACGGGGTCAGACAAGATTTCACTGGCATCTCACTGTATTATATCATGCCCAGTGATTACAAAGTGCTATCTGCATCCTAAAGGTCTGTGGTCACCAAACATTCTGGCATCAGGAGCCACAAACATTGTATATGCACTAGTACAATCCTGACACTTCCACCGTTAGTTATTAACCAATTGCATGACTTCAGTCCAAAACCTCTAGCTGCCGGCCTTCATAGTTCTATCTCATCGGTCATATAGAGCTTTCTTCTTGACAGATTTTGCAAAACCTCATATTTGTCTTATTTTACTTCGAGCCCCTAAATCTCTGACACCTTTTGTAATACAACCCTCACTTTTTGGATTAGTAATTTACCCATGAGAATTTTTACCCTCCAATTTTCACACATCTTGCTCTAGCCCTTCATAGTTATATTTCAGCTGTCAAATAATGCTTTCCTCAGGCTATTCACTGGGCATAAACCGCAAACACATAACAATAAAATTGGGGACCACTGATATATGTGAAAGGTATACAGCTGCATTCTATGGTGCTCCATTGTGGGGATTACACATGATAAATCCTTATCCATTCCTAACAGTAAATGAATGCAATAAATTGTCAAAGCACAGTGTACAGGTTCTATGATACAGAGGTAGGCACTTGTGGAGCATAGTTGACTCTCCAAGCACAGTGTACACCGATGAGGAATAGAGGAAACAGAGGCGTAGACCTGATTACTGGAACACAATGCTGTCACCTTGCTGAAAAGCTGCTCCCCTCCTCTTGTTCTCTGCAATGAGTGCACATAATGCCTAGGTGTGTCCAAACGTTGCCTTGGGGACGATGCAGTGGTAGGATCATGTGATGACACTGGGCGCATCTTCAGGGCAACAACAGGCAGTCCCTAGGAATTATCTCTGCTTATTGCAATGAATGAGCAGGAAAATTAAACGATAACAATGTCCTTGTCACACTACGCCTATTACACATCACCGCCATCATAAGTGATGCCGGCCATGCATGGAATTTGCACACCTATGGCGGGTCAGCCATTACAGACTCTTGGTCTGGCCCCTTTTATCTAATTTAAGAAGCCTATGTGGCCCATGAGTCAAAAGTCAATAAGTTTGCCCACCCCTGGTGTAAACGCTTGTGAATGTCCAAATATAATGGCTTCATGCTTATTTTTTTTTTTTTTTGCAGGTGCAAATATTATTTATTAAACATTAAATATGGGAGTTCAAGGACTGTGGAAGCTGCTTGAATGTTCTGGAAGACCAATCAATCCTGAGACATTAGAAGGGAAAATCTTTGCTGTCGGTATCCTTGTCAAAGAGCATGTTTATACTGTGTGTCTTCACAGGCCAGATACTAAAATAATAATTTCATTGTTACCCATTATCATTTTCTTCATCTAAATAAGTATTATAGTGCAGTTATTTCTCTGTTGAACTGCCAGCACATCCGTCTGCTGCAGGCAGGAGAAACATTTCCTCAGTTTCCATCCCCCAGTTAACAGATTACACTGATTGTATATTATGTCATAAGATAAAGGGTGGTGCTTGCTTTTACAGCCCATAATTCCACTGTGACCACTCCTGGCATTGCAGGAGTGCTATGCTATCTTTAAGCCCAACTTTGGTTTACACAAGAAACCTTCACTGATATACACACTTAAAGTGGACCTACCACCAGAAATCTATGTTTTTATGAATGGCACTAGAAGTGGCAATAATAGGGAGGAATGCAGTAAAAAAAAAAACTCAAAAACTTTCCTGTAAGGAGCAATTTAACAAGATTACCACACAGCTCCCCTCACTTCCTGGTTCGTGGAGCCAACACATGAAACACATGGGGGTGCAATATCGCGGGTGGCCACTGGGGGGCGTTCAGTGATCTTCTATGGGAATTTTCATATATTTTTAAATTGCTCATTACAGGTAAGTTTTTGGGTTTTTTCACTGCATTCCTCCCTATAATGGGCACTTCTAGTGCCATTCATGAAAACATAGATTCCTGGTGGTAGGTCCGCTTTAAGCCTGCCATACACACACCGAGCGGTGGGCGATTTTGTCGCCGACCGATGGACGTACGCGCTCACGCCGTCGGTCAGTGGCAAAATCGGCCGCTGCTCGGGGGTGTCCACATGGGGCCACAGATGCCCCACAGCTCGGCCGGCCAGAGAACGGACATGTCCGATATTCTCTGGCCGATGTCGGATGATGCCGTTAGCTTCAATGAAGACCATGTCATCTGATTACTCATTACTCTGTTTTGTTATTGCCTCTTAAAGCTGATTTAAACTTAAAAAAAAATAAACATTACTACACCCTACATCGGGTCTTCGCCCAGGGACAGCGACTCCATGAAGAAAAAATGAGTACTTCCCGTTCCTGGCTGCTTGCTCCCATACCGCCATGCTTGGAGTGTCCGGTCCTCCAGGCTTCAAGATGGAGGAGCAAGGCTCTTCTGTTCTCACTCCATCCACTTATCTGCATCTGAAACTTTCCGCCCCTCCATGTCACTCGATTCAGATGCTGCTATTCGATTCCCATTACTTTGGATGGGGACCCTCTGTTTTAGATGGGATTGTTTGTACAGAAGTGCTGCACATCGAGTCTCCATTCAATAGATGCAGCTCGAGCGCAACATAGTGTCATCCTCGCGCTCGAAGGCTCATCGATTGCACAGGTATAGACCCATGTACCCATGGCCATCCTATTGGGGTATCAGCACATTGCCCTAGGCTTACAGTTCTGGCCCAGCATTTGGAGTTAGCATAGGAGTCTCCAATCACCAGCAAAGAAGATAAAACAAGCTCTTAAACCCAAAACTCCAAACAATATTATATGTCATAACTGCATTTACTACATTCTCAGAAAGTTGACTGTAGAAAATATCTGTATATAAACACTGATATATAAATATGAATTGTACACTTAACATGAAGTAAGATATAAGTATCTGGCTGAATCAAGCAGTAAAAGGTGCAAGAGACCGCCAAGGCAACGCCATCGAAAATGCTCATCTGTTAACATTATTCCATCGACTTTGCAAGTTGCTGTTTTTTAGAATACGCCCTATTTTTGTATTTGATGGTGAAGCCCCTCTCCTGAAGAAACAGACTCTGGTACGTAATATTATATTTCCTTAAACTAATTTAGACTTCAGCACGTGTTGTGTGATCAAAAACTGCTACACAGAAAAAAAAATACAATGTACTCACCTTTCTCACTTCCTCATTCCTGGAGAAATCATATTTATCAAGGGCAGATAGAAACAGTTCCGCCCACACTTCATTCTCACTACGGGGCTGTAATACTATAAAACGTCAACTAGATGGAGCTTCAATTACATCACGTTAGATTCTGCAGATCTGAAGCTGCATTCCAATTCACACCAACTACGGAATTCCTCCCAGCTGTCCCCTGATTGTTTTACAAGCTGCCGCAGTGGGTACGTCGCGCAGTGGGAGCGGACAGCCTAAGAATCGCCTCTCCTGCTGTAAGGAACATTTAAAAAAAAAATTGAGCAGTGATTGCCTAATTATCAGCATTGCTGCTGCTGATAGTGTAAAGTTCCCAGTGAGGTGGTCCGTTTAACTAAAAAAAATTAACTATACTATATCTTCTCTAGTAAGACAAATAAGCAAGAGCCAGATAATTGGCTAAACAAGGACAATTCAGCAAGTGCTGTTGACTTAACCTGCTACTGCTGATATACTTTGACCTGGACAGGTGTAATTGAATAAATCTGATTTTATTTTTTATAATGCCGTTTTAAATTCTCCTTTAAGGCAAAAAGACGACAGAGGAAAGATTCAGCAGCCAGCGAAGCCAAGAGAACAAATGACAAGTTGCTGAAAACCTTTTTGAAAAGACAAGCTATTAAAGCTGCTTTGTCAGGAAATAAACAAAGGTACAAATCTCCTACTCATTTCCTATATTCCTACTGGTCATAGCTACTCCTGCAATGTCAGTGTGAACATGCTGTATTGTTACATTCATGTTTTCCAGCAATGAGGAGATTCCAAGTCTCTCCCAAACCAGGAAAAAAGAAGAGGACAATATTTATGCTCTACCCCCTTTGGAAGAGAATGAGAGAAATAGGTACATGTAAAACGCAATGTCTACTTTTTACCAGCTAAATCCAAAATTTAAAGTCGTAACATATGTATTTCTATGGGATTAGAACAAGGGACCAAATATATATACAATATACCGCATTTTTTGGACCATAAGACGCACTTTTCCACCCCCAAAATTCCGGGGGGGGGGTGTGCCTGCGTCTTATGGTCCGAATGTGCGGCCACTCCCTGGCACGGAGATTAGCCAGGGAGCTGGAGAAGCTGTCAGTTAAGAGATGCCGGCTGGTGTCTGGCTCTCCCAGCTGTACTGTGTAATTGCCTATGTCAGCAGAACTTTTCTGGCATAGGTAATGGAAAGAGAGAGAGATGAACTGCCATCTTTCCCTCTCTGTGTCTGTGGGAACTGCAATCACTCTGCAGCTCCCACCGACACAGGAACAGCTGATCGGCAGAGGAGAGGGAGAAGACTGCAGATGTATGCCCCCCCCTCCTCCTCCTGCCAATCAGTGTGAAGTAGGACGCTGGGCTGAGAATGTACTGCTGCTAGTGACCCCTACTGGCTGAATTGAATATTGCATTCATTGAATTCATTGCATTAACCCAATTGATGTGAAAACTTATTAATCATCTTTTTTCTGGTTTTCCTGCCCTAAAAACTGTGTGCGTCTTATGGTCTGGTGCATCTTATAGTCTGAAAAATACGGTACTATGTAAAGCCTAATACAGCTGTATGCAGTTTGGATTAAATGGCTCTATACCATAAGGCTACATTTGCACTGTACACCAGCCATTCTGGATATATCATTTGGCTGATGGGGCGTGAGGAATGATTTGCATTGCTCCACCCACTGTCCTGAAGTGAGAGTTTTTTCTTTAACTTTTTGGACTTATGATGGATTGTTGTATGTAAATTCTTTCTCTTTTACGACTCTTTCACTGTGCCATGCACTGCTTGAGTGGAGGGCTTTTAGATTAATTTAATCCATTCTAATCATAACCTTTATGATTCTTAAAGCGGATTTAAACAAAAAACTAAAAAAAATAAACAAGTACACATTACTCATCTACATCAGGACTTCGTCCAGGGACAGCAACCCATAAAATGAATAAACACTTGACTTTCCTGGCTTCTTCAGGATGCAGGAGAGAGACTCTTGTGGTCTTGCTCGCATCTGCATCCTGTAACTATCTGCCCCTTCATGTCATCTGATTCAGATGCTTCGGGCGCATGTGGACATGGAAAATGAGACTTCTGACATCTAATTTTCCATATTTCCTTGGGGCCACCACGGCGTGATGTCAAAAGGGAGGTAGAGTGTCGAAAAAATTTTTAAGATTTGTACTTTTGTTTTTTTTACATTTACGTCCCATCTGCCCTATTATAGGCACCTCCGGTGCTGATAATAGAAGGCAGAATCTAAGGTGGTAGGTTCACTTATATTGTGTAAAACACTAAATATACACTTTATAAATTGTAAAGCTGGCCATACACCTTTAGATCTCTCTGTCAGATATGCTTTAGATCTATCAACAACTATGTAGTGCCGGGTCCTCTGTGATTGAACACAGGTAGACTTGATGGTTTAGAAAGTCACTCATATTACATGGTTTTGGTAAAACAAAAGGCGATCTAAAGGAAATCTGAGAAATCTAAAGGTGTATGTGTACAGTGTGGATGAGCCCTTGCTTTCTGTAAATCCTCTATTTTTCCAGCACAGCAGTACCATTAACATCAAGTATCTCTAATGATAAACCAGATTGCAGCAGATTGTTCTAAACTAACATTCTAATATGTTGTTGTACTTGCTTTACTCTTAGCTCTGAAGAGGAAGAAGAGAAAGAATGGGAAGAACGAATGACCCATAAAAAGATTCTTCAGGTTTTTTTGGGGGGGGGTTTTTTTGTGGAAATGGACGAGATAAAGACTCCTAAAGTCGGGATAAAGTGACTATGCATGATAAACCATGTGATGCTGATCTGTGAAGTACTGAAAATTTAAGGTTTATGTAGATCAATGTCATTTGAAAACTTTTGCTACACTTTTTATGTAGCAACTTATGTAGCAGAAAAGTTAGTAAGAGGGGATTCATACCATTTACTGTATCTTCACAACAAACCAATTTTATTCATATACAAAATCAGGAAATATTAAATACTCCCTTCAGCTATTAAAATGTAACATTATTGTTCCTACCTAGTGGTACAAACACGACTATTCATTCACCACACGTAACAACCACTGCTGCTGCCATACTCATTGATTTCTTAATAAATAACAAACAGGATTGATTCACTACAGTGTAAAGTCCCACAATTGCACACTGGACATTTAATGGGGATCGGTTGCCATTCTGACATATTATCGCTCCTGCGTATGGTTCAGTGGATTCTGGTTTAACGGAAATATAAAATTTACAATTCGGGCATATCACTTTAGGTTCCACACACAAACCTTAAGGTCTGTATGAAGTTAACTACTAAGGACCATACGCAGGAGCAGTAATATGAGACTGTGAGTTATAAACATGGCCAATGTGGCAACATTAGACATCACGATTCTAGGACTTTAACCTCCCTAGCTGTTGAGACGTACCCAGTTTGTTCAGGTTTGCCCCAACTGCTAGGGCAGTGGGCATCGGGTGTACCAAATACACCCGCAGAAAGCTGCAGCGATTAAGACATTTCTGGGGTATAGACCTCCATGTTAATGGAGGTGTGCCGGCTTTCCCGCCTACACAGCCAGCATCATTAATGACACCGGCTGTGTGGAGAGGGGAAGGTGGAAATAGCAGGTCATGTAATTTGTACACTGCCACGATTGCCCGTGATACTGTATGGCTAGGGAGGTTAAGGACTGTTGATAATTTAGAAACCAGTGAGTATGGTGAACTTTAATATATGTGTATACAATAGTCTTGTTGTTATTGAGTAGTTGACCCGTGTGGTGGTATCTTTACCTGTGTTTTGAATGGATGTTTGCACCAGCAGGTGACTGATACTATCAGTGCTGTGACATTTTAAGTTTTTGATGGTTGAAGGGAGGTTTCAATCTTTTGTGACAGATGGTACAAGTTCCCTTTTTATTACCCTTTTGTCTGTGTAATTCGGTTGGTGATGCTGTAAACCCTGATTAATTATATATTTTTCAGGTTATAACATATTGCCGTATTTTTTTTTTATTATTTAGGAAGAATTTTTTGCTGACCCACATTCAGTTGATATAGAGTCTGAGGATTTTACCAGCCTTCCCCCTGAGGTGAAGCATGAAATACTAACTGACATGAAAGAGTTCACCAAACGAAGACGGACGTTGTTTGAAACTATGCCAGAGGTATGGTGACTATTGCAATTAATATATGCTATTGTTTTCTCAGTATCAATGCAAGGGAACACAGTTTTTGTTATCACTTGAGAAAACCTGTGTGTATGTAGATGCATGGTTGCACTGGATACTACTTTGATAAATATGAAGGTCAACATATTGTCATTGTATTCCTTTTGAAATATGTATATATTTATGTTCTTGTATGAATAGAGGTATCATGAAATCGTTTTTTCTATTTATTCCACAAATTGATGTGAATATCACAGGAAATATATGAACTGTCCAGCAGGTGGCACCACTTTCATTTTACTTATCATTTCCCATTCAGCCACAACATACACTACAGTCTACAGAGGACCGTATAGGGCTGAGAGTGAAAAATAATTCAGAGATTCTTTCTGCTCAGATAATAGATGTTGCCAAACGTTTTTGTTTAACATATTGGTATATGTTATTTTTTTTTATCTTGCCATCAGCCCTACATAAATGTTATTATTGCACATGATCAGTACATTCTTTTGAACTGGAAATCCTAATCTGCATAATTACTAGATGGAGTGACATTGGAAATTACAGCCAGGAAATCAGCATTTGAAATATTATTTAATGGCCACCTCTAGTAGTCATTTGTAGTTTTGTATAATTCTCTTGTTTCTTTGTAACCTTTTCTGACATAACAACTTCAGTCAGTCTAGGGCAGGGGTGGGCCAACGAAGGCTCTGGTTACTTTCTTTTTCTGCCCTTTGTCACCTTGTTGAAAAGATGCTCCGCTCCTCTTGTTCTGTGGCAGGCTGGCCATTACAAGCTCTTGGTCTGGTCCCTTTATCAAATGTAAAAAGCCACTGTGGCCCACGCATCAAAAAGTTTTCCCACCCCTGGTCTAGGCCATTCTAGAGAGGTAAGGATGTGGATTCAGGTCTCTGCACTATTAACAGATCAAGGCAGTATTGCATTACTTACTATGTTACTGATACTGTTTCATTTTATTAAGCAATAATTAAGCCCTTAATGGATTTGTTAAGCATTGTGATATGATGACATTGATGTGCTTTCTTGAAGGGCTCTGATGATTTTTCCCAGTATCAGCTAAGCGGACTGCTGAAGAAAAACAATTTGAACAAGTGCCTCAATAATGTGCGGAAAGAGATGAACCAGCAGCACGTGGGGGAGATCCGTGCTCAGTTTGAGACAGAAGGGGGATTTATGAGAGAGGTTGAGTGTAACCGTCTGGTCTCAGAGGACACTTCTCATTATATTCTAATTAAAGGTATAAGAAAACTTAGCAAAAATGACTTTGCATGAATAGCCACCAGATGGTACAACACCATATGACATTTTGTGAAATATCGTAATGTGAAGATTATGTGAAATATCATAAGCAGAATAATATTCAATATAGGATAAGAAATGGCAAAATATAAATTCTTGTACATGATCTTATATCACAGTGGTTCTTCAGTATCTTGGCCAGCTCCCAGTTGGTAGCCTGCATTGAATCAAGCAGTAATTGTTTTTACATATTTTACTAATTTTTAATGAGGCAGTGAGCATTAAAAACAAGCAGCAATCACCATCTTATAAGAATACCGTATTTTCCGGCATATAAAGCGTCTGGGCGTATAAGACGACCCCCAACTCAGGTTCTGCCTCTGAGTGGCAGAGCTCCATACAGCACATCCCCGCCCCCATCCCCAGCTCTCCGTGTATCTAGTAGAGAGCTGAGTCTTGGAAACTCGGCGGCGGCCATTTTGGTCAGTACCCGGCGTATAAGACGACCCCCCACTTATGTGAAGATTTTTGTGCGTTAAAAAGTCGTCTTATATGCCCGAATATACGGTAATTTTTTGTTGTTTTCCTCACCAAACACTAGGTGTAGCTTATATTGCATTTACATGACATTTGTTTGTTTGTTTTTTATATATATTAAAAGAAGTACAAAACATTATTGCTGAGCTCTTTTTTAATTTTTAAGGCTATACATTAATAGAAAAATAGGTTTGAAAAAGCACGGTAAAAGTAGGTTTGCTTCAGCAACTTCTGGGTGCAAAACATACACAGGTACACTAGTTTGCAGTTATTGACGTGTCACTTATGCAATGCATAAGCTGTATGCATATCAACATGCGCTGAATGTTGAAATGTTTGTTTTTGGCCTCTTATGTGTAGTTACTGCTGTTATATATCCTAAACTAGTAAATGTATGTACACAATTTTCAACTTTATTTAAGGGATTCAGTCAAAGGCTAAAGATACAGAGGATGAGAATACAGAAGAAGCAAAACCCTCAAGCTCAAATCAGTCCGCACCAAAAACCTACCTCGACTTTAAGTTGGCATCGGCTTATAAGCCTAAGAAAGGAAAGGATTCTGTTCCAGATGCTGCACCACCTTCGCCACGGACACTTATTGCTATACAAGAGGCAATGTTAGAAAACAGCTCTGATGAGGAATTTCATGTTAAAAAGATCAGCAACCCTTCTGAATCTCTCTCCTCAATGGATGGTAGTGTCTCGCCAAGAACCCTGCATGCAATTCAACTGGCTCTTAATGAGGATGCTGGAATGGTGAACAAGAAGAGGTCACATGATATAAGTGATGAAGATGATCAGCCAAGGGCTAAAGCGTTAATTATAAGCAGTTCAGATGAGGAGGATGCTGCTCCATTTATCGAATTTAAATCACAAGCAAACCCTATTATATCTTTAACAAGAGCTGTGTTTTCTCCCACACCTGGTCAAAGTACTGCAAATGATGTCAGAGAAGAATTGCCACTTAATTCCATACATAATGTAAAATACAATAAGCCAATTCAAAAACTGGCAACTTCATCCAAAGAAGTAGATTGTAACACACATGAAGTAAAGAGAAATCTTTTTCTTTCTCGAGATTCGCCTTTAGATTCATCATTGACAAGGCTTTCAAGCGCCTCTCCTCTGAAGTCTTCTTCCACATTTCAAAGCCATCAGTTAAATGCTTCTACAAGTTCTGAAAATCCCATAATTTCTCCTGAAAAAATAAAATCACATAGCCAACCCGATGCTCAAACTGTTAATGAAGCTACAAGAGATGATCAGCTGACAACAAGTCAAGTGATAAGTAGCATTCACCTAACTGAAGTAGCTAATTCAGGGTCTTTGTCTTCAGCTGTCAAGCCCTCAGCTAAAGTAGATAGTGAACCCCACAGTACATCTGATGTCGTCCTAGCAGACCAAAATGTCACTCCTTCCAAAGTTGAGGATTGCCTCAGTCAGCAGCCTTCATCCTCTAATAGTCTAGAGATTGGCTATGTCCCGATGACTCCAGAAAGTATTCCTATTACGGAGGGTGACTCGGACATAGAGAAAGAAGAAGACTCAGATTCTGATGGTAAGTTATTATTAGCTTCAATTTAAACTAATCATTGGTCATCAGATTGTGTATGAATCTGATTAATACTGTAATGATTAGAGATACTTTCCCTGTGTGGGATGATTTGTTGATGTAGAGCATTGGGGGCACAGAGCTATTTAAGGAACCACTTTGTCTTGGATTCAGTAAACAAAATTAACTCAAATTTCTCCAAAATGTGACATTCACTTACAGGAAGATTGCATTTTAATACTTATATGTTATTTGCTCTTTTTTCTTTCAATGATTCTTAGTATAGATTTTCTCATGTCAAGCTTTTTTTTAGTGTTGGTCATTTTCCTGTTTTGTTTGTGCAGGAGACTTTGTTGAAGTTGAGAGTGATTTAGGTGATGCGACCTCCCATCTGGTACAATCACAAGAAATGTCTGATGATGTTGTTCCTGTAAAATCCAACGAAGGATCTCAGCCAATTAACATATCACAGAGCTCAAGCACAAACCTAGAGACCTCCCTTACAGAGAAAGACTACAAAGATGACCAGGATGTTGTTTTCCAACATGGGGATGTATCCAGAAATGAGGAAGATGCCATCAACGACTGGCAGGATATAAGTATGGTAATAATACAGGCAGCCTCAGCAGTGTGCGTGTGACATTTATTATAATAATAATAAACAGTCCTAAAGTTCCCCGTGGTTTTTCCTGTCTAAATACTCGCCATAGGAAGTGGTGTGGCAGGCTGTCCCATAGACAACACTGCTGTAACAAGAATACAGAGTTAAAAGGGTACATTAATAAGGCATCTTTATATCCCATTGGACACAAAAAGGGGGGTGCGAGGGTAACTTTCATATGATCATGGCACAGCTTTTAGGTAAATTGTGTAATTTGTACCACAGTTATAACGTGGAAGTATCAAGTGCCTCCTACATTGTGTTAACGAGTTAGATTTTGGTACTTATTTTGTATTACATTTGTGACAGTCTGTGCTTTTTCTCCCCTCTGTCTGCTCAGGAAGAACTTGAGACACTGGAGAATAATCTATTTGTTCAGCAGACCTCCCTCCAGGCACAGCGGCAGCAGCAGGAGCGTGTAGCTGCATCTGTTACAGGGCAAATGTATCTAGAAAGCCAGGTTCGTGTCTTCCTTTTTCCTTCTCTAATTCAGATCCAAACCATCCAATGATCGCCCCCCCCCCCCCGCGGTTGTTGTCCTGACCTGAAAGATGAACAGTCTGAACTCAAGGAGTTTCATGAGCCAGGTTGTTCATCAGGATGCCACATGCTACAGTCATCTTTCCCTGAGTAGTTCTCCTATTTTCGTGCCACATGAAAAACATCCCCACAGCATGATGCTGCCACCACCATGCTTCATGCGGGAATCTGCCTGTTGAGAGCAGTGCTATGGGATTACTCAAATGTGCTGCCTGGCATTCCCACCAAAGAGTTCAATCTTGGGTCTCATCAGAACCTCATGGTCTGAGCAGTCATTCAGGGCCTTTTGGAAAACTCCAGGCAGGCCACTTACCTAAACAGGCCCAAATTGGTGGGGATAACTGGGATGGTTTTCCGTCTGGAAGGTTCTCCTCTTCACAGATGGACCGATGACAGGATTGGGTCACCTCCTTGACTAAAGATAGGATGCCACGTTCAATTTTAGCGTTAGACTTAAAACGATCAAGTTTACATGGTTTCGAATTTTAATCGTTTAATCCACACATGGTTCGATCAACGAACAGGTTTGATAATGATCAAAAACATAGATCGAAAAGTGACCAGAAATGTTTAAAAAATTTCGCCCGATTTACAACGATCGAACTAAAATCTGGTCGCTGTAAATGTAACTTTGATGACACCAATTATATTTCCTGTTTTTTTTTTAATCTAACCAAAAATCGTCAATTTTAGTCGTCGCACATTCGATAACGATTTGATGTTCGATGGAAAAGATATTGTTGAAAGATCTAAAAATCAAATAGAATTATCGATTGTGCTAAAAGCGAAACAGTGGATACCTAATGAAGGGCCTTCGCCCCCAATTGTTCAGTTTATTTCAAGGCCAACTAGGAAGATGTCTCCTGGTGGATTTTCTTCTTCCACACCCTTCCCTTAGATTTTGTGACTCGAGACAAATCCCACATCTCAGAGGTCTCTCTACAAGACACATTTCTTTGAAACTGATTCTTCATTAAATCGTCAACTGTTGGGACATTATATAGACCATGTTTGTGTGTGCTTTTTTCAAATCATGTCAATATCAAAATTGAATTTAACCAAAGTTGGGCTCCACATTAGGCTGCAGAAATATACTCATGTAGTGATCAGGCGGAAAACAGATGATTACATTTTGAGACAAGTGTTTTCTCAATTTTTTTTATTTTGTAATAAATTTGCCAAAATCTCAAGTAAACCTTTTTCCATCATTGTCCATTATGAGGACGTTGTATGTTAGAATTCTGAAAAAAAATATTTAAGCCATTTTGAAGAATTAAAGCTTTTTGTAACAAAAAAATGTTTAAAAACCATTAAATGTGATTTACTTTCCGGATGCATCGTGCATACACTTGCCCATTAAGTTTGTATGCTGATTAAAGAAAAAGAAATAGGTTAAGGGCAAAAACATTGCATAAAAAAAATACATTCATTCCTACTGAATAAGTGGTGGCTGTATACGCTATGAACATTTAAATTATCGTAACAACCATATGTTGTACGCTACAACCAAGACTGCAATAATGAGCCACATTAGTGCACACTGCTCAGAGCAAGGACTACTATTAGTTTATAAGATTCTATATTCGACCCGATCTGATAGTAAACTACTGTAAAAGGCCCACCACTCGGTATACGTGTGCAGAGCAGGACAGATCTCAGCTCTGCAACACTGACAGCAGTGATGACGTCAATCACACTGCCTTACTCCAGAGCTGACAGCATCGGTCAGCACCATCTGTGTCCTGTTAACAGCAAACCGTTTGCATCACCGGTGCAGATCGGAACTGTGTCTGCCTGCAACCCATCGGGGTGTGTATGGCTAAGCAATAAACTGATAAAAAACTAGGTGTGCAAACATAAAAATAAACAGAACTTATCAATATTGTATTTAATACAAATATTAACTATCTGGAAGTTCAATTCATAAATTGTAAATGAAGATAATACCCTGTTAAAACAAACCCACATATAAAATATAAAGCCCAAATAAGAACATTAAATTTTAGGACTTTACACTGGTACAAATTAACATTTACACAACAGCTGATTGACTTAACAAGAAATACCTTCCTGAAAATTGCTATATCTATGCGCCTCCTACATAACGAACGACAAGGACTAAATATCACAAACCTAGACACAATGTATGCATGCTAAATATTTTACATTTCATCTTTTGTGCTAAATAAACAAGCATCTCACAAGGTGCTGAATGACAAAGAAAAAAAAAATACCAACATTAGAACTGGCATATTTAGCTATTTATGGTAGTTATACTAAGATGATGTAACTAAATTCTGTATGCATACAGTTTCGTTAATGCACAGATTATAGAGGGCCTACTAATACTATATCATAATTTATTTCTAAACGCACCAACATACTTATGCAGCTGTACTTTTGTACAATAAATTAGAGTTGCAGATTGTCACACAAGCATAACACACAGGTACAGGATATGACACAGGAGGAGAGCAGGACCTGCCCGATTGGCTTACAATCGAATAGGTTGTGGAAACAGAGTTATACAATAGGTAGGGATGATTGTTTTTTTTTAGGAGTGAGAAGATGGGCCAGGCAAAATTGAAGGTGTGTTTTTTTTGAGAGCTTTTTTTTTTTTTTTAAAGGTGGCCAAAGGTAGGAGCAAGTACTAACTGGGGCAACAGCCAGGAGAGTTTCCCAGAGAGTAGGAGCGCCCTACAGAAGTCTTGAAGCCGTATGTTTTATTGATGACATATGAGTGGGGATCACTAGGACGGAGCGGATGGTAGTCTGTCGTAGCTTTAGGGTATATTTATTACACAGGTTGGCACATAATCTTTAAATTTAATTATCTGGACCAATTGGAAGCCCAGTGATGAATGGAAATTTGCAGAGAGGAGCCAGCTAGACTGAGAAGCGGTTAGACGGAGTAATTGCGTCTAGCAGCAGCATTCATGATTGGACTGAAAAACTTGGTTCGGCAGGCTCATATTATGGAGGAAAAGAACAGAGAGGATGTGTGTTGCAGTAGACTACTAACATACATAAAAAATTCCTAAATTCACCATAACTATGCAGAATTGCATCAAGAATCATGGGTCAATAAATCTCAGTTGTCCTTAATTGGCCTTAGTCTCATTGCGTCAGCATTATATACTTATGACTTTTTTTCCTAGAGGGTGAAGGTCTGGGTATCATCATGATCTTGCCGTTCATTGCTAGAGACAGACAATGCAAAATTTCATTAAAGACCTGCAAAATGAATTTAAAAGAGCCATCAAAAGCTCTGTGGTAGCTTGTTTATTTGGGCCAGATAAATGACTTGCTATAGTGATTTCTCAGCGAGAACAGCCAAGCCAGTATTGGCAGCTCCCACTTATATGTTCCTAAAAAGTTCTGTTCTATTTCAAGCCATCAATCAATTCTGTACCAAAACTTTCTGGTAAATCTCACACACCAAGTCGCAAGCGATGATTTGACAAAAATAATTTAGTGGCCAACATAACGAGAGAAACTAATTTTGGGTTGCTGAAAAAGAAAGTGAGCCATTTACGCACCAATGGCTTGCTGACTTACCTAGCTGATTGAATATCAGAAAAACTGTAGTACTTCCACATATTTATTCTGAGAGAAGAAAACCTTTCTATAAAACATGTCGTGCCCCACAAACAGCCCAAATGTCACTGTCATTCTGTAATGGTTTCCAGAAGTACTATCGGTTAGAAATCCAAAAACTGCACAACTGAGCTTCTGCCTCCATATTTTTTTTGGGGCAACAACATAGGGGATTACCAAACAGACAGCTAATAGCTCCTAAAAAGATACGTAAAATTATTACCCATAGCTCTTAACTCAGTACCCAACTAAAATTCAACTACAAGAGAGCTTGTAATGCTTGGTAACTTAGTAATGTTCAAATCACCAATACCTTATGGTATTGTCCACAACAGAATAATAAAAAATTATCATTTCTAGGTGACCCCAAGAAAGACCATATATTAACCTGCAATTTCCTTACAGCAATTGAAAAGAGTATCAAAAAGACAACCAAAAAGCTGATTTGATTTCTCTCCATCTAGATACGTTTCCGTTCTAAACATAACTATATTCAATGTGAAGGGTCATTGTTAAGATCAATTAAATTTTTTTACTCTTTTTTGGGGGGGGCGTCTCCAAATCAGTACCAAATTCGTTTTAAACCACTGCAGTCTTAATTTCAGACATGTAGGCACCACAATAATATAAACATGTGAATTTCATTTTACAAGTATGCTGCACGTTGAATATGGTCTAAGAATATA
>CM070033.1:65503758-65520511 GCA_036250615.1 Ptychadena robeensis | reverse complement strand
GAGGATGATGTGGTCAAAATACTCATTTGCCTAATAATTCTGCACTCCCTGTATATGACAAGGCAATGATCTTGAGGGCCAATTCACACTATATGCGTTTTTTAAAGGCATGCATATCTGCATACATACAAAAACGCATGCGTTTTTCACATTACATCACATTACGTGTTTTGCAGTTGCGTTTGCGTTTTTGAACAAATGAATGAAAAATGCAGGAAAAATAAATCAAAAATGCATACAGCAGTGCATTTTTAAAACACAATGCATACAGTGTGAATGGTAACATTGGTTGTAAAAAAAAACGCATGCGGTGAAAAAAAACGCGTGCATTTTAAAGAGGGCCCTTTTTCTAGAGCACTGCAACGCATATAGTGTGAAATGGCCCTGATTGTTCAATAGTTTTGCTCAGTTAGGACATTTGCAAGTGTAAAATCTTTGCTTATTAGCATAGGTCTGTTTTTATGTATGATAACATTTAATAATGCACATTTGAATGCACTGTAGAATTCTTTTATTCTGATATCATGAAAACCATTATGTTAAAACCAAGAACTTGCAATTTTATGTTGAAAGGACAAATATAAAGTTTCACACTATTTTTATGATTGTTTGTAAATTTATAGACCTGGACAGACAATTAAACCCGTAGTCTGGATAAATATTTGAACAAAAATTTCAGAGAAGCAGACAGCATGAGGACGCTAGCATATGATACAATTACAAGTGCTATTTAGTTACCCTAACTTTAACGAAATGCCTGTTTCCTCAAGTGAGAAAAATAGACACTTTACCATCCTGAAGTAATGCCTGGATGAAAGTTGATCTGGAACATGTATAAGCAGTTCATATTGGGCCCCAGAACTGTTACTAGGAGGGTACTGAAGCAATGTCTTTGCTGATGCAAATAACATTCAAAAAAGCCATAATTTGTATGACATTTGTAGGGAACTTAAGCCAACTCTGATGAGTATAATACTGGCTCTAAACTTTTGCCCAGCTCACTTTTGCACAAGTATCGCTGTTTAGGCCAGTTGTTTACAAACGTTTCCTGCAGGGCCCCCTTTTCTAGAATGGAACATTATCAAGGGCCTCCCATTCAAACGACATAGTTTCAGATTGAGGGCCATTTCACAATAGCCGGTCTGTGTGATTGGTGTGAAAACCAAATAAAGTTGTATTAGTTGTATTTCAAATAATGTTTCACACTAGTACATAATACTGCAACATATCCTGTACCAGTAGCAGTGTGAAATGGCCTTCAAACGTTTTTTAAATTACAACTCGTATAACTTTATTTGGTTTTCACACCAATCATACAGAAACACTCATGCAGAGACATGAATCATTCACATAGAAACAAATCCATGCAGACACACACAGAGAAACACAGATACACACATCATATTTTATTGTACAGTTCTGCGTAATATGCTGGCGCTTTATAAATAAATGATAATAATAATCATATGCACTCTATGCAGCAAGTTCCTCCATGGTTGACTTCCTGCTTGTGCGCTTCTCCCCTTGAATACCTTGAAGCCCCCAGTGGGAAACACTGGTTTAAGCAAATTATGAGTACAAGAGAGGTAATGAAGCAGCTCTGAAAACTGTATTTTGCCAGCCTATTTTTAGAAAAACTGTAATAACTGTATATTTTCTAACCCATGGATACTTGTGAGCGACATTTAGGCTGACCTGGTCAAAATGATCTACCGACAATAAATATGGTAAACATATATTTATTTTTTATATATACCATTTTTTATTTATGTCTATGCCACATGTTTATATTGCATACCAGCATGACCATGTAACTTTCTCGAAAGTTTTGGCCTTTATCTTACTGTGTGTGCATAAAGAAGAAAATAAAAAAAAGGCATAAGGCAGGGCTCCATAGTCTTCTCCCGATGCCTTTGAGATTCACTGGTTGTTCAAAGTCAGACTAGCACAATCCCAAAAGTGACTGATATGGATATTACTCTTTTTGCTGCATATATTTTACTACTTTATTATACAAATCAATATGTTCATGGTAGTATTAGCTTGTGGTAGGACTTTTGTGGATGGTTCTAGGAGACACTGCCATCTGTAGGCTATTATCAGGTGCAATCCTCAATTAAACCTGCAGTTTCAGGACAGTTAAAAATATAACTGGATACACATCCAAACAGTTATACACTGTTACTATTTTAAAACTATAAATGTATCTAATGGGTTTGTTCAGTGACTACTTCATGCTTCTGATGTAATGTTCTCATCATTTCTTCCCAGATAATCATAAAGATGATGAATGGATAGTGCCACAAATACTGGAGCGGCGTTTTGTACCAGCATACCTTAAAAGTGTCGCTTGGGAAGGTTTTAACTTTGTGGGACATGAGATCAAAATAGTAGAATCCACAGACCTTTTTGGCGCCACAGTCTGGCCATCTGTAAGTATAAAATAATTATAATATCAATTCATACATAACCTGAATTAAAACTCTGGATGCAGGTAGGCAGGAAATTCACGTTTTTTTTTATGTGTCTTTCCCGGCCAAATCCCAATTTCAATATATCCCAGTTATTTCCTGGGATCATATATGGCTCATTCTGTTTCCCCTGATTACCCTTGAGATGTTTCTTCAGCATAATTGGAGTCCACCTGTGGTAAATTCAGTTGATTGTACATGATTTGGAAAGGCACACACCTGTTTAATGGTCACTCTGTCAGAACTTCAGAGGTCCTCTGTGGAGAGAGTAGAACCTTCCACAACCATATCTGCAGCAATCCACCAATCGGGCCTGTATGGTAGAGTGGCCAGATTTATAAAAGTCACCTTAAGGACTCTCAGACCATGAGAAACAAAATTCTCCGGTCTGATGAGACAAACATTGAATTGTTTGGTGTAAATGCCAGGCGTCACATTCAGAGGAAACAGGCACTGCTCATCACCGGGCCAATACCATCCCTACAGTGAAGCATGGTGATGCCATGCTCTGGAGATGTTTTTCAGCGGCAGTAAACGGGAGACTAGTCAGGATAAATGGAAAGATGACTGTAGCAATGTACAGAGACATCCTGGATCGCTCTTGAACTCTAACTGGGGTGACAGTTCATCTTTCAGCAGGACAAGGTAAGTGCACAGCCAAGATATTAAAGGAGTGGCTCCACAATAGCTCTGTGAATGTCCTTGTGTGGCCCATGTTTATTAATAAATTGAACATCTCTGGAGAAATCTTAAACCGACGCTTCCCATCCAACCTGATGGAACTTGAAAGGTGCTACAATGAGGAACGGGCCAAACTGGCCAAAGATAGGTGTGCCAAGCTTGTGGCATCATTTTCAAATAGACTTGAGGCTGTAATTGCTGCCAAAGGTACATCGACAAAGTATTGTGCAAAGGCTGTGACTACTAATGTACATGTGATTTCTCAGTTTTAATTTTTAATAACTTTGCCAAAATCTCCACATTGTCATTATGGGGTGTTGTGAGTAGAATTCAGGGGAAAACATTAATTTAATTCATTTTGGACAAAAAGTGATGCGCTGTGAATACTTTGTGGATGCACTGTATATAATTTAGCTCAATGTGCCCTGGAATGAATATTATAATGTTAATATAAGTGATTTGGAAGAAAAAAATTTTTTTTATATATATTTATATATTTATGTAACATGGAGCATGCTGTCTAGTTTATTAGCTTTTATTTTAAGTCTTCAGTTTTAAATACATTTAAACATGTTTTTTTCTGCAACAACTAAGTGATTATAGACATCTGTCAAATGTGAAGAGTGTACTTGTTGTAGAGGGAGGATAAGGTAGATAGGGGGAGCACTTAGATCTGTAGACACAGAAGAGTATTGCATTGAGAAATGGATTTTAGACATTTTAGAAATTTATATTTTGTATTCACAGGAGTGTTGTACTTTTCTGATGCTGACCTTTATTACATGGAATGCTGTATTTTATACGGTTGCATTTAAAGGTTGTGTCATATTTGGATATAACGCAATATGTGTGGTTTTACAGAGAATTTAGGAACAATTTATCAAAAAGCAACCCATGAAAGTTTTAATAAAATTTTATTATGAAGCTCACCCATTCATGGACATGTCAGTTGAAATGGTCTATCTTTAGTTGAATAATTATCATTAATGGATGAACTGGTGATCACTATTGTTTACTAGCAGTGTAACCACTATTACCAGCATGTTCATGTAGCATGATCATCACTTTGAGATCACGATCTTTAGCTGAACACTACAATACAATGGAGATTTGGAGTTATTAGTAAATAACAATCCAAATGTCACATGTGTGGTGTTTATACCAGTAGAAATGAATAAATCTACATCAGATGATATATATTATATACTGATATCTATACTTGATGTAAGTACAGCATAAACACTTCTTTAGATATTCAATTCTTCATCTCCACAGGCACTAGTACTTTGTTACTTTTTGGAAAAGCAAGGAAAGCAGTTGTGTTTAGAGGACAAACACATCATTGAAATAGGATCTGGAACCGGACTGGTTTCTATAGTGGCTAGTTTACTGGGTAAGTACTGTCATCTGTTATTTGGAGTTAAATATAATAAATAAATTATATTAATAAATAAATACTTACATGACCAAAACGGACTAAACTTTACTTTGGAGACATGGTATTGTTGTCAGCTGCCAAGGTAAAATCAGGTTATTCATGTTTATGTTAAACCATTAGAGAAAGACAGAAATTTGGCACACACTGTGTGTGTTTTCAGCAATTCACATGTATGCAGATTTCCCATAGTGGAAAGAACCCTTTAGAAACATTCTCGTACAAGAGAACCCATGGAAAAGTACATGATCAATCAGCTGGTAAATTGTTACTGTTGCGATTTCAGACTAAACAGGAGGCAGAAATCCCCACGAATTAGAAAATATAAAAAAATAAATAAATATCATTTCCCCTAGGTATTATAGTACATGTCTATGTGCCAACATCCCCAATATTGTTGTAAAGAGAAAAAAAGCAAAGAAAAATGGAGATTCCAATCCGGGACTTTTAAGGCACGAATATGAACAGATATATGTAAAAGGAATTTTTTATTAAAATGACAGGGCATAGTCATACATTACATCATCGTTGTCAATCAACCACATAATGATAGTACATAAATCGATGTTTGTTGCCAGACAGTATCTTTGCAAATTCTGCTTCCTCAGGAGATTTTATCCGGCAATTGCTTTGATATCATCTAACAAGAAAATATGTAAAGGCCTAATTTACAATCCAATCCAAATTAATGTCATATAAAACAACAGGTTCAGTCAGTATACTCACAGGTTGCTTAGTGGCAACCAGCCCTTGATGTGGTCCGTCCACCCTTGCCCACAGAACAGCTGAGGGCACCGGGGCCAGGCACAACAGACTCCCCCTCTCCATAGGGTCCCCCAAGCTGCAGGGAGTGAGAAATAACGGGGGAAGTGCGGGGCAACACAATGCCGCAGCCATCCTTTAACAAACAGTAGGTCACGCCAGGTAAGGTGAGCACCTCTTATGGGAGTTTTCAGTTTTAATGGATTTCCATTGTAACTTCAATGGAGGGTCCACTACAGGCACTACAGCAAGGGGCTCAGGGTATCTCTGGCACAACAATAGCACTTTACACACACACATACACAATTGGCACAGCACACACACACATACACATCGTTCACGGCACCTTACACTTAGATTTATGTCACACATAGCTTCAATCCTAGCTATCATGGAGGCACCTTTCCACTTAGGACACTCGATTTTGGTTTTGTAGGCGTTGATGGGGTGTGAGGGAGCCTGGGAGAAGGGGGGGGAGGGGGGTTGTTGGTGACACTTATTTGTTCTTTGATTTGCAACTATATATTAGGGGATTATTTGGCTTCCAGGTGCCCATGACCCACTGTTTGTTGAAGGATGGCTGCGGCATTGTGTTGCCCCGCACTTCCCCTGTTATTTCTCACTCCTTGCAGCTTTGGGGACCCTATGGAGAGGGGAAGTCTGGCAACAAACATCGATTTATGTACTATCATTATGTGGTTGATTGACAACGATGATGTAATGTATGACTATGCCATGTCATTTTAATAAAAAATTCCTTTTACATATATCTGTTCATATTCGTGCCTTAAAAGTTCCGGAGTGGAATCTCCATTTTTCTTTGCTTTTTTTCTCTTTAGAAAATATAAACCAGATCACCTGAGCAAGCTGATCATGTGATTCTTCATGAGATTTTTTTGTAGGTGATTTCTTAGTAGGGATATAACTCAGAAGTCACTAATACTGAGAGTCTCTTGTCAATCTGGAATTAAGAAATCGGGCTAGGTCTGTCATGAGGTAAGTGGGTTCCCATATTTCAAATGTGGAAACAAGGATTACAGGCAAACAGGCTGAATGCCAAGTAAGAAAGATAAAGCAGAAAATTTCAAACTCTCCTCAGGGAACAGCGGACAATTTTCAGTCTTGGTTGGGACTTTTATAGGGACCAAATCTATAAGCCAACATGTTAACATAAAAATGAATTACTGACTCATCCTTAAGTTCCAGCTATAACTATTATTACTATTGCATGCTGTGACAGATGGATGGATGGATGGTACACTGAGCCAGTAAATAGTTTTAATGTAAAAACATTGGAATATAGAATTTGTGCATTTAAAAGTCCCAAATTGCCCGGTATTTCATGATAATTCCCAGAGGATAGTTTTAAATAATAAGTTTAAGCATACCTGTCCAGTTTTCCCTTACTGAATAAGGGAAAAATTATAGGAAATGATGTCAGTGGCATCACTTCTGGGATTTAGGACGTGGCAGTGCCATTGTGGAGTGACACTTCCCTTTCAAAATTTGGATGGAACTTCCAGTATCGGGAGGTTTGCCTCCTCACCCCAAGGCTCGATATAGGGGCCGTTCGAGGTTCCCTGCAGCAGCGCGGCTACGTCATTGCGCTGCTACCTGATATCATTGGACCGGGAGACACAGCACTGCTGTGTATCCAGCTCTGACGCTTCTTTGCATGGAGACCCACGTTCCCAATGCAAAGCAATGGACATCGACCGTGGTTTACAGTCATGTCTGATATCCCTGTTTTCGAGTGGGACTGGTTGGTCCTGCTCGAAAACAGGGATGGTCGCATATGATATGGGCCAGATAGATGGCCGTGAGCGCACTTAGCGCTCGAAGCAGCCATCAATCTGGCCCATATCTATACGTGTGTTCCCTGCTTTAGTGGGCTACACCCTTTTTCTACATACAATACAGCAGTGGCTATTATGAGTGTCAATAATATAGTCTGTGCAAAACATCAAAGACTTACATTAATAATGCATAATGATGACTTGGACCCCAACACAGGACAAATTACTCCAGCATTCTCTGGGTGCTTTGGGGTAGCATTGCAGCACAGTGTACTGTGAAAAGATACCATGCTTGGCAGTTACTTAAACAGTTGACTTGTTACTGCAACATGATAGTATAAACAGACCTTAGCTAATGATGTCATCCACCTGGCTGTGCTGTGTGATAGGGATGTGTTGCTCCTTTCATATTTCCAACATTATGTACAGATAAAGATTATGTGTATGTATGTATCAAATTTAACAGGAAAGGTGCCTTTTATTTACTTTGATTATTGACATCTATTTTCTTCTTGCAGGAGCTCAGGTCACAGCAACAGACCTGGAAGACCTAATTGGAAACTTACAGTATAATGTGCTTAGAAATACAAAACAGAAATGCAAATATGTACCGCAAGTTAAAGAACTAACATGGGGATCCAATGTGGAGGAGAAATTCCCTAAATCCTCCTTAAACTGTGACTTTCTTCTTGCTGCAGATGTAGTTTACAACCACCCATACCTGGGTGAGCTTCTACAGACGTTCAGTCACTTGTGCCAGGAGAAGACTATCATCCTATGGGCAATGAAATTCAGAAAAGAGAATACTCTCCTGCAAAACACGTTTTTTCAAAACTTTCAGAAAGAGTTTGACTTGGAAGTGATCTATGATCTACCAAGCCTAAGTATTAAACTTTATAAGGCAAGAAGAAGATGTGTTTTTAAGTAAAGGATAATGGATCTCACATATAAATCTATGGATACAAAGGGCATTTATAAGTATTCAGCATTTACCAAAAACGTTTGCTTGGTCACCATGTGGAGCAAAAGGTCCTTGAGTGTGTTGGATCCAGATCGAACTATATTTCCAGCAAAATGTCTCAAGGAAGAAATATTCACTTTTTATACTTTAAGAAGTATAAGTTTCTTGTCAAATGGATTAGGTTACTGACATAGAAAACATCATTTTGTTAATAAATAAAAGGAAACTGGCAGCCCAGTCTTATACAAACACATTTACCTGTAGAAATGTTTGTTTTCTCATTATTTATCAGCTAATGGTGTTGTACTGATGTTACAGGGAGTTATTTATCATCTAAGATTATATGTGCCTTAATATACCAATCTTTGTACACCCTTTTACCTTGCTGTCACAGGCGTTGTAAGCCTAGTATCAACTGTACCGTCAAATGAAATGATCCAAACACAAAGTATATCCTTCCTATCTCTAGACTAAAAAAATTTTTACATTGGTCACAAATAGAGCCAAATATCAGTATAGTATTTATGTGGCATTTGCCATAGACATCATCATACAAACAACAATGTATGGCAAACTTCTCATGGTTTTACCAAGGTATGAAAAAGTAGCCTTTCTCTACATATTTAATTACATATTTAGGGCTAATTTACAATGGTCTGTTTGATTAGAGCAACTGAAATTTTTTGGTCACCTGCCCCATAGGGTTAAAATGGGCTGCGTTTAAAAAACAGAGTGTGCAGGTGCCCACCCCATCAGGTAAGCTGTCTGCCACACCTTGCAGGTCCTAGGTGGGTGGAATAGGATTTTTTTATGTCCCAGACTGCCTTTTAATGCCTGGACTGTTACCACCCAGCCTTGCAGGGATGTCCTTAAAGGGGACACATCCTAAAAATGACAGATTCATGTTATCAAGGACCAATTCCTGGCGCTCTGTACAATATATGAAATATGGAATGTTTAGAAAAAGAAAAAAAATCATAAAAGTTGTATTTTATTTTATTGCTCTGGGTAATTATAAGTCCTAGTCTGGGTGAGTTTATATTGTCTAAGTGCTCCTTGTACCATGGATAAAACTGTTCTACCATGCGGTAACCCTAGCACCCTGGGTTGCGGTAAGGCAATGCAATGCAGATAGTGTGAAAAGGCCCTGTAATGAAAGCTTAATAATCAGGAAATGAATAACATTAATTTATTAGATTGTAAACTCGTCCGGGCAGGGTCCTCTACTCCTCCAATGTCATACCTGTACCTGTGTGTTATTGTGTGTTTGTATCTCTAATGTATTGTACAGCGCTGCGTAATATGTTGGTGCTATATAAATAAATGATAATAATAATAACGTAGGAGATGATGCAGAACAGTTGGCTTTCTGTGTGTTCCTTACCACAATAAAGGATCAGGGTAATGACTAGGGAAGTGTTGATTTAGTCAATTAAATTTTTTGCCAACCACTTACATAACTGTAACCCATTAACTTAAATAATGACACAACACAGAATTACAATAGAAAATGTATAAATTTGTTTTGCCCACAGCTTACAAAGTAAAATACAAAACACCTGATCCCTGACAGTGCCCCCCACACAATGGTATCACACCACTTGACACCAAACACCTGTACCAGCCACCAGCTCGGTGGGTACTCTGCCAACTTTGACTCCTCCCATTTAACCATCACCACCTTGGGTCATTGACCCGGTAAAGAGCTCAAGGTTGTCATCCAAAACAATGTCACCAAAATAACTTAAAGCGGTTCTATACTCAAAATAAGAAAAAACACTTACATTACATTGACATAATACTCACCTGCAGTATACATCTGTAAAAGCTGCTACAGAATAAAAAAAAACATGTACTCGCCTTCCTCACTTCCTCATTTCTGGGGAAATCATATTTATTAAGGGCAGATAGAAACAGTTCCGCCCATACTTCATTCTGACTATGGGGATGTAATTCTATAAAACAGCCACTAGATGGAGCTTCAATTACATCTCGTTAGATTCTGCAGATGTGAAGCTGCATTCCAATTAACACGAGACTATGACTTCATCCCAGATGCCCCTGTTTCCCGATTGTTTTAGAAAATTGAACATCTCAAGCCTGACACTCAAATGAACCCCATCCTTGCAGTAACGGCACAAATTACAGCACAAATTAAACCAGGAAAGTTCTAAAAAAAAAAACACAGACAAACTATTTAATGTCCTGTATCAGCTTGTGCATCAGCATGGACCCCACATTATTCCCACCTGCATACACCATCGAAATGTCAGGTGGTGGCACCAGGTCAGAAATTTTTTAGATGAGCTGCAACCAACATAAACCACCTACACCAAGCCAATGCACAATGCCAATGCACAATCCATTACTAAATCCATAACTAAAACCAGAATCTTTAAGCCAGATGCAGGTATGTACCTCCTAAAGCAAGGAGATCTTTCCTATCTACCGATTTGTTGTATAATGTCAGCACCCAAACCATTTCTGGCAGCTTCTGTGGCAGCCCCAATCCAAAATGAATGGGTCCAATAATTACCCACTTAAATTGGCTAAAACCCGTCAAGAACCCCGTCCCCTCTATGTACATTATTCCACAGCAACCCTCCTTGTTTCACCTTAGCGGAAGCTACCAGTTCCCCAACCCATAATGCCAAAGCAAACGCTAAATAAAATAGCACCCTTTCATATTGGGAAGCACACATCCCCCCCAAAAGCTGGAACACCTGGCAACTGAAAGCTCACTGGCCTCCTTTTATTCAGTTTTATTGTGTGTCTTTTAAAACCTTTTACAGCTTGTTGAACAATTTTGCCTATAGGAAATAAAGGAAATGGCAATAATTCATTCCGGACCTCCCAAATTACCACAATTACCACTAATCTTTTCATAATAAAAAAGATGTAAAATATGTGTAACATACAAGAAACACAAATAATATTCCTACTTTATTAGCGAATAAATGTATAACCTGTTCATAGTCTACCAGAAACAGCAATGCAAGACTTTTTCATTTGCTTAATTGTAATTGCCCAGCAAAAAAAAAACATAAACAAACTCTGGTCCTAAATCGAAACTTTGGTCGTATGTCAAAATGAAAATTTAAATGGAATCTAGAGATGGTCATATCCCGAGGGTCCACTGTAAGTCCAAAACATTGTGTAACATCAAATCCAGCCTCGCTTCATCCAAAGCAGGCTCTGGTAAGGAAACCTCCAGAACACACTAGAGCCACCTGCCACATAGACATATACTGAATGCTCTATGATTCAGATGGCCAAGCCCAACTCCCAGAGCTGCTCCCGCACCAGCGTTGATAGCAGGTCGGCCCTAGCATCAACAGCCGAAATTGCTTCTGTTGGAATCAAGATGCGCTAGCTATCTTGTTGTCTATTCCCTGGCACATGTCCACAATGACAAATTCTATTGTAAACATAACAGCACACACTTCTGCACCAAATTGATAACAGCTAACATCTTCCCTAAGACCACCACAGCCACTATAATTGTATAGAACTTCAAAAAGGCCAAGTTCTTCGTAAGGCCCCAGGACACCCAATGCTCCGGCCACTTCCCTTGACACCACTTACCCCAGGGGTAAGGAACCTTTTTGGGGGAGAGAGCCATAAATAGTACATATTTAAAAATATAATTCCCAGAGAGCCAAACCTGTCATAAGTGACATAATTTTCGTTTTTTGAAAGATGTTTCTTTCAAAAGTAAGTTCTCGGCTGATTTAGCAGGCAGAGGGCATTACTCTCCCTGCTAATGTCCCACCCTGTGCTGATAATGTGCGGGGTGGGACATTAGCAGGGAGATTATGCTCAGCTGAGACAGACATTACACACAACAACGTGGATTCCTGTATCGCTCAGCGTGTGGCTGGTAGCATGGAGCTACCAGAGAGTAAGCGGGAAAAAAGAAGGAAGACCCGTTTGCGGGGGGATCTTTCTTCTGACAGCTGCCCGCCTCTGCCTTTGCCAGCAAAGGACGAAGAGGCAGAGGGAGCATACAATTTGTTACCACCCATGGCCAAATAGGGTGGTCATGCATTCCCCATATAAGATGCACACAGTCTGTCTTATAAGGCACAAAATACGGTGATTCATCAAATGCAAAGTTCTGCATTAAAGCTACATGAACTGTTTTCACTAAAAATATAACTCATACCACTGGTAAATAACTGTCCCTTACTGTCCATTGAAGATCTCCTATTGGACAGGTTGAAGCAGGTTGTTGAATTTTTGTGTAAATTGCAGGACATGGAGCACAAAGGAGCGAAAAAAGGGCATCATAACAATAACAATTTAATATCTGTTTTAAAGCACTCTAAAACTGACCTAATGTGCTTATGTCCCTCACAAACACCCCATTGTAGGGAGAATATGTCAACAAAAGATAAAAAATATTTACCTGCAATAAGATAATGATGAATTTCCCTCCTCTCTCTTCAGAAAATGCGGCAATGAGTACTGCTTACACATACTGTCTGGAACCAACAAGTCAGTCGCGGCATCACGTCCACTTTTCAAGTCTAAAGAGATACATTGCCTCCAATGAAAACTATTATATAGTGTCATCTTGTGGTTCGAGGAATGCTTCTCAACCACTGTGACAGCTCAGAAGAAAGTAAAAATGTAAATAAATTGTTGACTTTGGGTGTGTATTAAGCAGGAGTTTTGCCTTAAAGAATTGAACTAGTTCTTGAGTACACTTTAAATTACATTTAGTTCTGAAGTACACCATCTGCTCAGGTCACTTGAGCACAAATCAGAACAGAATCCTTACACATAGGGTGCTATACATACTGCATATCAAATTCTGTTCAGACAGACTGGTGATATCTTGGGTGAAATAGGCTCTGGGCACAATGAGGTCATCTCATGAAGCATACTGTATGACATTGTATCTTGCTAGTTCGCTTAACAACCTGAATGTATATTTTTAGCATTGTGAAAACTCATTAGCAGTCACTGTACAAGATAGGAGGCTAGACTGTAGCTCACAGAACTGGCCAGCTCATTGATCCAATACAAAAAATAGCCAATTCCATACCTTAAATATGATTTTGTGATAATCTATAATGCCTTTTCTAGTTGAATCCAAATTACATAAAAACTTAAAAAATTAATATTCTGTATTTAAACATGAAAAAAACGCTGTAAAGACACTTCAAGCAATAGAAATTTATCCCATTTATAAAGTCATGTTTCTAAAATGAAGACTTTTTTTTACTTTTTGGTGCTACATTCCGAATTAAACAGAAAGCATGAAGTATGTATATGCATATTAAAGATAAAGATTTCCCCCTAAGATATTCAGGGCTTTATTTGGAGTAACTTCTACTGCCATCAGTGGTCTTTCAGCCACCTAAACCCTGGTATCTCATCCCGTTCATTTGACATATTTAAAAAAAAAAAAGGAAAATGGAGGGGGAAAGGGAATTATAGAGAACAACGGGAATTATAGAGAATAATAGGATATATTGTTTGAGTACTCAAGGCTTACTACAAATACTAACTACAAAATGTTACTCTTAAAACTTAACAATTTACATCTCTTGATTTAAATGTTTAAAAGACACACAAAATTTGCACATATACATAAAGAATATTTTACAACACAGTTTTTTACAGTAGAAAAGGTGGTGACATATTAATGTATCTCTAAAGATTGCTTTATAACATCGTTTTACACCGTAACATGTTCAGTTTATTCCTCCATCTGCTTTATTCTGCTCAACGCCTTTCACCCTTAAAGCTGGCTTCGTCAGGAGACTTAAAGCATTTAAACCAGGAGCATAATCTTATGTTCACCAATTCTAGACATTATGTATATGCATAATTTAAAGGCAAGAAAATAAAAAATGTTATACTCCTCTGCTTGTAATTTTCCTTTCTTGGTGCCTACTCATTATAGTATATTGTGGGCTTAGTTCTGCCCCTTAAACCCTTTGGAACAGAGATCATACCATTTGCCTCTCTAGAACTACAGAGGGAATGCACAGTCAATTCGATTTTAATTGACATATGATTAACAGTGGTAGGCAACTAGGGATCATTTATACAAAAATGCAAAAATTTAGCAGTGTATGGCCAGCTTCAGTAATATTCATTTACAGTTTTTGGCAGCGCCCATTTTTAGTTATCAAACTACTTTTTGTTTAATGGGTTTTTTTTTAAAATGTATCTCTGTAGGTTTGTAGACATGATAATGTCACTTGAATGGGACAACAACTTGCTGTGACAGAAAAGCAATGTGCTCACAGGGCATCGCTATCAATGAAGAGTGATATGTCTATTGAACATTAATGGACGCATTAGCAGGAAGCAGAAAAGCAGCGCCTCATGATTTTTTCTAATTTTTCCTATTCAAATGAATTGGGTAAGTTAATGCCAATGCAGCCTTAAAAGACAGGCAATGCCCTCACAAACCACAGATTGGGCATAAGGAATGCCTAATGGACACTTATCCTTAAGGCTGCCACACACGCACCGAGTGGCAGGCGATTTTGCTGCCGACCAATGTGCATGCGCGCTCGCGGCCGTTGGTCGGGGGTGGCCACATGGGTTGGCCAAAGAACGGACATGTCCAATAATCTCTGGCCGATGCCGTTAGTTTCAATGGAGACGCTGGTCTAACGGCGACACACACAAAGGGTGCCTGCCGATGCTGTGAGTGAAGGAGTGCATCATCATGCTGCACTCCATTGCTAATCTGTCGTCCCCCACTCGGTACGTGTGTGGGGGCCTTAAGCAGGGAACAGATGGCTCGATATTGGAGCCGTCCGATGTTCCCTGCAGCAGCGTGATGACATCATCACGCTGCTGTCAGATATAGGCGGAGCAGGGGAGACAGCTCTGCTCTCTCCCCAGCTGAGCCGATGCTTTGCCTGGAGACCCGTGGTTTCCATGCAAAGCAGCGGACATCGGCCATATTTAACTGTCATGTCCGATATGGCGGTTTTCGAGCGGGACCAATCAACAAAACAGATCGATCTGGCCCATATCTACATGTCTGTACCCTACTTTAAAGCTCACTTTTTGCTTCAGCAACAATTTGTATAACTGGCGTCTTCATTGAAGATAATGGCCGGCACACAAAGGGTGCCCGGCCAATAAAGCAGCCCCAGAATGCACCATGTTGACGTCATCACGCTGCATATCGGAGCTCATCGGAGCTCGTCTGTCTGCATCCGTCTGTGGGTGTATGGCAGGCTTTAGTTGGTGACGGATCTAAAAGAAAAATTGTACAGTCTCAGTGAATCTTGCCACAATTCTAGATGAATAACAATGTGGACGTCTGTTTTGAAGCTGGAGGGCTCTAATACCCTGAAATCTGGCCGCATTAGCAGTTTATATACAGCCGATCCAGTTACATCAGGTCAGCAGAAGCTCCTCTGACACATAAACAAGATGATTTACCATTTACCAACACAAAGGTCAATGACCCTCACAGCACAAATCTTTCAAACACCAGATTAGGTTATGAAGTGTTAAATAGAATGAAGGACATGTAGGATCTATTCTGCATTCCCTGTGAGGAACTACTGCTAGACATTTGTTGATGGAGTCAGTTATTGATGCTTGTCAATCTAATAGAGAAGAAAAAAAGGGGATTATTTTGTACCTGGTGTGGAATGTATCTGATATTTATCCCCGAGAGGTTACAGACACATCCACTGAAGTATGCACGCTGATATTCCTGACCTCACTGCTAAAAATGTTGCCTGGCTGTCATCCTGATCCAGTCTATCCAAAATACTTTTGAAGTCACGAAGATTTATGTAGATGGAGAGTTTTCCTTGATTTTGGTTTGGCATGCTTCAGCATCGAATCAACAATATTTACACAGCAGTCTATTGGTAACCTGCCATACACATTACAACCTATATACACCCATTCTTGGCTATTATTTCTTTACAGTAACACTTTGTACATGCTTTATGGTACAGTGGTGTCACTTAGTAACTTATTGTACTTTCCTCTAGTTCAAAAGAGGTTTATTTTTCAAACAACAACTGACCTGACCAATAGTAAATGCTGATTTTGCTATAAGGCTCCCATCCATCCAAAAAAAAAATATTACACAAAAGGGATCCTGATTCCTAAGACTTTAAAATGGAGCCTTATATGGAAACATCATTTTATTGATTATATACTGACAAATTTAAGAAATATAAATGATCGGCACAATTTTCTCAAAACCAATTGGTCCCATAAATATTGATGATACATCATAATAATGATACATCATACATAATGAAATGATGTACAAAGGTTAACCTATACATTATATATCTCCATTAGTTTGGTTGTCAATGTATTCCTTAGGACTGATCCAACTTGTATGTAATGTGTATGTATGTATGTAACCACCGTACAGGTTTACTGTCCTCAAAGACTGCATCAAGAGCTGCAGGAATCAATTTAGGTGGCTTTTCATGGTTTATTTATCACTTACGATAGTGACCTCTAGGGTGCTATCCCCACCAGATAACCCCCCTTTGTTCATATAACTGTAAAGTCGGGCAGTGTGAGTGGATGCACTACCACAACCAGGTTTTTTGGATGCTCGATGTATGTCTATATGGCTTCACAAATTATCCGTTCCTCCTCCACTCCCAATAAATGATTGTCCACTCATCCAGAT
>CM070033.1:65456669-65492288 GCA_036250615.1 Ptychadena robeensis | reverse complement strand
AACATACTTTCTTCGTTTTTCCTAGTGGCTGTTTTTTGTTCATCCATTTGACCATGTGGAGCTTATTTAAAAAATTTGGCTGTTATTGTTGTCCATAGAAATCACTTGTTAATGACAGGATCTGAAAGTTAGGTAGGACCTGTACCTGGCTGATGACTACATGGCAATGTTGAAACTTTTATTAAGTCAGCCAATGGAAAGTGGACAATCTATTAGGCTAGTAGGATAGGAAAGGATAGTAAAACATTATTAGATATGAGGTTTGATTACCTTGTTCGGATTTTTAATGCATTTTTCAGGAAAGCAAATGCAAAATCTATCTGGCTATCCATACCAGAAAACACAGCAGCTGTGCTAAAGTAAAAAAACACATTCTAGTCCTTTAGCTGATAACGTTTTGATGATCCTTTTGAAACTCATCAAGTATGGCTAGCATTATGGTTCTGTGACAGAGTAGAAATACCTGCCAGTCAGGTTCAGTAGACCTTTTATTTACTTATACATTAAGGATCTATTTGCCAGTCGGTTGCCAATAGGGATAACATGGTTGTCAACCACCAGCTGACTGCCTGCACAATGTGTGTAACCTCTTCACACAGCTGACCAGTCTTGGGTTTAGGTTGGCCGCTAAGTGGCATCTTACTTCAAACTCACTCTCTAGATAGAGCTTTAGGGTATGTGTCCACTGCATTATTGGCTCTGTCAGGTCTACCTGCACTCCTTGGGGGAGACCTCACAGAGCCGATACACATTACCTGTCTCGGGCTCTGGCTGTTCTCACTTCTTTATGCAGATCTGAGGCTGGAAGTTCAACGTAGTGCAGTACCTCAACCTCCATCTGGGGGATCTGCAGAAGGAAGTGAGAACAGCCAGTGCCCAGGACAGGTAATGTCTATCGCCTCCGTCCCGTCACCGCCAAGGAACGCGTTTAGCGCAGGGGGAACCTACGGAGCCAATAACGCAGTGGAGACTTACTTTTAGGCTTGGTAGAGGTTAACTTGGTAAAGTAAAGGTCAATGTTAAAAAGTGTTCACATTGTAAAGTATGTGCCTAAGTGCAGGAAAGAACATTTGTGAACATTTGTACACTTTGTATCTTAAACAGTGGTTCTCTACCTGAGGGTCGGGACCCCCTTGGGGGTCGAATGTCCATGTCCAGGGGTCGCTGAGGTCCTGTGCTGGAAGTGACGTCATAAAATGTCACTTGCTGATCTAAAGGTTGAGAACCACTAGTCTAAAATAAGTCCTTTCCTCTTATAGTTTAAACTAATGAAGATATATTTACCAGTAGCCAGGCTTTAATACTTCGTATTACTTACTCTTTATGCTGGGGTTCGTTTTCCTGGGGACGCGATACTAAAAAAAGCTCCTGACTCCTGAAGAAAGCCGTGCGCCGCTTGGGTAGCAGAAGGCTTCGTCTTTTGTTTGTTCAGGACGCTGGTTTAGGAGCATATTGCTGTCACTAGATTTGCAACCTGAACAGTTCGTGTTTGTGTTGACCTAAGAAAACAAATGGCCTGTACTATTATGTGTTCTCAGAAAAATGAAGACCTGTGCTAAGTAGCTAAAAAATGCAGATGAGTTATTTTAAAATGTTTTTTTTTCTTTTTTTTTGGTAAGAAATAGAGCTGCTTTATTTATTTAACTTACCAACTGCATCAATTGAGGCTGCACGTATCACTTAAAGAGGACCTATGCTCACTTTTTCTACTAAATGTACCTTACAGGCAAACCCCCTATTGTTGGGATGATTTGTAAAAACCTAAACTTACCTGTAATGAGTACATTTTAACTGTCCCTCTTCACCTTGGCGCTGTGGTGGAGAACAAACTCCCTGACAGTCTGGAAACTACGTAATAACACTCTGTACACAAGCCTTTGGGTATACATTTTAACCAATAAAAAACATTATCTAGTGTCATCTAGTGGCCACTCTCAATACTGCAGTTAATATATCTCCTAAGACAAGCAGCTACAGTGCGGCAAAAAACGTTTTTAGTCAGCCACCAGAAAGTTCTCCCACTTAAAAAGATGAGAGAGGCGTGTCATTTTCATTAAAGGTACACCTCAACTATGAGATACAGAACGGGGGAAAGAATAAAGGAAATCACATTGTAGGATCACTGAACTAATTGGCAACTTCCTCTGTAAAATAAGTATTTGGTCACCTACAAACACGCAAGATTTCTGTCTCTCACAGACCTGTAACTTCTTTTTTTTTTTTGTATAACTGTTTATTTAAAGAATTTTTCAACAAGAATAAAACATTACAGACATAAATAAAAAGTAAAATATAACAGCAAAACCACACAGTAAAACCATGAAGACAAAGAGAGGGGAGAAAGGGGAAAAGAAAATATGGAGGGCAAATTAATAAAAAAAAAACAGCCAAAATTCCTGCAGAAATCAAGACAAAGGCTACTCAATAATGCAATCAAAAAGGACAAGAGTAAGGGGGAGAGGGGAGGGGGGCCCTCACAGGAACGCATCCCCAACCCTAACACCCGCTCCAGAATAGCACGGATAAGTCGAGCTTATAATAAAACAATCAAAAGTGCCATAAAAAAACACAAATTACCAATCGCCAATGTACCGTTAAAATATAGGGGAATCTCCCTAGAGAAGAAAAACAAGGACAAGATGGAGAACTATAGAAGAAAGAGTAGGAATGAAGAGAAATTGCCGGCAATGACCCCCTACACCAGACCGATGCGACCCAAGCAATGCCTGAAGCCCCAAAGGGCAGAGCAACAGAGAAAACGTTAAACCTTTCCATAGAGTCATTGATGGAGGCCGACATGCGCTCCATCAGACGACATCATGGATCCGGGCAAGCAGCTCAGCATAGGAGGGGGGAGTAGTAGACTTCCACTTAACCGCAATCAAACACCGTGCCGCCGTCAATATATGACATAGCAGGCGTCTAGGCGCGGCCGCCGGCAGCGGGGGGTGGAGTAAACCCAGCAAAAAGGTAAGAGGATCAGGGGGGACAGACGTCTCCACCACCCTCTCCAACAGGTCACCTACCGAGCGCCAATATAGGGTAATCAAGGTGCAGTGCCAAAAAATATGAAACAATGACCCCACCTCTGCGCCACACCGCCAGCAACGGTCGGATGTCTTAGGGTAAATAGAGTGCAACACATCAGGAGTCAAATACCAGTGGAACAAGATCTTAAATAAATCATTTATATTATAAAGTACACAACGAGCTCTTAGCTGCATTCTTCCAAATGCGTTGCAAGGACTCATAGGGAATCTCCATACCCAACACCGTCTTCCATCGCAACATCTACCTAAACTTGGGTTCCAGGTCAGGTGTATAGGACACCAATATCCCATAAATAGCAGACAGAAGACCCTTTTGAGAATAACCACCCAAGCAAAGGCGCTCAAAATGGGTCAACGGAGAAAAAGTCAAATGGGATGCAAAGGTGAGAGCAAAGTGTCGGATCTAGAGCTAACCGTAGAAAGCCCCCCTGGGAAGCCCAAACTTCTCCATCAGCTCACTAAAAGGGGCGCAACTTTCAAGTGAAAACATCAATCAGATGCCCAAAGTTAAACAAACGTTTAGAGGACCAGGGGGAGGACACAGGCGCTGTCAGACTATCCGAATGGCAGGCGTAAACAAAAAGGACATTAGGAGAGAGGCAGGGGCACTTAACTGAAACCTATCCCTCGTCTGTCGCCAAGTGGCAACAGTCAAATCAATAGAAAACAGGGAGGAAGAACAGGGGGATTGTAACTTCTTCTTTATGAGGCTCCTCTGTCCTCCTCTTGTCACCTGTATTAATGGCACCTGATTGAACTTGTTATTAGTAAAAAGGCACCTGTCCACAACCTCAAACAGTCACACTCCAAACCCCACTATGGTCAAGACCAAAGAGCTGTTGAAGGATACCAGAAACAAAATAGTAGACTTTTACCAGACTGTGAAGACTGAATCTGCAATAGGCAAGCAGCTTGGTGTGTGTTTTGTGAGATTTTGAGTGAAAACCTCCTTTCATCAGCAAGGGCATTAAAGATGAAACGTGGCTGGGTCTTTCAACATGACAATGATCCCAAACACAGGGTGGTCAATGAAGGAGTGGCTACGTAACAAGAATTTCAAGGTCCTGGAGTGGCCTAGCCAGTCTTCACATCTCAAACCCATAGAAAACCTTTGGAGGGAGTTGAAAGTCCGTGTTGTCCAGCGACAGCCCCAAAACATCACTGCTCTAGAGGAGATCTGCATGGAGGAATGGGCCAAAATACCAGCAACAGTGACAACCTTGTTAAGACTTACATAAATCGTTTGACCTATGTCATTGCCAACAAAAGGTATATAACAAAGTATGAAAATGAACTTTTCATATTGATCAAATACTTATTTTCCACCAGAATTTGCAAATACCCAATCTTTCCCGGCTATAAAGATGCACCGGACCTTAAGACGCACCCAAAGTTTAGGAAAGAAAAATAGGGAAAAAACAGAAACACAGCCATTCAAGTGAACATACAGAATGTTCCAGCAAAGTAGGCAGGACTGCACCATGCAGTGTTTCTTCTGTATTCCTCCAGCCAAAAGGCCAGTACCAAAAGGGAGGTCTTGGTTTCAAGGCTGAAACACACTGAACACACTGACCAATTTATGAAGAGACATAATTTACAATCTGGCACTGACCAACTTACCCATGAACACCTATTTACATATGGGAGCATATATAAGTCTTTGTGACAAATATATTCGTCACAAAATGTATTTATTGCAATGAAGAATATTAATATAGATTACACAAATCATGCTATCTGATTGTAAAATGTGTCTCTCCATAAGTTGGTCAGTGTGTTCAGAGAATGGGTACTGCTAGTGCTAATGCAGATAAGATCTCTTTTTGGCAGTGGCTTTTGGGTTTGGCTGGAGGGAATGGAACACATTTCTGCCTCCTGGGATGCAGAGCAGTTGCTCACAGGATGGTTGGGACTAAAACAAATGGCAATATTTGTTATTAATTCACACAGTGAATCCTCCTGACCTGCAAACCTTGATGATGTAAAACTCATGGCTTGATATTTTAATGCTGGCACCATAGAAAATATACAGCACAATCAGAATATATAAGAGCTATTGTCGTCTGTACCTTACAAGTGCTAAGAAAACAGAGTGACCATGATAGACATTATACATCACCTGCGGCCCAGGGGCGATTTTCAGTGCCCCCCCCCCCCCCCCCCCCCCCCTCAGTCCTCCACTTGCAACACCTGAAATCTAACAATTAATGCATAGGGCAGAGCATGTCACCTGTCAGCCGATCCCCCCAGGATCTTCTTAGACCAGGAAGAGAAGGAGAGGTGAGGGACTTGCTCATGCGCTGTCTGGGTAGCTGATTGGTTTCACATACACCATTCAGCATGCTCAGTCGGAAGACAGGTGAGTGCCTATGCTTCCACTATCACACCAATGAACGGCGGTGATTGTATAATATATATTGTAGCACATAACCTCTGAATAGGGGCACATAACCTTTAAATCAAAGGCTTTGATGATATCTATGAGGCACATAGCCTTTGATGATATATACGACACAAAATGTGCATTACTACTAAAGTGTTCCCTAAGCCTTAAAGTATCATTTAAAACAAGTTTTGTTTTAATCTTGAATAATGTCTTCTAGCTGTACATGCTGTATTTTATTCATTAAAAGATACTTATACAAGTCAGTATAGATTAAAGTGTTATGTGCGGCCCTTAAGTGATGCCAAGGTACACACTCAACTCACCACTGGTATACATGCATTGAAAGTGTAAACACACAACTTATTTTTAGTGCTGAGAGCTAAGTTATAAGGACTACTGTAAAAAAGTAAAACAATTATGTTATCTAAATATAAACTGTAAATATAGGACATCAAAAAGCACAACATGTTAGTTTTCCTAAGTTTGCAAAGCCTGGCACAAACACAAGGCATCCTTCCCTGTGATGGCAGGAGTGGTAAGATCCTGGTACATCCATAGGGATGCTGGCATGTGTGAGGCTTGGTGTGTGCTGCCCTGACGTGTATCAGATAGATAATCAGTGTCCTCCCCCTCCAGGACAGTGACACATCTGCATTGTCCCCCAGGCAGTGCTCAGTGTCTGGTGTGTCCTCCCTGTGATCAGGGCTCCTGCTATGGATGCTGAGCGTGTGGAGTGTGTGTCCTGTGTGCAGCTCTCCGCTGCGGAGGAGGAAGACAGCTGGCAGGGAGCTCAGGAAACTCTGGTTCCTCAAGAGGGACGAGACCCCCCATTTCTACAGACCCCTCAACTGGGGGGTGACGAGGAAGGTAGGTACCCGGGGTGTGATACGTACTTCTTACAGACTACACAGGGCATTGTATTATTGTATTGTATGATGAATGTCATCACATATCCCCAATAATGTGCAATACACGAGCCTTCCGGAGGCACTGCGTTATGTACGACGCTGGACACATAGATTTATGTCCGTCTGCCTACCTGTAGATGCCAACTCACAGCCTGGCACGCAGTGTAACCCTGAATGGTCATGCAGCATAGAGGAGGGTACACTGAATGATGACATTTACATGTAAGATATGATATACGGTATGTGCCAGGCTAAGAGGGCACCATCCCTCTGCAGCACAATGCCAACTCAACTGGGTGTAAACTAGTTCATTGTCTGTGCTGGGTGCTCTGGGTGTACACAACATGTATGGTATGGCGTCTGCTGCATTATAAATCATAGATGAAGGATGCCCTCCTCACTGCTGGCAGAGATGGCACGGATTACACTGACACCCCCATGTCCATACGGTGTCACCCAAGTTATAGAATACCAGCAGACCAGGGGATTCCTACTCGGTTATCTGTGTCTACTGAATGTATATTTCCATCTCATAGGTGACACTCTTATCAGTCTATGTATGACACTGTTATCAGGCTATAGGTGACACTGTTATCAGGTTATAGGTGACACTGTTATCAGGCTATAGGTGACACTGTTATCAGGCTATAGGTGACACTGTTATCAGGCTATGTATGACACTGTTATCAGGCTATAGGTGACACTGTTATCAGGCTATGTGTGACACTGTTATCAGTCTATGCATGACACTGTTATCAGGCTATAGGTGACACTGTTATCAGGCTATGTATGACACTGTTATCAGTCCATGCATGACACTGTTATCAGGCTATAGGTGACACTGTTATTAGTCTATGTATGACACTGTTATCAGTCTATGTATGACACTGTTATCAGGCTATAGGTGACACTGTTATCAGGTTATAGGTGACACTGTTATCAGGCTATAGGTGACACTGTTATCAGGTTATAGGTGACACTGTTATCAGGCTATGTATGACACTGTTATCAGGCTATGCATGACACTGTTATCAGGCTATGTATGACACTGTTATAAGGCTATGTATGACATGTTATCAGAGGCCGTGGCAGGTGACGAGCTGTGTTGTCTGGCGAGGGCCTGATGGCGGTGGAGGGACACTGGTTTAGTCTATGTATGACACTGTTATCAGGCTAGTGTATGACCATGTTATCAGGCTATAGGTGACACTGTTTCAGTTATGATGACACTGTTATCAGACTATAGGTGACACTGTATCAGGCTGGATGACACTGTTATCAGACTAAGGTGACACTGTTATCAGGCTATGGTGACACTGTTATCAGTCTAGTATGACACGGTATCAGTCGATGTATGACACTGTTATCAGTCTATGTATGGACACGGTTATCAGGCTATATGTGAACTTTTATCAGTCTATGTAGACACTGTTATCAGGCTATAGGTGACACTGTTTATCAGGTATGCATGACATGTTATCAGGACTATAGGTGACACTGTTATCAGGCTATGCATGACACTGTTATCAGACTATACGGTGAGAAGCGTTATGGACTATAGGTGACACTGTATCAGCTATGCATGACATGTATCAGACTATAGGACATGTTATCAGGATATAGGGACACTGTTATCAGGCTATGCGTGGACATTGACTATAGGTGACACTTTTATCAGACTATAGGTGACACTGTTATCAGTCTATGTATGACACTGCTATCAGACTATAGGTGACACTGTTATCAGGCTATAGGTGACACTGTTATTAGTCTATGTATGACACTGTTATCAGGCTATAGGTGACACTGTTATAAGTCTATGTATGACACTGTTATCAGGCTATAGGTGACACTGTTATCAGGGTATAGGTGACACTGTTATCAGTCTTTGTATGACACTGTTATCAATCTATGTATGACACTGTTATCAGGCTATAGGTGACACTGTTATCAGTGTATGTATGACACTGTTATCAGGCAATATATGACACGGTTATCAGGCTATGTATGACACTATTATCCGTCTATATATGACACTGTTATCAGTCTATGTATGACACTGTTATCAGGCTATAGGTGACACTGTTATAAGTCTATGTATGACACTGTTATCAGTCTATGTATGGCACTGTTATGAGGCTATAGGTGACACTGTTATCAGTCTTTGTTTGACACTGTTATCAATCTATGTATGACACTGTTATCAGGCTATAGGTGACACTGTTATCAGTCTATGTATGACACTGTTATCAGACTATAGGTGACACTGTTATCAGTTTATGTATGACACTGTAATCAGGCTATAGGTGACACGGTTATCAGGCTATGTATGACACTGTTATCAGGATATACAGTAGGTGACACTGTTATCAGGCTATATGTGACGCTGTTATCAGTTTATAGGTAAAACTGTTATCAGTCTGTGTATAACACTGTAGGCTGTAGGTGACACTGTTATCAGGTTATAGGTGACACTGTTATCAGGCTATAGGGGACATTGTTATCAGTCTATGTATGACACTGTTATCAATCTATGTATGACACTGTTATCAGTCTATATATGACACTGTTATCAGGCTATATGTGACACTGTTATCAGTCTGTGTATGGCACTGTTTTTAGGCTATAGGTGACACGGTTATCAGACTATAGGTGATATTTTTATCAGTCTATGGATGACACTGTAATCAGTTTATAGTCGATACTGTTATCAGGCTATGTATGACACTGTTTTCAGGCTATATGTGACACTGTTATCAGGCTATAGGTGATACTGTTATCGGGCTATGTGTGGCACTGTAATCAGCCTATGGGTGACACTTATCAGTTTATGGGTGACACTGTAATCAGTCTATAGGTGACACTGTTATCATGCTATAGGTGACACTGTAATTAGTCTACAGGTGACACTGTTATCAGGCTATAGGTGCCACTCTAATCAGCCTATAGGTGACAGTGTTATCAGTCTATGGATGACACTTTTAGCAGCCTATAGGTAACACCCCTATTAGACTTTGTGTGACACCTTTGTCAGTTTATAGCTGACACTTCTATCAGACTGTGTATGACACTGTAATTAGGCTATAGGTGACACTGTCACTGTGTGACACTGTGAAATTGAAGGCACACTTTATTGAGAATAAACAGAACTGAAGCCTTGACATGCATCCAAGGAACACACAAGACCTCATTTTACCTGCATTTTCCATCGCTTGAGACCTTCTTTCTGACTTCGATTATGATTTGAAGCAGAGTACTGCACAGAAGTCACATAACATTTGCCAATAACATTTCCTGATCATGTGTTTATGTTTCAGATGTCACAAACAACATCAAACCACGTGTCCAGCCCTTCAGGGCATGGGCTCCTACTGTCTACTCCTGTTTCGGGAAAGAGTACCTCTGGTATGCAGGGTATGAAATTATTATTCAGGAGTCCTTTGACGGTTACGCAGGAGTGATCTGGCCTGGAGTGAGTCTTTTTTTGTGTTTACATAAAACCATACTCCACCCTGTCACTTTGTTAAATTTGTCAACATCCCTATTTAAAAAAGGGGAAAACAGCTATGTTCCCACGTTGGCGATTAATCGTCTGCACTGGCAGATAATCGTCTGAGGTGGCGATTTTCAATCCTATCAATGGGGACAAGTCTATTGAAAGTAGTGTAGGCGATTAGCAGATGATTGAAAAACGCCAGCGCAAACGATTAATCGCCTAAGTGGGAACATAGCCTAAGGGCAACGGGGTCAGCAACAGTATTAAATATAGTTTATTTATTAAAACATCTGTAAGGTTTGAAAAACAGGTTTCCACCATGTACAGCATTATGAATAACCAGCACATACAGATACACATGCAAATACAGAGCATTCATGTACATATCCTTATAGAGACAATACAGTTACAAACTATTCTACCCTGACGCGGCTTCTAGGTATCCACTTCTTCTGGGGCTTTCCGTGCATGATAGTGATAATAATAGGGCTCAATGAACCATAAGCCCCCCATACACGCATAGATTTTGCATTGGATCGATTGTCATACACATTCGCGGCCATCAATCGGCCCGTGGATCGCAGCCGCCCACCTAGAGCAACCATGTGGTCCAAATCATGATTGGCTAGAGACATGAGCCATGTCTTTTATCTGACATTGCATTACTTTGGGTGGGGACCAGGGTCTTTATCCAAAGTAATGGCTGGCACACAAATGGTGAGCTCCGATTCTCAGAGCGACCTGCTGCATTGTGACGTCAGCCTGCTGCAAAGGGGGCGCTTGAGATTGGTGCACTGTAGGGGGGGCTTAAGCCATCTCAGTATTTGCAGTTTACAAATTTACAATCAATAAATTAACTGTAGCAGTGGGAGGATTCAAGGCATCAAAAGAACGGGAGGGATAATATACAGGGGTATATGCACATAAGTGGTACTCTGGTACTCAAAAGGGGCCATAACCTAGCTATGCGTACCTGCACTATTGTTACACAGCTCATATGCGCACTAACAACTTAGTTAGAGAGTTGGAGAGGCACTCCATGTCTGGGCAGCTGTAGCTATCAGGTGCACCCCAAGTCTGGCTGTCAGCCATAGAGGGGAGAGATCAGCAGCAGAATCGGCAACTCTCCCACATTAAATAGCTGTACAAATAACTTCACTTTATCATGTATGCACAAAAGTTACATTTTTAGATTGCCAACATTTATGTCACTTGGATAAACTCAAGGAAACATTATCAACTATGAAAGGTTGCAGTTAGGGGTGTGAAATCTGGAATGTAAATGACTAATCCAAAACAAAAGATTGGTCTTCTAAGGCTGTTGGAGATCTGGGGGATGAAAGTCAGAGTAGGCATATGTATGTGTAAAATCTGACAAGAGAAAAGCACTGTTGGAATGTTGAGAGTTGGAATATAACTGAAAGGTTTACATATGGACTTAAGGTAGTCTCAGGGGTTAGTTACTAAGCCAGGAAATCTCAGGGTTGCACTACTGAGGTATAAGATCTGGGGGTTCAAACGTGTTGTACTGTGAGAGTTACATGTGACCCAAAGCCAGCTGGTGATCTGTGGATGGAGGCAGCTAATTGGAGGCTCAATCAGGGACAGGGAGGTCCATCTGCAGCAGGATCTGCCATGCAAGAAGCTGACGAAGAGGACAGTGACCACCCTACATATAGGGTGAGTACCAAACACCATCTCCTGGTACTCATCTGAGGATCTCACTAAAAAAGTTATGTGCACCCCTAATAATATATATCCCACCGGGTGTGTCACTCTCTCAAGGTCCAATAATTTACTTTGTTGCCAAAAGTGTTGTCCTGTTTATAGAAATATTCACACCACTTCAAGCGGTTCTATACTTAAAATAAAAAAAAACACATACACGACATTGACATAATACTCACCTGTCAGCGTATAAATCTGTGAAAACTGCTACAGAATAAAAAAAACAACGTTCTCACCTTCCTCACTTCCTCATTCCCGGAGAAATCATATTTATTAAGGGTAGACAGAAGCAATTCCGCCCTTATTTCATTCTGACTATGGGGCTGTAATTCTATAAAACGGCCACTAGATGGAGCTTCGATTACATCCCATTAGATTCTGCAGATGTGAAGCTGCATTCCAAGTCACATGAGACTATGGACTTCCTCCCAGCTGTCCCTGTCCCCTGATTGTTTTCTAGTGGGAAGAGCCAGAAAATCGCCTCTCCTGATCTTTTTTTTACATTTTGAGCAGTGATTGCCTAATTATCAGCACTACTGCTGCTGATAGTGTAAAGTGCCCAGTGAGGTGGTAGGTCTGCTTTAAGTTAACAGTATGTTATACATACCCAATGCTAGATGCCCTTAGCATTTCTTCTCTTGTCAGCACGTGCAGGTCTGGTATCCTCAAATCTCACCACACTTTTGGCAACAATGTACATTTTTGGACCTTGCGAGATTGACAAATCCGGTGGGATATATATTTTCCCTCCAGTTTTTCAGATGTCCCGCTGCTACACTTAATTTATTAAATGTAATTTTGTAAACTGCAAATACTGAGATGGCTAAGACTAGTAATAATTAAGCCCTACTAAATGATCACTATCATGCACAGAAACACGCGGATACCCGCAAAACGCGTCAGGGGAGTGCAATAATAGTTTGTAACTATATTGTCTCTATATGGATATGTATGTACATAATGCTCTGTATTGTGCTGGTTATTGATAATGTTGTATATGGTGGAAACATGTTTCCCCTTGGTCCTTAGGGAGATTATTTCAAAATGCTGTTTTCTTTTTTCTATTTTTGTGTATTTTGCAATTACAACTCCGTATGCAGTATGTGTTCAGTCAGCATCATTTATGTGTGTATTTATATACTATTAGCTTACAGAGTAGTTACTGTGTTTATGAAGTTATACATTTGGTATATATTGGGAAACTATAAATATATATATATATAAGGAGATCTAAAGGAAATCCTTGTCTGATATCAGTACCTGACCTCACAAATGATCTGAAGTGAAAATTCAGATCCAGAGAGAGGAGAGCCCTAGCTTTGAATAGTATGCTAGTTCCATATTACTGGCTATAACTTTGGACTAGGATCTCCAACAAGTTTGAATAGGTCTGACGGTCAGGTGTCCATAAACTTTTTAAAGCCAGCCATAGACAGGCCGATTCCTGACAATAGTTACAGGCGATCGCCTGCCACGCACGCTCCCGCCGAACGCATAATGGTCAGTCACCCGAAACTACAGGGGAGCCCACCTTGAGGATCCGACCCAAAAAGCCGTCAGGTGGGATCACATGGTGATCTGTCCTGCTGGTTCTTTTTGTGGCCGATCCTGTTGTTGGCAGTTACTGTGGATGGGGAGTCTCCTCCCCCTCCAAGTTAATTGGCTACAATCTGCCGGGAATCCTTTGTTAGTAGAGCACACAGGATTCCCGTCAGTTCTGCAGCCGACTCATCACAGTTGGTGGTAGTAAAATCCTTAACAGGCAAAGACTTTTCATTGACTGGTGCCTTGTTCATTATTTCAGCTTGTTCAAGCCTACACTGATTCCTTATTAGGGGAAATTTTACGAACATACGGCCTAAGTGCTTTCATGTTATTTTCTTAGCTGCTGTTCTGGAACAGTACAAGTCATAAGGTACAGAAATCCCATGCACAATTCATATGAACATCTGGACCTGTCTTGTGCATTGATGCAGTGTTAATTTAGCTGCCTTCCTAAATGAGATCTGCAGGCATGAGAGCATTCTGGGATAAGAATAGCAGCTTACCTATGGTTTTCTAGGTGAGCGATTTACCTTAATGTGTGTTTCATTCTAATCCTATTTTCCTTTTTGGATAGAGTGGTAAGAGGTAGAATCCCCTGTCCCCCTTTAGGCTGGGCCTACACTAAGCAGCCCCAGAAACCGCGGGTGGCGTTATGTACACGTCGGCGTGTCCATAGTGGCTGCCCATGGTTTGCTGTTGTTTGGGCTCGGTTTTGAGAGAGATTAAGACGCGGTATTCACCATGTCGCTGAGCATTGTAAATCCACCACGCATGCCGCGTTGTCCCCAAACACAGTACTTTCCCATAGGGGAGTACAGGGGGAGCTTGCACTATGTGGTATTCCCCACAGCCCACGTGCGGGAACACTGCGCAAAAAACGCAGTGTAGACCCAGTCTTATTGCTGACTGTGACTCCACTGCCAAAAGTCACCCTATATGTTCAGGTGACCATTGTCAAAGATTTCGGATGAAGACATATGAAAGGTTTCCGTAGGGCAAAAAATTTAGATAAATCTGACAGAGAAACACAAATTACTAATAATTAATAATATTACAAGTAATAAATTACCGTATATTTTAGAATATAAGCTGAATTTTTCAGCACCTGAAATGTGCTTAAAAAACTACAGATTACACTTAGGACTTTGTGAGTAAATTGCAAAGCCACTGAAAATGATATCATCACCAAATTTGATGAAGAAACATCATTGCTCTAGCATATGTCGTTTTTGAAAAATTAAGGTTCAAAGTCAAGTTAAAATATTTTAAGTTGACATAAATTTGAACTTCATTTGTGCAAAAACTCCATAAGCTATTGCAATGCTTTTTTCTTTACAATGTTCCCACAACACTTCTCCACATTTCCAGCAATCTTCCCTCTCTATATATCTATATCCCCTCTCAGGGGCTTTGCAATTAAATCAGCTAGTTAAAATAATATATCTCAAAAGCACATTTGCTGTGAGTTTCTCTGCTTTAGCTGCAGCATAACCCACCCTAGGCTTATACTCGAGCCAAAATCTTTTGTAAAATTAGGGACCGTCAACCTTTACTAGAGAAAATATGGTACTTAATTCTTGTACAATTGTGCTTTAAAACCTAAGGGTCCCCATACACCTTTAGATTTCTCTGTCAGATTTCTTTTAGATCTCCTTTTGTTTTACCAAAACCATGTAATATGAGGGACTTTCTAAACAATCAAGTCTGCCTGTGTTGAATCGCAGAGGAACCTATACTACATAGTTGTTGGTAGATCTAAAGGATATCTGACAGAGAGATCTAAAGGTGTATGGCCAGCTTTAGTATATCAGTTTAAGCCCTGTTGTTGGCAGCAGTTTTAACTGGTGTGTTTGTTATCCAAAAGCATAAACATGAGTTGGAATTGAAAATATGATGTTCAACAACAAAAAGTGAGTTAGACCTGCTAAGCTAGGGAAAAAAAGCCTCATTAGGACAAGGAAAATCATTGCCATGCAAAGTCAAACACAACTTGTATTACTAAAATCATTGGGGTTATTCTAGCCCACCAACGTCACCAACGTGAGCCCTGATACATTTCAGGATCAATGAAAAAAAGTCATGCAAAGTTTTAAACTAGCTGTAGGCCACCCAATCTGTGCATCCTCTGTGCAATGTTCCAAAATAATAGGATAAAAAGTATAAACATAGACTATCCATTGCAATTGTAGGCCTGCAAGGTACATAGTTGAAGGTAAATCCAAAGTAGATTGTACAGTCAATCCGTATATTAAGCACTACCAAAGCTACAGCCTGTAAAGGTGAACCATTGCCCTCTGGTGAAGGACGCAGTCTATTTCGAGGGATAAAACACATCCCTGCTGAAAAAGAGTTCTTAAATCAGCATTTTGTACTAGTTGGCTGTGCCTATTTAACATTTGCTATTTCACAAGTATGTCACTGTGGGCACACATCCACTCTTCATTACAGAACTTCCATATTTAAAGCAGGGCAATTAGTAGCTGACCTAAAAACATCATTGTATTACAACTTAGAGCTATATATTCCTAATTAAAATGTGCAATATAGGACAGTGATAATGAGAACTAAATTTGAAAAAGGTTACTTTTTAAAGAAGTTGGGAATGGACAGAACTACATAGAGACAAGAATTAAAAGGAATGAGTTGGCCATTTGACTTTATTTAAAGTGCTATTCTATGGCAGCGGCAATCAGATTTTAGTTGGGAAATTACAGTTTTTTAACCCTCTTTCCCATCCCAGATCTGTATTTTCCCCATAAATCTCCTGTGAGCTATGTCAGTATGCTCAGTTGTACCCTGCAAGAGTATAAAGGTAGGAATACACGTATAACATTTTGCACAATCAACAATAGATTTGATCAGGGTGTTCGATATATTGATTGAATATCAATTGTGCAAATATCTAATGTATATACTGTATTTTCGTTCAACTGAATGAAATTTCGTTCATCTGTTCTCAAATGAAATGTCGTTTGATTTTTTAACAAGAAATCGCTTCATTCAAATGTATTAGATCGAACAAAAATGATCGAATGAAACAATAATACATTCGAATTGCATTCGTTTTTTACAAGGTAGATGAAAATTTACCAACATGTCCAATCAGCTTTCCAAACATTTTTTGCACGATATCTTTCACTTTTGTTCGATATTGGTCAATGAAACCGTTTCGGTTTTAGATTTTCGTTCTAACGATTAAAAAATCCATCTTTTTGAATCTTTCAAACGAAAAAATCATGTGTATGGGTAGCTTAAGTGTACGATTTTATACTTTTATATAACTCTTTAATGGTTAATAATCTTCTCTAATCACTTGAATCTTATCTTTCCTCTTCCACCTTGCGCTTCTTACATGTGGCCTGTTGCCAAGCTGCCCAATTAATATGTACCTCTGTATTTTTTTTGTGTCATATTTTTGCTTTGGCATGAACTTTATCCAATTCTAAATCTATTGAATCCCATGTGATACAAATGTTCTATGGTTATCCTTTATCTAAGAATAGATTTTAAGAAAATATTAATGATATCAAAAGTATGGAAACTGAGTGTGTGTGATGCTTAGGCTAATCACATAATCACATTGCCTGTGCTGAAATCTCATCCAATACTTTAAAACGCGCTCACGTCCCTTAAATTGAACTACAGAACATTTTCTCAGTTACACACATGGAATGGACATTGTAGTCCAGAATACAAGTAGAGATCACACTTCATATAATGAAACAAGGGAGTTAACAGGACTGGATCTACAGATTTACATTTAAGGCCCCCATACACCTTACAATCTTCCCATACAATTTCTGATCTACCAAAACCATGTAATATGAGCAGCTTTCTAAACCTTATAATCACTATCACTATTCTATCAGGGAGGACCGAGCACTACATAGTTGTTGGTAGATCTAATGGAAATAGTAGAGAGAGAGATCTAAAGCCCCCCATACACCTTCAGATTCCACTATACAATTTCCATCAGATCTACCAACAACTATGTAGTATAGTGACCTCCCTGATAGAAAACATAGTGATTGGAAGGTGTAGAAAGGTCCTCATATTACATGGTTTAGGTAGAAGAAAAGTTGGTTGTACAGAAATTGTATGGTAATTGTATGTGGTGTATGAGGGGCTTAAAGATGTATGGAGGGCTTTACATGTACTTTTTTTATTTAATGTGTGCACATTGCAGCAATGTACTCAATCTTGTTTTTCTTTCCCACCTAGACGTACACTTAAATAATGCACAATGGAAATGTTTGGTGATCTGCGATGTATTCAGACTCCCTGTGTATGTCACCTGTTACAGGCCAAGGCATTATGTTATTTCTTGGAAGAAAACCGCAAAGAATTTGACTTGAGAAACAAGAAGGTTCTTGAAATTGGCTCTGGAACCGGACTGGTATCGATTGTTGCATGCATCTTAGGTCTGTGACTGCTTTACTTTTCCGTGTGCTTAAACTAACAACAGATGAGTTACAGATGAACTTTTTACTAGTGTTTTTGTTGCCTCATAACACACTGCTAACACTTATACAGTACAGTATGATACCGATTTCCTCTTCTAGGCGCTCACATCATAGCAACTGACTTGCCTGATGCACTTGGCAATCTGAAATTTAATTTGTCAAGAAACACGAGAGGGCGTTCTATGCATATTCCCGAAGTGAAAGAACTGGCGTGGGGAACAGACCTTGAATCAAACTACCCCAAAACCTCTTGTACGTATGATTATGTCCTTGCAGCCGATGTAGTCTACCACCATACCTGTCTGGACCAACTTCTGCAAACCATGAAACACCTGTGCCAGCCTGGAACACAGTTAATATGGGCTAATAAATTCAGATTTAATACGGATTTAGATTTTTTAGCAAGTTTCAATAAGTCTTTTCACACCGAACTGCTGGCAGAGTTCCCAGATTTAGAAGTCAAAATCTTTAAAGCAAGATATAAAAAAGATTAGGCACATACAGCATGGCATGCATTCTATAAAATCGTGTGTGTGATTGTTTATGAGTAATATTAGTGGCCATGCCTGCAGTGATAGATTTCACATACAACAGTAGAAGTAGCTATTCATATAGTAGAAGAAGTGATACTGTTATTAACCACCCTAGCGGTCAGGACGGCAGCATCTCGTCCAGCGCTGCTGCTGCTAGTATATCCAGTTCTGCGCTGTCCCGGTGTCCCCGACGTCACAGGCAGGCTGGCAGCTCCTCTGTCTCCCCCCCCCCCTCTGAGTGACATGATGACGTCACATCGGGGGGGGGGGGGGTTGGCGGCGGGAGATTTGAAAAGTAAATTGCATGAAAGCAGTTTTCTATGAAGAATACTGCTTTCAATGTGCACCTATGTACTAAACATCTCCCAAATAAAGTCACTGGTGCCCCATATGTACCCATTTACAGTAATCCTCTCTTCCCTGGTGTGATGGTTTCATCACACCAGGTTAGAGAGGGTTAACTGCAAATGGGCACATCTGGGGCACCAGAGACTTTATTTGGGCGAGATTTAGTACATAGCAGCATAGCTTTGTGCCTGATTTCGTTTTTTTTTTTTTTCTTTTTACATAATTGTTTGTTTCAAACATTATTATATTCAGGATGTCTACTAGACCCTTGTACGAACATATCTTGGCAAAGTTACAGGCCTACAACATAAAGAAACATTTACAATTGAAGTCTATGGTGCACTTTTGGTACAGAAATCTGGACCTCAGCAGTGCGCTAGGGGGGTTAAAGAAAAACTCTCAGCTGTAAAAAAAAATGAAAGATATTTGTTTGTCTGCTGACTTGTTGAATTATGGACGCTAGCTAACAGGACACATAATCACGTCTGTCACTAGCGTTAGTCCTTACTGTAGTACCCACAAAACACAGATCCATAGACCTTCCTATAACAATGTGACAGTGATATGTCATAAAATCACAGCAGTGTTATCCTATTGACCGACTTGTTGTGCTATTCTGGTAGACCCCTGCAGGTAGGCGCCTCCGTTTTGCAGAACAGGCGGCGCAAACAGCAGTCGATCGTATGCAAAATCCCCAGAGGGTGGACATGTGTATGGGGGGCCCTTAGACTTTTCATGACATTAATCATTTAATTGGATAGTTTGAAAATAAATTTACCAAAGTGACCAATCCCTAGCATAAAATGGATAAAGCTGTGAATATTTAGGTTGGCAGATTTCAGTGACTTGTACAAGTATCTAATGGCATTTTTAGTTTTTTTTTATTGATTTGTATACAATTTTGGAGCATGCTCACACGCCTTTATCTTTATTGAGTGGAAAGCAATCCGCTTCAGTTACACTTTGTGTATCAAGTCAATTGAATCGAAAATCAATCTAACAAAAGTGAACAATAACAGCGAAGGGGTAGATGACCGTTACACTCAACACTCAATATAGCAGTATAGTATTGTGAAAGTAAGAGGCTGGAGCTGTATATATTACCAATCTGAATATAGGTGAGGTTGAATTTCAAATGCATTTTGGCGTATACTTGAGCAACACTATAAACTTTTTAAAGAAATAATGGTTATTAGGGCTTGTTTCCACTTGGGCCATCTCCGCGTGGGTCTATGGGCAAGATCAGGCAGGAAGTGCCTGTGGTGGGACAGGACATCTTGCCACACCCTCCCACTTGCTGCATGCAGGTCCGTGCCCGTGGTTTGAATCACTGGGTGCTGCGGGCAAATTCCCAAACGAAAACATGCCCTAAGGCTAAATCTCCATTGACATCAAACTCCTATGTTTTGAAAGAACATCAAAATGTCTACCATCAAAGGGTAATACACACAGGCACTTTAACGTTGTGTCACATCGCATTGTCTCAATTTCAATGTAGCTTGTGTCAGCACCTTGGGATAACGTGTCCATAAAGGATGCATTAAATGCTTTAAGCATAAAATTGTGTATTTTCCATTGGGGTTTTCCACACCTTATAATATTTAAAATGTTTACAAAAGTTGAACATTTACACCTCTTTAAAGATTCTAAAAATATACATATATTATATTATGACATGTTAAATTTTATATTTGTCCATTAGAGATAGAGTTCTAACTAATTCTCAATTTTAAAATTGTTTATTTATCAAGTATCAGTATAGAAAGCAAGAGCACATAAACTGTTCATTCCACAAGAGTGGACAAGGCACAAGAGTACATTGGCACAAGAGTGATGGTCTCTGGAAGCAAACAAATGGCATCATGAGGCTCGCCTTAGCAGGTCAATAAAATGGTTAATGTTTCATCAGATGGTTTGGAGAAAAAGAGAGGCAAAAGGTAAAGGACAAATAAAGAAACACAGGAGCCATCCTAAGTGTAGTAAAATTCCCTTACCAAAAAAATAATTCAATAATATCAACAGGTGGTATGTGTGTTACATACAATGCATGCGGAAAGCATTTACAGCGCATCACTTTTTCCACAATGTTCAGGCTTTATTCCAGAATAGATTGAATTCATATTTTACCTCAGCATTCTACACACAATACCCCATAATGATGTGAAAAAGGTTTGAGGTTTTGGAAAATGTATTAAAAATAAAATTATGAACTCATTTACGGTCACTGTGCCAAGGACCCTGAACACACAGCTAAGATATCAAAGGAAGTCTTCAGGACAACTCTGTGAATATCTTTGAGTTGCTCAGCCTTCAATTTGAGAGAACATCTCTTAAAATGGCTGTACACTGATGCTGCAATGAGGAATGAGCTAAACTGGCCAAGGATAGGTGTGCCAAACTTGTGGCATTATATTCAAAAAGACTTGAGGCTGTAATTGCTGCTAAATGTGCATCAAAATATTGAGTCAAGGCTGTGAATACTTATGTACATGTGATTTCTCAGGTTTTTTATTTTTCAACAAATTTTCCAAAACCTTCAAAAACTTTTTTCATGTTCACATTATGGGGTGTTGTGTGTAGAATTCTAAGGAGGAAAAAAAATTTAATCCATTTGGGAATAAGGCTATATGTAACATACCAAAATGTGGAATAAGTGACACACTGTGAATACTTTCTGGCTGCACAGTTTATTGTTGTTCCGGACCTGCAGGAGAGGAGTTTACTGGACAACGTTACTCCTTGTAGGGAGTATTGGCACTGCCCGCCCTCAATGTCTTGGTAGTCACACTCTTAGCTGGTTCAGGAACAACCAAGGAGAGGCGCTCTAGATGGCTCTCTCAGTGAGAATACGGTAATGGTAAGAAATTTCCCCCCAAAAAAGTTTTCTCCAAAAACTATAAGTGTACACAATCATAATTATATTTCTCACCTCCCCTGATGAAGTGGCCTATGCCACCACTAAATGCATTGTAAGGTGAAATATTTTAGAGCAACTTACAACTCGGGGGCCTCTAACAAGCCAATTTCTTTTTGTTGTCATTTCATATGACCATGTCAGTAAAGTACTGTATATACTCGAATATGAGCTGAGTTTTTCTGCACAAAAAGCCCTCCTTGGCTTATAGTTGAGTCAGGGTCCCACTTACCTGTCCACATCCTGCGGACATCAGCAACCTCTGTGGGTAGTTCGATGACTGATTTTTCCTTCTGTATTTAGTATTCTATCTGCGGTATTCCAGACCTGGACTCAGCTGGTGACAAACTTGAATGTTAGCTCCATCTTGTGGACATTTTGTTACTTTTTACTAGAGATGGTAGAATATCAATTTGATAACTCCATCTGACACTTCAAGCACATGCTGCATTTCCCACCCTCAGCTTATACTCAAGTCAATACGTTTTCCCAGTTTTTGTAGACAAAATTAGGTACATCGGCTAATATTGGGGTCGGATAATACTTGAGTATATACGGTAGTTTTTAGAAGGGAGAATAAGCCTCTGTCAAAGGTATCTGTCGGGAGAATTCAAAAGATTCTTTGGTAGACATGAGACATAGAGCACAATACAGCCTGAATACAAAAGTTTTCTATATATGTATTGCAGTTGTGTATACAGGTGTTTACTTCTTCTATGTATTGGCAAAGTTGCCACTTGCCAGAAGCATGTTTCTGGAAAGTCTGCAGTCTCAGCTCTCACCTCTACTGTTATTTGTAGTGTACTATATTGATATGTTTCTATTTGAAATAAACAATGCTTATGGCTATTAGGGAGTATATACACACACATATTATATATATACACACACATACATACACACCAGGCAAAGTAACTTTTTCCCCAAACAATCTGAACAATGATTTGTGGAATAAACATACACAGACAAACAAGTGCCATAATCCTTTTATCTTTGTAAAAAAAACAAAAATCCCCAGCAGAGTTTGTGACATAGTTGTTCTGTGCATGATTCTTCTCTTATTTTACATAAATCAGATGATAGACATATGTATAACTGTACAATATACCTGATTAAAAGGAACAATAAATGCCTGGCACGTGTCTTTATTTTGCTTCATATACAGGTTATGCTACGGTCTGGAAACCTCATTTCATGTACGTACTATGAAGAGTAAATGCTAGACTTGTACGAGATCTACTGCTTGAACATGAAGTTACTGACAACAGGAGACAAACAAAACTCACAAATGTATTTAGCACAAAAGTTGGTGGATGGTAAAATAATAATTGTGTGTTTTTTTAACAATTCTACTGCACACTTTTTAATGGGGGGTTGGCAAGTATAAACAGTTAGTGGGCATTTACATAAGATTTCCAGTACCAGTCACACACTGCCACCTGTTGCAGTGTTTACTTTGCCCTAGTTTTAGGCAAATCGAGCAGTGACTTCAGGCTGGAAAAGAGCACCACATAGATGAATGCACATAACATGCTTATACTGCAAGTGACCAACACTACATCTTCATTGTTGGGTGGGATATTATTTTATGTAAACTGTAACATGAACTTAAAGTAAACCTGTTGTCTCCACATATTGAGGGCAACCATTGTTGTGGGTCAAACGAAAATAATTCCATTAATATGCAGTTGATCACTGCACTAGAAATGCTGCCAGGTGAATGCTGTGCTTGCCTGCTTTGACTCTTAAAGCTGGCCATACACCTTTAGATCTCTGTCAGATATATTTTAGATCTACCAACAACTATGTAGTATAGGGTCCTCTGTGATTGAACACAGGTAGACTTGATGGTTTAGAAAGTCCCTCATATTACATGGTTTTGGTAAAACAAAAAGGAGATCTAAAGGAAATCTGACAGAGAAATCTAAAGGTGTATGGGGACCCCAAGACATCCAGTTACGTTTTAATTTGCACAGGCTAGAAATCTGCAACCTCCACATATGTAAGCAATAGATATGCATTAATAAATTTCCCTCTATAAATAAAATATTACTCATTTTAATTCATTAAGGCTTTTATAACCTCGAAATAAAAAAAAACTTTAAAAATTAGATTGTAAAATTCAGATCTAGTTAAAAATTACACATGCAACAACAACTCTAGGCCGTCCAAATACCACACACAATGATGCACTTGGGTGCATTGGCAGATAAATACACAGTTTAACCGCTGTATTCATTAACAGAAAAACATGCTTTAGGAAAAAAAAAAAAGAAAAAATAAAAACTTTGAACAGCTATTCTCATGTAAAAGGTCTTCATATGTAAGTATTGCAGCTGGAATTTTAAAAAATTGTGTACTCTGGGGGATACATGACTGGAATCCAGTTTTCTGTAAAAGATGCACAATGGCTCCAACCAAGCAATTTCATTAACTGCGAAGAAAGAAAAAAAAAAAACAGTAAAAATGTTATTGTGCAATATGGACATGAAGTCATATGATAAGATACAAACAGTTCAGAGGAAAATATGTCTTCCAATGCCATATTAACATGAATCCCAACCACTGATGGAAGAACTAGCTTTGGAGAACATGCAAACGCTATACCAGCAGAAACACGATTCTTACCTGGACACAGTTTTTCCAGTTTTCCTTAGTTGGTTTCTCTTCTACTAGTTTTGTTGCAGCTTTAATTCCCCGTCCGTAGAATTTATTTGCTAAAGCATGCTTATAGACAAATGGTAAAACCTATTGAGGGGAAAAAAGACCACATCTTAAATGATACTACACTAGCTGACATAACAATAAGCCCTCCCATAATTATCCCAAGAACACAAAGCCTTAGTTTTGCTGAAAGAAGTCGAAATAAAATTCTGTTCTTTTTTCACCCAAGGAACAAATTATGGGTAGTTTAGGTGCTTTGGCTTTGACTGGCATACTTACAATCTTATAGCAGTTCTAAACAAAAAAAAAAAATGTTTCCATCTGGTAACAACTGCTCCACAATAAAAAACAAACAAACATACTTGCCTCACTTTTGTTTCTCTTATTCCTGGCACGAGCATGCCTTGTACCAGCGAACTGTAGCCCCAGCAGGGATGGTCCTAGGCAGATCAGTGCACTGGGCTCACACCCCCGTGACCACATATGGCACCCCTCCAGAGAGCAACCAAAACCTAAGCAACCCCATTGCAAATGCAGTATGCAGAGAGCATCTGCCAAATCCTCAACCATGACACACCCCCCACCCCCGACTGTAGTACTCCTCCAGCGACAAACGCCGAAGAGGGGGGCTACGTCTGCTTTAAGAAGAGTGAAAGGACTTAAAGCAGGTTTAAAACACAAAACAACAAAAAAAAAAAAAAACACATTAAATAGACAATACTCACCTGTCAGCAGTTTACATTCTGGAAAACTGCTAGAAAAAAAAAAAACATACTTACTGTCCTCATGTTTTCATTCCTGGTGCCAGTAGCGTAACAAAGCCACTTTGCCTCTTATCACGGCAGCCTCTCTCTCTCCTTTGCTGGAGAGCTCCGGTGGGGCTTGGGATGTCGGCTGCAGCACTGAGAGATGCCATGGGGGGGGGGGGGGGGGGGGGGTGATGCAGCCGACATCACTCAAGTCTCGCAAATATGCTGATGTCACAATACCACGGGACTGGGCAGGCGTGATTTCCTTCAGCCGCAAGGACACTTGGGACAATGTCCCAAATGCCCTTACAGCTGTATGGTGTCGTGCCAAGGCACAACGTCAGACAGCAGGAGGGGCGATCTCGGAAAAATTGCCCCTCCTGCTGTCAGAAAAAAAACTTTTTTTTTTACTTATGATCGTTAACTTCCGTTGTATTGGCTGTGCTGCAGCCGATACAGCGGAGTGACCTACGAGGTGGTACTTCTGCTTTAAAAGCAACACAAATGGATGATATATACACACACTTTCTAATAGTCTTAATACAGAGGCTACATTGCCTCACTATTAAATCTAGAATGGCAAGTATAAACATGATCAGACAGGAAATCTATTTTTTTCGAGATGACCATATTATTGTCACACAAATTGGACATCAGATATCCTGGTCTATTTTAAGGACAAAACGGTTAATACACAATAAATTTACATTAATGGGTTTTTTTCAGCTCACAGGAAGTGACAAGTACACTGCATATATGGGAAGCGCTACAGGCGTTACTGTACTTGCTGAAATGGTCTCTGCTTGCAAAATCTAAAAGCATCTTCATCTAAGGACTGGGTAAAGTGCAATATATTACATTTTGGTTTTGGTAACATAGGGATTTAAACAGCTCTACTGTGATGATTTACACACACTACATAGTGATGAGACCAGAGGATCTATTGAATAACATTGAAAGCTTGTTATGTGAGAGAGTTAAGATAATAATAATATTGAAGGCAAAGCTTACTAAAATGTTCACAATATATTATCAATGAAAAACAAAAAAATAACAATTACCTTGGAGTCATATATATCGATCCATTTTGTAATCTCCCAGTAAGTATCATTTAAGGCCTCTAGTACAGCCTCTTGATCATCTTCTTTGCCATCGACGTCAGATGATGCAGCCCCGTCTTTGGACTGGATGTCAAGTATCTTGTCTGCCAGGCCACAGCCTTTTCTACACAAAGCATCAATCAGTGTGCCCTTCTGCTTTTCCATGTCACTGTGGGCAAATATACAGAGAAGAGAGCATGTCAACTGCCAAGCAGCAAAAAATACAACTGTACAAATTAACAATCTACAAATGTGTGTGTAGCAAATTTCAGGTATGAGTATGTGAGGCAATGGTGAAAGTCTGTTGTTGCATATTTAGCCACTGGGAAACTATTGGTGTCATCAATCTCTACAAAAGCAAATTCATTGAAAAAATTATTCTTGAACACAGAAATCTTTTTCTTTACTTAATGAACAATAAGGTTCGATTCCCCTTTAAGTGTTCACAATCCTCAACGAGGAAACCAACAATAATAAATGCTTAAAAAAAAAAAAAAAAAGAAAGCAAAAGATTGTCAAAATAGAAGGGTCACTAAAGAATAATTAACCAATATTAATAATAATTAACTAATACTAATAACTAATATTATTTGCACTGCCTATGTGTTTTAAGTGTATGCTTCTACTTCAACCTAAAGGTCTAATGACAACATGAAAAACATAAATACAAGCCCGTCTTAAGGCTGCCTATTACCAATGAGGAAAAAGTGGTTTCAGTCATGATTTTCTGAATTGATCAACCTATTCAATTATAAGCCTATCATACAACTATGCTCAATGAATGGGTTGCAGCAGGGGAACAAACTGGTCCCTGGAAGAGATGCTGAAAACTCCTTGAATGACTTATTGGCATGACGTCATCACGCTGCTGCGGTAGATCATTCAACTTTAAAAGATTATTTTTTTTGGACCAGGGAAATCGGTGATTGATTGTAATCTATGCAAACTGTAGTAACAGATTTATTATCCCTTTTTTTGGATCAACTGAAAGCGTAATTGAATTTCAATACAACTGATTAAAATTTTCCAGCATGTACAATCATTTTTCAATCAAAAATCTTTCCAATTTATATCGTTTTAGGTCGATCTAACCATGTGGGCTGCCATAGATTTTCAATCAAAAAAAAAAAAATATAGAATTAAGTTGATTGAACAAAAAAATCTAGACGTGTATGGGGGCTATAACTCTACAATGGCCGGCTAAAAAGAATGAAATAAAATCACTATATATTCATATGATCAAAATTTGGTGCAATTAACTTATCAAAAAGGAATGGCGATCAATTTATTAAAATGTCTGGAAAAGGGTCAAGAAAGAAAATATTTACTGGTTAGGTACTTTTTTATAGAGGCTGCATCAGGTCTTGGATCGGACTTCATAGCAAAAAACAAGGCAAGTGCAGTCTGATCAATTCGAGAAATGACCTCCTCAGCAGCTCCAATGATTTCATTTATCAGCTTGATTCTTTCCTGCAATTTAAGAGACACAATGACATTAGAAGCGGCAAATCTAATTTTGTATCACAGCAATTTTCCAGGCATAACCACAGGAAAAGAGAACCAAGATCTTGCATTTAAAGCTCTTGAATGTGACATTAAGTACAGTTTATGTACAACGGTTGCCCAACACAGCACATGGTAGGTCTGAATATACCTTTTCAGAATCCAGCTGATGAAGCTTTGCAACATATAGTGGGAGATGGTTCGGAAAGGCTTCCTTCAGTTCACTGAAGATATCGTTGCTTTCAAGCCTACATTAAAAACATATCATCAATTTAATCATATGAGAGGCATATTGACATATTGTACCCATATCCTCCCTAGCACAAACCCACAATCACTGGTACCATTTGTCTGTAAAGTCACTTTCTGTGACAGTATCCTCCTGCTAGCTTTATGATAATATTGCTTGAAGGAACAATGGAGGTCCCCGATCATACAATAATATACTTTGATATATGGATAGATTCTCTTTGCTATTATTGTTAAGCTGAATGTTTAGTTTTTTTTAATCCCATTTTTGTACATTTGTTATCGTTTCTCAGGAAGATTTATAATAATAAAAGCAGTTGAAAAAAATAGTATAGGTCCATAGAAAAGCCTTCAAATATTGTATATACTCAAATATAAGCTGAATTTTTCAGCACCTGAAATGTGCTCCAAAGATGACATACGGGAGTAATGCATTATATGTAAGGTGACCCCATGCACCTAGAATCAAGAATTATTATTTTATAGCCGACTATGTTTTATATTTGTATTTAGAACTAATCCATGTTTTTGTGGGAGTTATCATTTACCAAACGTGCATGGGGTTGAACCTGATCACTCTGGTGACAGCAAATGCATATGTGATGACTTTTGGAATTTTATTGTGACTATTAAATCGAGAACTTTTATGAATGAAATTTCAGTGATTCTATCAATCGTGGCCTTTAACACCCTGGGTGTTACAAGCTTTTCACGCCATTTTGCATGGCGTGAAAAGCCATTTCCCCGGCAATCACGGTGGAGTACACTGTACTCTGCCATGATTGCTGGCTTTCTGCCCATCCCTCTACACACTGCCAATGTCAAATGGACACCGGCAGTGTGTGGGGAGAAAAGTGGTGCCCCTCCATTAACATTGTCTATGGCACTGGCCCCCCCCCCCACCCCCTTCAGTGTCACCGATGATGCCAAAGACATGGGGCCGGAAAGGCTCTGTGTGTCTGCAGCTCTGTAGAAGTGCTGCAGGTACACAGAGAGCTGGCATTTGTGCCTGATCGATGCCTCTGTTGTATCAGGGGGAAAAAATTTTGATGAAGGTTTTATCCCGTTATCATTAATTTACATTAAAAAAATGTGACTGAACGCAATTTAAATTATAAAAACGTATATATAATGTTTACTGTATACATATCCAAATTGCAATTTCATGGTAGAAAAAAAGCTATCTTAGGAAAATGAAAATTTCCATGCCACTGCTGACATACTTCGACATCCACTGAATCTTCAGGTCTCGAAGGGCTTCAGCAAATTCTTCTTTCACGTCCTTTTCCTTTTCTGCCTCCTTCTCTTTGTCTTTGCTGCCATTCTTAGGTTTGGTTGATGATGGTATCAAATGATAGTGAACAGAAATCACATCCTGCAAAAGAAAACAACAGTTAGCAGTTTCCAGGTCAAACAGGAACAATTCAAAAGATTGAGAAGGTACACAGTATTAATCATATGAAAACAGAGCGTAATAGAGTTGTTAACGTTTCTAATCTACACAGAAAACCACAAAATTCTGGTACAATATGAACTAGAATAACTACTTTAAATTAATCACTAAAGCTGGGCAGATTCCTGCCCGATTCAACAGCCGATCGGCCGCCATGCGCGTTAGGTCAGGTGAGAATCGGGTGCGCCCCCTGGACATATTGACCAGGAATCTGCTGCATGTCGGATCGCACGGTGATCAGACATGCCAGTAAATTCCCATACAATCCCATTAGTTCGTCCCCATCCGAAGTAATGACCGGTACACAAAGGGTGCCCTGCCAATTCTCGGCACTAGCGGTTGTGCATGATGACGTCATCACGCCCAGTAGGTCGGCTGGGCAGTCGACGGGGAAAACGACCCATCCATTTATGCCCAGCTTAAGCCTGGGAGAGCCAGACATCACTTGGGTTCAGATCAGGGATGTATTGATTTCCATATGCATGCTTAGAAGGGAGCACAGTGAAGACTTTTAATGTGCTGCTTCGTAATGGCCTCACTAGATGGACAGGGTAGTTTCTAGGAAAGGATGCATTACTTTATAATATTTTTGTATTACAAGAATGGTAAACCAACATTATCTTGAAATTTTACCTTTAACATGTTAAAGGCTGACAATAACTTCAAAACACAAGCAGCTAAAACTGTATAGAAAACCCCTGGAGGAGTCACGCCTGGAATCTTCCAAACCCTTAAGCTGGACATACACAGCTCGATTTTTCAATATATTTGAGCACAATCAAGTGTCATGTGCATTCACATGCTCGACTCTGTAAGAAAAAAAATTAGTCATCCAGCCTTCCTTCGAGCGAGATCAATTGATCCAGCTTGAAGAAAGTTTGGCCGCACAGGGAACCAACACGCTGAAAACCCCTGTTTGATTTTCTTATATTTTGAATGGGGACCAAAGTATCGGCCGTGATCGATGACACATCAATTTCTAGGAAGCGCAGCGTGATGACATCATTAAGCTGTGCTCGTCAGCTCCTCGGAAATCCAACCGTGTATGCCCAGCATTATACTTTATAAGACCCCCATTTTGATAAGTAAGGAGCAAAATAATGTAAAGCGATAATTTTTTAACTAGTAATGAAATGTACGTCAGTCTTATTTTGTTTATGTCCAGGTTGGGGGGGGGGGGGGGGGGGGGTCTTGAATAAAGTGGGAGGTGGGAGGAAAAAAGTGAATAAAATAAAATAAATTTGCCTATATTTTGATCTACAATCAGTTTAACATTCATTTACATATGCAAATATAGCAGTGCTTCAGGACACAGAAGCAGTAGATATATCAACAAATACTGTAGGTTTCATCTAAGGCAGGGGTCAGGAATCTTTTCTGCTGAGAGAGACTCCTGGCAGCTTTCCGCTTTCCAAATGCTGGAAGTGACGTCCCTTTCAGTTTTGGCTTTAGTTCTTGGACAATTTAGCAGGAAGAGGGTGTTCCTCTCCCTGCTAAATCAGCCGAGGTGGTTGCGCATGAGCAGGGTTCATTTTCAAACAAACTCCAGACGAGCTAGGCTCGTCATGAGCACGTAGATCAAAAGAGCCACATCTGATTCGCGAGCCATAGGTTTCTTTCTGACCCCTGATATAAACAGAACAGCACAGAATAAAGTAGAAAGTCAAAATAAGATTTGTGGTGGTTGGGTTATATTATTACAGCATTTATTTTTTCAACTAGTTATAAGTCTGCATGCTGAACTGCTTTGGCCACACCATAGGACCCCTGCTGTACTTCCCCAAGAAGTTAATTTCTTATAGATGTCACAAGAAGATCAGACCAGTATTCCAAGCTGATTTATATAAAAAAAAAACAATACCTTAGCTTGGTATTTATTCTTTAGTGAAAAGTATTGCAGATGAAAAAAGAATCACCTATTTGTGTGTGCTAATAAACATGTTTAATAAATCAGAACATGTGTAGGGTGGACATGCTGCTTGATAATACAAGGAATATGATGACCTGGAAGAAGTGATCATTAGAACCCAAACATTTTCTAACATATAGGATCATTTGGGAGGAGCTCTTGAACATTCCAACTTGAGTGTAAAACTCACTAACCATCATTCCCAGTCACATGTCTTCCTGTGTGCAGCCATCCTTAGACATAAGATAGCATTTATAAAAATCTAGTTTTACAAAAAATGGTGCACTATTATGCCTGGATTTCTAATGTATTTTGAGAAAAAAAACATTGCAGCAAATTGTTTGAGTAGTAATTGTTGAAGTCTGTGGTTTTCAAAACACACCACATACAACTTATGATTCAATTACTGAAAAATGTAAATGAAAGTATTTGAGGGAATCTTTAAAACATGAAAACTACAACATTTTTTTTAAATGCAATGAATATTTTTCCTTGGGTTGTAGTTTACAAACATAGAAGACCACAACTCATCTCACTTGCCTATCTAATCATCTTATGTCTTATGCTAGGGCTACATACAGGAACAATTTTTTTGTATCCTTAAGTGTGCAAATCACAGACAGAAGTTACTTTCGCCTCTCCAAATCTGTCTTCAAAAGGTTTTTGATGACAGATTGCAAAGAACAGATAAGCAGATATGAGGTTAGAGTAACTGTCAAGAGTACCTTTTTTAACTTTCCTTGTCGCTTTGCTGAAGACTGCCCCTGGGAGTTAGAACAACATACTGTAAGAACACATATACTCTTCAAGGAATGGATAAAACTCCCTAGTATATCAACTGAGGATTACCCAAAATGTTAATACATATGGTCTGTTCATGCAGGAACTCCCAAAATCCAATACAGTTTAAAATGTAGGCATAGGTTTCATCTTATCTAAAAAATACAGCATTATGTATGCTTCTACTGTCCTATGTAGGATATACAAGTAATATCCTGCTCACAAGGCTAACAAATGGGCACAGTCAGTGGCAGGATCAGTTAAAGACAAAAAAAAAAAAATAATTACACATATGCTGGAGCCCACCCTCCCTCTACAAGGCAAAGATAAAAAGGGCTTCAAGAGAGTAGAGAAGTGTGCTGGCTTAAAGCAAAAATGAGTGAATAAGGGAACTTTAACCACTTTCTAACTTGTTTTTTTTATTTATTTTTTTTGAAGAACACACACACACACACACACACACACACACACACACACACACAGGAACCTGGGTAACTTCCTAAAAACAAAAACCTGAACTTTGTTGTAAATGACAAAATTTAGGACGACATTTTGTGTTAATTTAGGAAACATCCATGTTTGAAAACAATTTAAAACCAGTCATTTATGTCAATATACTGAATATGATATTTTTGTAAATGCCTAGCCCCAATTCTCCATATGATCACTAGTGATATCTAGTATCTGTATAAGCATCAGGGTCAATTATTCATGGATACAGCAGGGAGGGTTGTTGAGGGACCAACCTGCGCAATGCCCACTGAGGGAGGACAGAGCATAAGCTCATTCTGCCCCGGCCTTCACACAGCAGGATGGGTTTGTATTACTAACGTACGAAATCTGCATAAGGCTTAAGTTATGCAGTTAGAAGTTAGAAATTAAACAGCTTACAACTCTATGCTCATTCCTTCCTTAAGAAGTTATATAACTATATACCCATATAACAAACAGAGATTTGCTCATAGAAAGTATATGGTGAATACCGCACCTTAACGCGGTCCATAACGCCACCCACGGTTTTTGGGGCTGCCATGTGTAGAGTCAGCCTTTTTCTCATCTCTCAACAAACCAGTCAACTGGGAAAGGTCAAATCTCACAATTCAGAGATCTGATATAGATATATAAAATTATGAAAATTAGCCATTCAGGATATTCTGCACACACCATTTTTCTGGGACAAAAAGCCTTACACCTTTAGGTTTTATTGTACACTACAGGTATTTTAAATAGTAAGGAGAAATGTAATGGCAAATACCGAAATCCATTTTTTCCTCAGTCTGTTAAACAGCACAGAAGACACTTGCTTCCTGATGTCTGCTCGAGGGCAGCACAACAAATTGTGGGCACAACAAAACGACAGGAACTGGCACCCCAGACCTCATGTCTGAAGCTTGCATAACATGATGCTAAAACACACACTTTATAGAACTCAGAGTGCATATAGACCAGGTGGCAACCTTACAAAATCAGGCAAATAGTTGTCTGATGTAAAACAAAGGACAAAAAGGATCTTAGAAAAATGATCCTGAACAATTAAGGCTGAACACAGAATCTTGAGAGCAGAAGTTTGAATTACAGTTTGTCTAAAATGCCAAGAATAGATTCAATCTTCTGAGCAGGCATTTTTTTGATGTACTCCAAGTCTCTCATGCAGAAGCTGAAAGTCAAATAATATCTGGGGGACAATGCCAGATCACAACAATATTGTCCCTTTTGGGGCTAGTGGACCAAACACTTCTTGAAAGGGTTCAACATGCCAGAACTGGCATATTGTACAACAGGACAGATGTGCAACAAAAACACAAGGCGCTTTCATGCAATAAGAAGAGATCAACCACAGGAATGGTAAAGTATGTTTTTAGGCGATTCTGACCAGAAATGTTTTGAAATCGTAACAAGCCAGAAGCAGATGTAAGGCAGATGTACCAGAAAGAGCTCTAGAAAGGTCTTCCAAAAGCCGATTAGTTGCCTTTGGGGGGAATATGCAGAAATCTGCTTGTAGGTTGTCGCCGAGTCTTTCAACAAATCAATCACCCAAAGAATACATTGAAACAGTTCCCCAAGGATATCAAGTCCAACATCCTGGAGTGGCCCACACAGAGCCCAGATCTCAATCCTATTGAGAATCTCTGGCCGGTGCTCAAAGTGAATGTCCATGTCATGCTTGAAAACCATGCAATTCGGACCAACATTTCTGGTTAATTGTCATTTTCATGGATAAATCAAGAGTGTGGTCTAATTTCATAACAAGGGGCTTATAATTTTGGCCTCAACTGTAGCTCTTTACAATAAAGAGAAGCAAGAGGGAATGCTTTATAGCAGGGGGAAAAAATACATCTAATCTAGATGACAGGAAACCTTGTGTGATCCCCATAGGCCCCACCCTCTAACCAACCAACTGCAAAACCCAATCTCCAAAAAGGTAATATATAGCTTCTGTTTCAACTTGTCAAAAGTTTAAATATTAATGGATATTTGGAAGCTTCGTACAGTAAAAAGAAAATGGGAAAGTAAGAGTCCCATAACGAGTACCATTTAAAAGTAGAAAATGTTTTATGTTAAAGCAAACAGCCACACTGGATAAAGAAGCACTGACCAATTAATATCTATTTTCAGATTATGACAAATCAGCTCAAGATATACACCTCCAAGACAACTTAAGTAAGATGGATCCCCCAGCATGCCTTAAGCTAGCACCGCAAGGACAATTTCACTGAAAATCAAATGGCAATGTGAGGTTTGATGCTCCACTCAAACTCTGAGGTTTAAATTACAAGTGTTTTATTACACTTTGGGTACATCTTAACCAAATGTACAACAGATTGACAACATTGCCATTTTGGGACTACGTGAAATATACAGGGAGTGCAGAATTATTAGGCAAATGAGTATTTTGACCACATCATCCTCTTTTTTACCCTTTCTTGCCAGCCACGGGGGCTTTTTTTGTTGAGTACTTGGACGCGTTGTGATGGAGCATTGTCCTGCATGAAAATCATGTTTTTCTGAGGAGTAGACTCCTCCGGTACCACTGCGTGAAGGAAGTCTCTTGTCTTCCAGAAACGGCAGTAGGACTGCGGAGTTGATCTTGACTCCAGCCTCAACCCCAAAGGCCCAACAAGCTATTCTTTGATGATACCAGCCCAAACCAGTACTCCACCTCCACCTTTGTGGCGTCTGAGTCGGACTGGATCTCTTCTGCCTTTACCATCCAAAGGGCCACGTCGCCCATCCATATGGACCATCAAGACTCCTCTCATTTATCAGTCCATAAAACCTTAAGAAAAATCAGTCTGGAGATATTCTTGGCCCCAGTCTTGACGTTCAGCTTGTGTGTCTTGTTCATGGGTGGTGTTTTCAGCATTTCTGTCTTGAGTTATTGCACACTGTGCTTTGGGCACTCCAGTGATGTTGCAGCTTTGAAATATGAGCACAACTGGGTGGCAAAGTGGGCATCTTGGCAGCTGCACGCTTTGACTTTTCTCAGTCCGGGTCAGTTTATTTTGCGCCTTTGTGTTCCACACGCTTATTGCGACCTGTTGATATTTTGAATGAAACGCTTGATTGTCGATGATCACGCTCAGAAGCTTTGCAATTTTAAGATTGCTGCATCCCTCTGCAAGATACCTCACTATTTTTGACTTTTCTAAGCCTGTAAGTCCTTTTTTTGACCAGTTTTGCCAATGAAAGGAAGTTGCCTAATAATTATGCACACCTAATATAGGGTGTTGATGTCATTAGACCACACCCCTTCTCATTAGAGATGCACATCACCTAATATGCTTAATTGGTAGTAGGCTTTCGAGCCCTATGACAGCTTGGAGTAAGACAACATGCATAA
>CM070033.1:65439578-65456644 GCA_036250615.1 Ptychadena robeensis | reverse complement strand
AAAATGTTAAAACTTACCGCTTTTTTGCCAAGTTCCGTTTTGGAAAGTGTCAGCGTACCACTGAGGTAGCAGCCTGGTCCAGCACCTTTAGGTATTCTATAGATTAGAAAACAATGAATTGCACATCTTAAAATATACCCAAATTGTTACACAAATTATATTTTTGGTCATTCTGTCAGTCTAATTCTGACATCAGATGTTCAGTCCCAGGTAAAAATTTTACTTTATAGGCACTTCCATATCATAAAGTTCTATGATGCCTGTCAAATTTAGAATAAAGCTAGTACTAGTTATTTACATTAAACTGGAGGCAGAATATGTTTCATAGTCTATCCATGTCACTTCAGTTAAAATAAGATTTCTCAGCAGGATATACACATATCTAACGGTGGACAAACACAATAATCCAGTCACCATGAAATGTACCATAGTAAGCAGGCAGTGATCAGGAGGGGGTAAAAAAAAAAAAAAATCATAGAACTAGCTTATTACAAACCTCACTTATCTCATGATAATTATGGAGTCTTTGACCAACAAACAAAATACTAAGATTTTAGTTTGATCGTTGTACAATTTATGAATATTTTCCAACATGTCTGATCACTTTTCGATGTTTTGATCGGCATCAAACAATTTTTGCTGATCAAACCATGACTGTGTATGCCTAGCTTTAGAGCGGGAAGAGATGGAGAGGCGATAAACTTACGTGATAGGCGTACCTAAAAGCCAATCAGTGACCCAGATGGTGCCGGAGCAAGTCCCTCACCTCTTCTCCTCTCATGTTGGCAGGGGATCAGCAGTGCCTATGCTCCCAATATTCCACCAAGGAACGGGGGATGGTTGTAGAATATATATTGTGGCATATAACCTCAGAATAGGGGCAACTTAACCTTTGAATCACTCTATAGAACATGTTTTGTGCCCCATAGATATCAAAGGCAGCAAAGGCTAGATATCATCAAATATTAATTATATTAATTATATATACGACACAAAATGTGCATTACTATACTACAGGTGTTCCCTAATGCTTGTAGTATAATTTAACTAGCAATGCCTGCTGTAATTTTATTAGTATAGATTGAAAATGTTATCACCCTTTAGGGATGCCAAGGGCCGCACTTGTGTTCCTCCATATCAACTCAGTTGGCCACCACTGAATTATGTTGAAGGCCTAAGTGCTGTCTTTGGGAGTCCGCAAAAAAATCGAAAAATGTTATTCTCTTCTTAGCATCCAATTTTAATAAGTAATGGGGAAGCCAGGCATGTGGAAATGAATTCCTACACAGCTGTATCCAAGAGCTCAAACCTGAAAATCTTCTTGATCACCCCTTTCATACCATTGCGTTTACAATATTTACAATATAAATATTATGCCCCATCCAAAGTCATTTACAATAATGTTAATAATATTAGTAGGCGAAATATAAACTGCAGATGCTACCCAGAGCCAACGCCAAATTATTGTGAATTGGTGACTTCAGTAACAGGGTTACACAAGGAGGAAGAGGGCATGAGAAACCAGGATTTGCCAAACTCTGGCCAATGGTTGTATTACCGAAAAACTTGATAGGCAGAGATATTTACACACCGATTAACAGAGTGGAAATAAGAAAGAGGAGTCATATGATGTAGAATTAAATCAGAAAAATTCCCTGTAAAAGATAAAATCATGTAAATACTGTGATGCTCTGTCCCTCCAGTAACAACACTGTGGCAGGCTGCCCAGCCAAGAGAAGTTAGGAAGGTAGATGTCACCTTCTCAAGTATTCTTGTGCCTGGCCCGGTGTCAGTGGAGGGGCAGAGAAATTGGTGGAGGGAGAGAGAGACCAGAATTCTATTCTTACTATCTTTAAGAATGGAGAATTGGACATAATATGAATGGCGACACCAGGAGTATGGCAGAAGGGAGGCCAGAATGTGCTTTTTATGAATGTGCAGCAAAGTTTGCCCAGATCAAGACAATTGGCAGGGAGTTGTATCTGTGTATATGTTATATTGTTGTGTAATTTCCTGCAATACAATATGTGATTTAAAAAAACATTTGTTAGTATGGTTGTATGTATTGTTTGCTCACTGGCTACTTACTTATCATCAGGCAACATTGTAACAAAGAACGGTTGGCTGTGTTTTGGTGGCAAAGTTATCGTATTGACCTTTTTCTTTCCCACAAGAGCCAAGCTGTGACTGTCAAAAATATCTAAACTCAGAGTGTTTGACATTCTATGAGAAACCACAAATGGGAGGTCTTTCAATCGCTCCAATTCAGATATCTGTTCATGACGGACTTGCATTCGGATTGTATAATCTCCTTTTTCAAGTTTCACAGAATACTGATAATAAAAAAGAGATCAAAAGGTTATGTAACTTGAATAAAAACTGTACATACTGCATTGATTGTTTGATATACCGTATACTTTGCCTTATAAGACGCAACCAGTTTTTAGGGCAGAAAAAAAAAAGATTTAATAGGTTTTCACATCAATTGGGATAATGCAATGAATTTAACCTCCCTAGCGCACTGCTGAGGTACAGATTTCTGTACCAAAAGCGCACCATAGACTTGTAAAAAAAACCAAAAATTTACCTTAAAAAAAATATTTATTTAAAGTATAATTTTGTTTGTTTCCTTTATATAATAAACATTTTAATCAAATCTAAATGTGTGTTGTGTTTTTTACTTTAAATTGTACTGGGTACAGTAATCACTGTACTCCGTACAATTCCCCTTTAAATTTGGTGCCCCCCCCCCTGTGTGAAGTCACCAGGACCCGATGTTCCTGCAGCAGTTTGCGTTTGCTTAGCCTAGAACACTTTCCTTATTGGTCACTCCCTCTCAAGGGCTCGTCTTCACTGCACCTGCCAGCCATGGCTTTAAAAAGGGTGCTTTATCACCATGTTTGGCAATTGCACACCCTAAATGCAGCTCAGACACTCCCATTGGGTGTGACTGACATGCAAGCAGAAAGCCTTTGAAAAGTTTATTTCCAATCCATCAATTCCTAAGAAAACCTAGCCTTAAACATTTTAAAATGATGTAAGACAACATTATTTATATTTTTGGGAATCCAGTATCATAATAATATGTATTAAAATGTCACAATCCTTGACCCATAAAATACCTGGTGAGGGTAGGCATCTCCTGCTCCCATCTGTCGTTTGTTCTGGTCGAAGATAAGCCATAACTGACTATCATATTCTGATTCATACAACAAGTCACAAAGCAGCGGGCAGCTAGGTGTCACTTCTCCACTTTTAGGCTTAAAATTAAATACATGAATACAATTAGCATTATAATACAAGCACAAAAGTTTTGCTTAAAAACTATATTTTACAACCATATTCAACCAATTGTTCCAATGTTTTACATGCATAACAGAAAGTAATGCACATGCAGAGCTTTTCTGCCAATTTATTTATGAAAGGAATATAAGGAGGAGAAAGAGAGCCTTCTAGAAAGTACAGGGCAGGGGCTGCCACATAAATATTTTACCATCTACAGCATATAACTGTTTGGCTGGATTTCTGTTAGGTTAAGCAGAGCTTTAAAAATGTCAGGTAATAAAGAAATAGGTTTAAGAAAGAAAAGAAAACCTAAAATATTTAAAACATCTAAGCGTCGATTTGTTCCTGTAAAACTTTTTGCACTAAACACAAAACGTACTTGTAGTAGATATTTTACACTTAAAGCCCAGAAAGGAATCTAAATTTTAGATAGCAATTCATACCACCAATGCAATTGCCACTCACCTGATGGAAATTATATGTTAAAATGATCTCATATAGTTGCCGGCTGTTTGGCAAAACATCGCGGACTCCCAGGGGCCTTGTCTTGAAGCTGACAGGTCTGTAAGCACATTAAATGTCCAGACATTAAAATGAATAAAGAGACTATACTTACATCTAGAATATGGGGTTACATTAAGGCAAAGTCAATGTTTATGGAGTGAATAAGTGCTAGAAAAGGGGAGTCAGTCTTTTACAGAGCAGAGCTGCCTTCACCTAGGACACAACCACAAAAATTGGGCAAACTGTGAATGGGAAAAGTTATGGAGAATGGTGATCTTTCTAGTGCAGATGCTCCTAGTTAGGTCAGTATAATCTTAAAAATTCAAACTCTTTTTTTCCTTATCAACCTCCTGGACGTTTAGCCCTCGTTAACGTGGGGGGAGTTTACGAAAAAAACTCACCCCGAGCTAACATTGGGCATACTTACCTGTCCGGTAAAAGCCCAGAGCGGTCGGCAGACCAGCCAATCTTTTCAGGTCCGCCCTGATGACTTCATTTATGATGCCAGAGTTGCAGGGCAGGGTGTCTGGCACCATTGACCTCTATGTATTTTTACAGCGCATCCCCATTAATACAAGGATGCCAGGGATGCGTATGGGGACCAAAGGAGGGAACAAAATCACAGCAGATAGAATTGTAATTGCCACAGGTAAACCGCCCAGGAGGTTAAACAATAAAATATTTATTTATTCTTTTTTTGTACATACAAACATGTTCAAGAAACATACCTTATTGTTTGCACCCAACTTTTCAAACTAATGCTGGGAGACAAATCCTCATACTTTAAAGTAGAGCCAACATCAAAACGAACTATGCCTTCAGATGCATGCTGCAAACAAATTAAAACTCGGTTACAGAAGAAAAGGTAAAGTAACATTCATTAAGAAATATAAATTCCAGGTAATAGGCACCAAAAGGAAAACAACCAATACAATTACTATAGAACCCTCCAAGATTAGGAAAAGCATATGGAATGCATTTATGCGTACACCAGGGAAATTACACATTTCATGGTGTTATTTTTAGCTAAAATATATATAGAAAAGACAAAATACTGCAAGAAGTGTTTTAGTTACTAGCTTTGATGTGCTTTTATCTGCAAATTGTGTTAGTAACAGGCTCCACAAGAAAATATTCTTTATTATCTATATATCTTTATTATATAATAAAACCAGTTTGGAGATTAGCCATTACTTTTCCTGTCCACAGCCTTGCTGTTTGTGTATATATGCACTACAGAAGAGCTCAAATGGCCTACACCCCATTTCTCCTGCACATACACCATTGTGTTGAAGCTGTGAACCTGCCCTAAGCCACTGACTGTACCCGTGCACTATAAAACATCACTCCTAGGTACCTTGCTTTCAGACCTCCACCCATCTCCCCTATTTTCCTCCCATCAGACCTTCTCTGAAGACGCAGTTGTTCGTTGACAACTAAAAGGCTACAAAATAGGATGATTGGGAACACTGCTTTGACTGATCCAGAAGACAAATTAATGTACCTTGCCAGCTGCCTGGAACTCTATTTGCACTCTAGGTAATATATCTATATTTGTATCATTTTGGATAACAAGCCAACCCTGAAATGTTCTTAACCAGGCCAATCCTCTACATAAACATTAACATGTTGTCATTACATAAGGGGAAACTTACAATGTTTAGTTGAGATTGTCCACATACAAGACCATGAAAAGAAATGGAGTAATCAATATTCACATCGCTGAGACTTGCCCACCAACGCGCAATGCAAAATTCAATCGTTTTCCCACTCTGCAATTAAAACAAAAACATGCTATGTATGGACATAGAATACAAAAAAATTGTAGATGTGCACATAAATAGTGTCTGGCGTGACAGGTGTTACTACAGTTTTGTGCCACTTGCGCAATGCAAATGGAAACTTAGAGCTACTGTATGTTGGGTAATTTTGTGTCCTTATATATATATATATATATATATGATACGAATATGAAAATACAATGAATTTGCAGGAATTGCACCAGATCGCCATAGAAATGTGCAAAAGAGAAATAAAACTAAACAACATGGGCATTGTTGCATCATGGGATGCATTTGTATACATAATCAATTAAATTAACTATTTGGAAATATTACAAATATACCTTCACTTACTGCCATAAATGCAACTATGCTCCATCTGTTACACTCCAGTATGTCACACCACAAACCATGTTTTTTTCTGGGGGGAAATGTCTTTTAGAGCGAATATAACTTCACCCATAAGAGCCTCATAGCAATTTGTCAATATAACACACTTTTCTGAAACCCGAGGAAAGAGCATACATTTTAGGAAGCAAAAGTAGTTTTTTTGTCGGTGGTTCAGTTTCACTCTACTTTGCTCACTGCTATATTTAAGGATATGACAAAAAGCATTCATTTTGCTATGTTATTACTTTATCATTAAGTGTTTTGGGTTTTTTTTTTTCACAATCTACATCATAGTCTGCTGTTACACAAAAAGAAGTAGATCTCACCAAAACAGGAAATGCTTCCGTTACAGAGCCATTCTCAGGCAGCGAAGTAAACTTGTAAAACTCATGACTTCGGTACGCCTTCTGCTTAACCAGCTGAACAGCATGTAGGACAAACTTAGAGGCCACATCAGAAGAACGGGAGGATACATTTACCTCTGGAAACAAAGAAATATGCCACAATTAGAAGTTTTTCAGCAGAACTTTCAATATTGTGGCATTATAATAAATATGTTTAATATAAAAAGAAAATACACAGAAAAGCATAACAAAATTTAGTTATATGCCAACAATGTAGGTTAATATAGCTATAGTGTCTTGAACTTTTGGGCAACACCATTACAGGTCTTTTGATCATTTTGAGCCTTTGAAGGCTCTTTATACTCTATTTGGCTAACATGAATTTTCGATGCTACAGAACAATCTCAAAACTCTCATATCTCACCAGCCCAGGTAGCACCTTGAGGAACTTCTATAAAATGACGCTTTATTTGACCAGATTTGAAGAGTACATCTTTACACTCTAACTCAAACGATGCAGAATCACTGACCCTATAAAAGGAAAAAGAAAAATTTGTAAAAAGAGTAAGCACACCTAAAAAAAAAATATTTATGCTTTGCGAGGCTTATTGGACAAAAAACAGATTATAGGTTGAAAAGACAAAATCAAATGAGCTTACCTTTCTGGTATGACAGCAGTTATAGGGACTCTGAATAATGGGCCAGAAGAAGGGGCACTTATGTCATATCCACAAATCTGCAAATAAATATTGCAAAATTAAATAATAAATTACTACACTTGCTTCATGCTGGTAATGTTTAGACAGATTGCTTTACATTATCTAATCATTACAAAAATAGGTAATGTAAGTCAGAGGTCCCCACCTCCTGGACATGGAAAGGCACTATGCTGCTGGTCAGCAGACCAGATGACTGTTATAGCTGTCACAGAAGGCTCTTTAACCCTCTGAGCGTTTGCCACGTGGCACGGTTTTTTTTATAACCGTGCCACGGGCAATCGCGGCGGAGCACAATGTGCTCCGCCGTGATTGCCAGCTCGGCTCAGGGATGTAAACAGAAGTCCGGCGTCGCTGGAGACGCCGGACTTCTGCTGAAGAAAGGGGACGCCCCTCCAGTTTGACGGAGGTCTATGGCGCCGCCTACCCCCGCCCCCTACGCGTCACCGGTGACGCGATCGGGGGCGGACCCGGAAGCATCGGCATACATGCCGATGCTCCCGACCGCCGTCGGAAGACGGCGAGACCTCGGGCGTTCCTCCGGCTAACTCGGGGAGAACGCTCAGAAGGTTAAAGAACAGAGAAAATGTGGAATGTACACTGAGGATATCTTGTGGCAAAAGACAGTATGAGTAAAGTTTTAAAGATGAACACTTCAAGCAGCCAAATATGCATTTTGAATATATCATGTGTACACTTAGTGTCAGGGTTCTACTACTAAGGGTGGTCGAGATCCGAGAGTTCAAAGAAATCGTGAAAGAAGATATGAAAAACGTATCAAAATCTGACCAGAGGGAAACCGCTAAAATATAACTACCGTATTTTTCGGACTATAAGATGCACCGGACCATAAGACGCACCCAGTTATTAGGGCAGGAAGACCAGAAAAAAGATCAATTGGGTTAATGCAATGAATTCAATGAATGCAATATTCAATTCAGCCAGTAGGTGTCACTAGCAGCAGTACACTCAGCACAAGAAGAGGGGGGGGGCCCACCAACAGCTGCCTGTCTTCTCCCTCCCTCTCCCGATCTTGCTGTGCCTGTGTGAGCTGCAGAGTGATTGCACTTTCCACGGACTGGAGAGAGGGAAAGAGGCCAGTTTACCTATCTTTTTCTTCATTGCCACATCTCCCAGCTGGGACAGCTCCGGCATCTCTCAACTGACAGCTCCTCCAGCTCCCCGGGAAAATCTCTAGGGGTCGCGCATTCGGACCATAAGACACAGGCACCCCCCCCCCCCATTTTTGTAGGTGAAAAAGTGTGTCTTATGGTCCGAAAAATACGGCATATGAACTATGCAGGTAGTCATAAGCTCTACAATCACTCTATACAATTTCCATTAGATCTACCAACAAATATGCAGTGCAGGGTCCTCCCTGATAGAATACATAGTGATTGGAAGGTTTAGAAAGGTCCTCATATTACATGGTTTTGGTAGAACAGAAGCGGATTGTACAGAAATGTCATGGTAAGATTGTAAGGTGTATGGGGGCCTTTAGGGGTAAGTTACTAATCTCGAAACATTCAGGGATGTACTACTTATGATGAATGAGCATTGATACTTTGACACAGTACTGTTAGGGGTATGGGGAGCAAATCCAACCCCTTTCCTGCCATACATTGTTTTCATTATTTGTTACCAGGTCCTGCTGTTGCCCAATGTTGAAATGAATACATAGGTGTGCGATAACCAGCACCCTATGTGTCTCTTATCACTTGGAAACTTTATTAGGCACATTGCAAAACTCTGTGCCCATACAAGTTTGCTAGGGGGCAGGTAAATGCAGGACAGAAGGTGGTTAACAGAAGGGAATGCCTTCCTGTGAATAACTTATACTGAATAATATAAGTAGATAAAAGCCCGTAGACAAATGCCTCCCAAATGTTTTTCAAACACTTTTTATACAAAAACATTATTCTGACAAGATGTGCAAAGGCTTACCTCTGCATAGTGCACCCCTTCCCGTAGGCCACGCGGATCCACACGGACATTGATATGTCTACATTGGTTCATTAGCTCCAGGTGGCTAGGATACTGGATCCAGGTGGCATTGGATGTAAGAGCCAAGTGAAGTTGGAGAGAAATTCTCTTTGTGTTATCTGACAAAACACAAAAAGGTATATTGGATGCATTCAGAGATTTGCCAGAAATAATATACAGCAATATAATATAACACCATGCTATGAAAGCTTGACTGCAGCTCACCTGTGTTCTCTGGGAACACTGGCTCAATTCCCACACCATGGTCTGAGGGTGCAGCAACCTGTACAGGATCCCTGAGATAAATTCCACGGCCATTACCAACAGAAACTGTAAAACCTATCTGATTGACTAATGAGGTGTTCTGCATGAGGTAGTCATAAGCTTTGTCAACCTAAAAGGAAATAAAAATGGGAATAGAACAAATTAATCCAAATATTAAACTTCAAACTTAAATTTAAGACTTTGGACAGAGCTATGCTAAAAGAAAAAAAAGAAACAGGCCTTCCCCAGATTGTTCCCACAAAGCTGGATGCATACAATAGTTAAAGTCGGAATATTGGAGTCGGACAAGTAGATCCAGGCTATTCAGAGAGTAGTCATATTCATTGCTCTTTACAGCAAAACCCATCCAGTAAAAAGGGAGCCCAGTGGCTAAATCATTTACATGAATCCATTTGGCAATTTAAGGCTTCCACGCACAGTGAAAACATTATGTGAAAACATTCACATGAACTTTCTTGGTTGCAGTTTTTGTGATAAAGGTAATTCTACAGGAAGTTGGTAACACAGAAGTTACGGTGTCAGAGCATTGGTGAATTTATGCCACTGAGCCATTTTTTTTTATTAAGCTCACTCCGGGGCATTGTGAGTATTGGGCATAAGCTCACAATTGGGCATTGTGAGTATGCAGTGGCAATGTAAGTGCCTAAGAAAAGCCTATAAAGGATGCAAGACAAGGTGAGGTCACAAAGTGAACTCGGAGTTCTTTTTTTATTCCCTTATTATTGGCAATTCCAATCCACTCTCGTGCAAAAAAATTGTATAACTATACAAAGTAATACCTGAATAATGCCATGCCCTTGGGCAAACACTTCTATGTTTTCAGCCTTTAAGGCAGTGTTTTCCAATGCTCTTCTCACTGAATGTACTGTGTAAGGAACACCATTTGCTTTAAGACCTGATTAAGAAACAAAAACAGAATTCAAATTTACACAAAACTCCACATCAATGCTAAAAAGGGTCAAATCTAAGCGAGTAATTATGTTTGTAAAAATAGACATGGTTGGATATATGCAGGTTACACCTACCTGACAGTACTAATGCAATGCCTCCACAAGCATTGGGGGAAGACATGGACGTTCCATTCATTAGCTGAGTACCCCGCAGTGTCCAATTTGGCACGGATGCAATAGCTCCTCCTGGAGCACTTATACTGACTCCAAGAGCTCCATCGGTGCTGGTGATAAACACAGAGCAGTTACATTTATTAAAAAGGAATGCATAGCACACAAGGATGTCTTATTTCCTTATTGAGTTAACATCTGCATGCTTTGCAATGGAAGTTACATTGCTCTCCTACGAATGTTTTTATGAATCGTTTGGTTATGTCCTGTAACTTATCACACTACCTTTGATATATAATGTACATTTTCCTGTGCTACTGGACTTTTTGCTCACTACTCATCTCCATTTGTTTTTTTCTTTTATTTTACGGACATTTTATTTATAGATGATCATTACTGAGGAAAAAATATCCTACAACAATCCGAATAGAGATTACCATATGCCAAGAAGAAAAAGGGAAAACAAAGCCAGAAACCAGCTAGCAATCAGACCGGCCTATTGCCAGTTGTGATGAGAGAGCATGTCCCGGTCATTAATAACATCAGGGATGGGCTTGGAACCCTTTGCCTGTCGGATAATACAGATATAGTGGCAGGGAGTACGTCCATGTCTGGTGTCATTCATGTCGTCAGGGACATCAGCCTGTGCGTATGCCTGTATTCTCTGAGGCAAGTCACAAGTAGAGATGGTCGAATTTTTTAAAAAATTCGACCATTTCGTTGATTTCTAGTTAATTGCAAAGCACCTGAACATGGTATGATCACTAAACTTGCTGGAGATGTAGAGAAGGGTTAGGGGTAGACAACAAAACAAAAAGTATGTCTCTAACACAAATAGTTTTAGCAAAAATAAAGTTCAAATCAGGGCAAAATTTCGAAAATTGGAATTTCAACTTTGATTTAGAACTTAATTTATGCAAAAACTGCATGTGCTAGAGTAAAATTTTTTATTTTTTTTTTAAATGTTCCCACAACCCTTCCCTACATCTCCAGCAATTTTGGTGAGGATACCATTTTCAGAGGCTTTGCAATCAGCTCACAAAGTTAGCAAGCCGAAAAATTCGACCATCTCTAGTCACAAGGCAGAAGCCATCCCCAACCAGTATATCAGAAACCAAAAAAGAGAGGTCAGCTTGATGATGGCTTAGAAAGCTGCAGACACATTAAAACAGCAGATCTATGACCTTCTAAGCATCGATAGTGATTTAAAACATACCTGGGGCCTCTTGAAGACCAAGTGTACTGATTGGCAGGAAGTTTTTCACGGAGGGAATATTCTGCAACCATCATGTCTGGCGATACATAGGCACCCACACCTGTAGGCAATAAAAACATTAGAAAGGTGTTCGAACGGTCTTAAGCAACCTATGTTGCCAGGTTTAATCATAATCACTAATATCACAAGCTAAACCAAACTTTAGCTTGAGATTTTATAACCCATATGTTTACCATATAGATAATTTTCTGCTCTCCATTCTGGACCCGTTATCAGAGTAAATAAACATGGCTTTACTTGTGTGCTGAACATTGTGATTTTTTTCCATTTTATAAACATTTCACAATGTACGGAAACAATGTTGAACATCCAATATTACAGTACAAAATGGTACCATATTTTCCGGCATATAAGACAGCTTATATGTCAGCCGGTGGTGAAACCCAACCCCAGGCTGGCAGGAGTATAGGCTGACAGGGAGAGGAAGACAGCTAGAAATGGGCTGCATTTCTATTTCTGTGTCAGCTGCCAGCAAACCCAAAGCACAGCCTTAGTGGCAGTTTTCCTGCATGTCATAAGCATTTTAATTAAAATTACCATATTGAAATCAAATCTGATGATTTTTTACTTATATTTGGTGTGCTTTGAAAGGGGGCTAGCCTTATCTGGCGAATATATCCCAAACTCTATTTTAACTGGAAAAGTTAAGGGTTGTCTTATACGTCCAGTCGTCTTATGCGCCAGAAAATATGGTAGAATGGTATACGGAGGCACAGCAACAGATGATTAACTGGATACGCAATGAACATGACATGCGTAGACTCGTGTGTGTCTATTGGCATATACTGTTCTCACTGTTGGGCTAAGATGTTTAATAAAGGTGTGTAAGGTTTTCTGAGGAAAGAACCAACTTACCAATGACACTGGAGGTTGTACCGCCTGGACAGCCAACAGTAGAAAGACATGGACCATTATTTCCAGCACTTGACACATAAATGATGTTATGTTTCCACACTGCTTCATTAATTGCCTCACATATTCTCCTGTTTAAAGGAGAAAAATGTAAAGAAATTATTTTACCTTCAGAACACATCATCATAGTCTACAAGGACTAGATACCTAAATGAGAAATTTGCAGTAGATTGTAAGTTTTATCTCGTCTCTTCAAGTAATGCTGCATTCTACCATATAACCATGTATAGCAAGGAAAATGTATACAGAATTATCTACCTCAATGGTTGGCATTTATTAAATATTTTTTTCTATATGAATTATTCATCTTGTTTAGGCTTAAATAAACATACCCAGAATTTGGCCAGTGTGTTGCTTCACCATAACTGTAATTGACCAGGTCACATTTATACTTAATTGCTTCAATCATCTGTGAAAACAAAACAATGTGTTATAACAAAAAGAGTACCTGTCCCACATGGCTATAAAACACCCCTTAGTGGTTTTATGCAAGCAATAAGTCACTTTTTTGCCAACCGGACAAATGAAAATGACAACAGTTACAGTATTTTTTTGCACAATAAGAGGCACCCCATTAGAAAAAAAAATTAAAGTGTCAGAGGCACAGGCATTCACATATAAAGTAAATATACAGCAGAGTGGGCAGATGTGGACCATACAGTATTCACCCTATATTCGTCCAGCCAAACACAAAGGCCAGTGCCAGGAGGCAAAACTTAGTTTTACTCCCTATGGCTAAGCTAAAAAGGTCAGAAGCAGGAGGTCCTCGTTCCAGCAGTGTGCAGGGCTTTAGGCTATGTTCCCACTTAGGCGATTAATCGCCTGTGTGGGCAGTTAAATCACCTGAGGTAGCGATTTTCAATTCTATCAATGGGGACAAGCCTATTGAAAGTAGTGAAGGCAATTGAAAAACGCCAGCGCAGGCATGACCAACCTATGGGGAGACACATTTTACAATCTTAACCCATTGGCACCTTTTTACATTTCCTTTATTGCCACAAGAGTAGCATTTTTTATTTCCGTTTGTGTTTTTAAAAATGTTGTTCTGTAGCTGAAGCCCCTAACCCTTTAAGCGGTTAGATTCCTCTGTTTGCACAATATTTTATTTTGGAAATTCTGCATACACAAATGATTACTAGATGGTGCCTGAACACAGGAATGTCTCTATTTTGGAGACTTAAAGCAGACCTAACACGTTGCAGCCGATATTGCAGAGATTTGCAATTTAAAATAAAAAAAATACTTTTTCTGACAGCCGGAGGGGCCCTCCCACTGTCTGGCGTAGCGCTTCAGCACGACGTCATACAGCCGCAATGGCATTTGGGATATCTGTCCCATGTTCCCCTTGCGGCTGTAGGATTATGCAGGGTTGTGACATCGCGTATATTAAAACCATTTGAGATCTCTATGAATTATAGTACACCTTCTGCCACAAATTTAAAAAAACAAAACAATGTAGAATGTAGGCAAAACAGATGAAAAAAAAAAACACCACGAACAAAAACCAGTAAAGGGTGAAGTTATACCGCTCTAATCAGTCCTGTACCAGTCTCCATTGTACTGAGCCTAGTATCACCAATCTTTATGGCCAGGATCTGGGCTCCGGGAGCTACACCATTTCTTTCCGGTTCATCAGGAAAATATCCAGCAGCAATACTAGCCACATGTGTCCCATGAGCACCTAATATAAAAAATGTTTTTATTATATATTACATACACAAAGCAGATTCTGTGAAATCATGTCACTGACCATAACATCTGCTGAGTTTTTACATTTTAAAACAGAATATTACATAAACAAGGGGCTTTACCTCCACTTGTCACAATCGACAGCAAATTCCCCTCATCATAGATGTTCACTGAGTAATTTAGCATCTCTGATGTGCCAAACGATGCATAATCTTGTGTTTCTCTGTAACTTCCTAACACAGTGCAAGCTTCAAAATCTCCACATTCACTTGTGTCCATGCAAGCACTAGAAGAAGGAAGAAAAAAACCACAAAAATTCAGCCCAAAAAAAAAAATGGGTGTCAGATTTATATAACACATTAGTGTGCATAATATTAAACATGCGTGTTAAGCGACCAGCACCCACGCATCCAATTGCATTTGTGAACATAAGCCCAATTTTTGTTGATTCTGAAAACATGTCCTCGCTGAGCCTTTTTTACTGTGTTCATGTAGTCTGGACTTGGCCATACTCTTACAAGATGCAGTAACCAGTATTAGTTTTCTCATTTGCAACATCATCTGCATAATTTGTTGTTTACAATTAGCCTATGTATCTCATCAGTGCTTCCTTGAGGACTTACCGCCATGTTTCCCCATCATGCCACACCAAACAGTCGTACACTGGTCCTGGGTCACTAAATTTCTTCTCAAATGAGTTCAACAGTTCTACTTGGTTTTGAACATCTTCCTTGATCAGTTTTCCCATCTATAGTAAAAAAAAACTTTATTATTATGTAATCAAACGCTTTAAATATATGTGACGCTTATAACATTCCACAGTTTGTATCTCACAAGCATAAGCTTTTCCGGCAGTATTTAAGGTTTTTTTTTTTTTTTTTTAGATCTTAACACAAAATGGCTTCTCCAAATAAAACAACAGAACTTCTTGCTGGATGCTTTTCCTTCCATGCAGAGCAGACTGCAAATGGTGTAGTAAAATTAAATATCTTCCATGCTTACACACCCAAAGTTGTTTAAGAAAACATGACAATTGTCACCCAATAAGAATAACTCATTCAGATACAAAAAGGCTCATTTACATTGATGGATCTGGGAAAAAAAAAAGGCAGAACAATATAACAATACGTATAAACACACTTTTGCTTAGGGATCGGCAAACAGAAATGCAGCATTCTTTTCAGTGGCATACAGGTGGGATCTGACCCCTGAGCAATATATAACTAAAACACCCATCTTTAAAATTAACCCTTTCTTAGTCCTTACAGAGAAGAAACAACTTCTGATGTGTTGTCTTCACCGTTGACACCAAAGAGGCGGAGGGCGGAGGCATAGACCTCCATGGCAATGGAGGGGCATCACTTTCCCGGCCCACAGGAAAACAGAATGCTGGGCCCAACTTTAGAATGCCATATTTATAAAGCTGAATAGGTTTTGCTCCTTGATCAAATCAAGCTTATTTCTGTCAGACTGTGCTTACAGTTATGGCTTAATCACATGGAGATATAAACCATAGGGAAAGGAAAAGAGTACAGTATCAGAATGGGAAGTGTCCACTGCTTTTTCCCTGTGGTGGATGCACATCTTCCACGGGGTAAAAGATGCAGAGAGGACACTTTCCATTCTGATAATTCGGACAGTGTCCACTCCATGTTCTCTAAGTGGCACTCCCAAGATTCTTAGTTTAACCTCTCTAGCGGTCTGCCCGTACCACATGTACTTTGTAGACTGCTTGCTATTTCCTCCCTCACCCCGCCCCTCTCCACACAGCCGGTGTCATTGTGCAGCTTTCCGCGGGTGTCTCTGGTACACCTGATGTCCGCTGCCCTAGCGGTGGGGGTGAACCTGAACGAACTGGGTTCGTCTCGAACGGTAGGGAGGTTAAAAAAGCAGAGTGCCAGGGCCATTACAGACAGGTCTCTGGCTGAAGATCAATGGATGTGTCTACGAGACACGAAAAAGCCTTGCATTACCAGCATCTGACACAGCTTTTCTGTGTTATTGTTATGCTATGGGAACGCACCCCGAGCAAAGCATCCGCAAAATCGGCCACCATGTGTGGACACATGGCCTTAGGGATGGGCTGAACTAATACACAGTATATACAAAGATATCCTGAAATAAATAGGAATAATCTTCAACTTTCTGAAATACCAGAATAGGGACCTTAACAGAAAACTCTGTACAAAAAAGCTGTAACTCATGACCACAACCTAAAGGATTCCATCTCATGATATCCAACCTGGGTTTGAGTGCTTGAGCTTGTATCCAACTCATCTTGCTTTCTGCATGCTTCGGCCAATATGGCTCGGTGAGTGGGATCCCACAACTTCTCCTTTCGTTCTTTCTAGAATGGGAAGAAGACAGATGCAGATTGCTGTGATAATGCTGCGTGATAATGCAGAGTGTGAAACGGATCATTTCACGTGCATACAGCAGCACTGTTGTAAATTAAGTCTTACATTTCTTGAAAAATCCTTCTACCCTCCTCAGAAACAATTCATTTTAAATCTATGATTCGAGTTAAGCTAGGCATACAAGGTTTGATTTTAGTATGATCGATATTCGATCTTTTTTGGTTTGATCACAATACACGGGAAAGAGTTATATATAAAAATGTTCATCGAAAACAAATCGACCTGACTAAAGCTGGCCACACGGGAAGATTCCTGTGCAATCGACTGTTGATCAATTACAGCGTCACCACGCTGTGATTGATCACGGGTCAATCGAACGGTAATCAATGTGCACATCAATTACTGTACAATAGGGACCCTGTACCCCGGGTCTCTCCACAGCCTCAGAAGCAGACAGCTTCTCCGGCTGTGTAAAGCACCCAG
>CM070033.1:65408282-65427981 GCA_036250615.1 Ptychadena robeensis | reverse complement strand
TTCATCTAATCGAGCATCGATTGAACCAAAATCGAACCGTGTGTGGCTAGCTTTAGGGTAGCTATATTGACTCTACTTTTTAAAGAAGAGCAATGCTTCCACACTTGGACAGCAATATTCTAAACCTGTGAATACATAACAATGGACCCTTGAGTTACAACAGGCTTGGCTTTCAGTTTTACTAAATTGAGGCCAGAATGTTTTTGTGCTGGCATGGTTGTAAACAAATACATAAGATATTAGAGAAGTGTTTCTAAGCTGCACTCTGAACTCAGATACACATGTTTGAGGACTACATTTCAGTAGAACTGCTAGAAAAGAGAGAAGGAAAGAAGAAAGAGAAGGTAAAGAAAGCAAGCACAATTAAAGAAGAAATTCAGAATAAAAATGAAAAAAACCAATGTTGTTCATGTGACCAATCTAACTAATAAGTACAGCATGTCATAATGGATCATCTTGACAGTTTCTCCGCTAATGGCAACGTTTGTAGACAATTATATGCCTGCTGACTTTAACAAGGACCCCCCACCACCACCATCTTTCTATCTACTGTTTTGAAGAATTGTTTTATGATATAGTTACATCACCACTGTACTTCATAGTATGATAATGCAATCTGGACTCTTAGGGCTTGTTTCCATTGTACGCCGGGACCCGTACGCTAAGCGTATACGCTAGCAGGGGTCCCGACGTATCTCCGACGTATCTCACAGACCTTTGCCTGCCGGCGGATGTGTAAACAGACCATGTAAAGGCTGAACGTACTCGACTACGTTCAGCCTGACACCGGCGGATGAGCTCAGCGCAATGAAGACAGACCGTCCGCCGGCAGGCAAAGGTCTGTGAGATACGTCGGAGATACGTCGGGACCCCTGCTAGCGTATACGCTTAGCGTACGGGTCCCGGCGTACAATGGAAACAAAGCCTAATATTGGTGAGGATTATTTGTTTTGACAATATTGTTACATATTGCTACATGTAGCCTGGACATTGTTGTTTGTAATACTTTAATTTGTGAAAATGTTATTAAATAAAGTTGAATAATAATGGACTGTCACACCAATCTACAAAAGACAACAGACTTTTCAAAGGAGAGAACACCAGAGACCCATATTCCTGATGTTCTTATGGAAGGGAACTCTTTGTCCAAACAATAACCACTTCAGCCTCATTTCATCCTCTTTTCCTGAAAGCCAAAGATGTCACCTTGAACGATAATTCTTGTTTCTGGCTAGGTATATTTTAATTGTTTGGTCAGAACACCTGGACAATGTTGGTGTTTCTGGTAACTTACACATATTATACAATGCTTTTGTATTGTGAAATGATTAGGTAAGTAGTGTTTTGGGAGGTTAAGAACCAACTATGGGTATTTTCATTATTTGCTATGGAAAAATAGTCTTGACTTACAACCAATCCTTGGGAATGAAATAAGTTCACAAATCAAGGATCCACTGTATTGCTAATAGATTTATGCTCGGCATACACACACCAAGCAGGTCAGACCGACCTGCTCCGATGTATGCCGAGATGCTAACGTGATGACGTCATCACGTTAGCATCCCGTTGCATTGTAGGGCCCCTTCAATCGGCCAGGCACCCTTTGTGTGCCGGCCATAAGCTGCGATGGAGACGCCGTCTTCATTGCAGCTTATGGCATCGGCTTCCATCGGCTCGCGCCGGCCAGAGATTTTCCGACATGTCCGTTCTCTGGCCGGCCGAGAAGTGGGCATGTGGGCACATGCCATTAGCGGCCGATTTTTAACCTGACCGACGGCGAGAGCGCGCATGCCCGTTGGTCAGATTAAAATCCGGCCGTTTATCGGCATGTGTATGCCTAGCATTAGTAGTAGAGTAGGCAGTAGAGGCTACCAAAGCCTAACGTCTGCATTTTGGGAAGGTTTTTCTTATTGAGATAAGGTTTTAAACTATATGGATACAAGCTTACCATTTTAATCACCCCTATCAGTTGTAAATGGTTATTTGTACCACTCTTAAGGCCCCCATACATGCCCCAATTTTCCGGACTGTATTTCATTATACCCCCAAATAAAGCAACCAATTTTCGATCGAACATTTTCCATCGGCCGATTTTATGTTTGATCGGAAGTGGAAGGGTTACGGCAGGGATCAGCAGCTTAAGGCACACAATTGTACCACCCGAATGGGAGTTTTTGGCCAGAGCCAGGTGTCTGTGTGTGTCTGTTCTGGGGGTGGGGGGCTTATTTAAAATTTTTGTGAAAAAAATCTGGGGGTGCCTAATCATTGGGGAAACAGGGTCTCAACAGTTTAGTTCACATGAATAAAAAAAAAATTTGAAATACAGAATGTTAAAACATATATACATCCTAGCACAACCTGGCAGATGATTTTACACACACCACAATGTTTGAAACAGGAAGTAAAAGTATGATAATTAGTTAGATCGGACCTAAATTGGTCGGGTCATAAGAAATAGTAGCGGATTGAATACAATTTAGATTTGATCTAGAAAAATTTTCGATCAAAGTTATTCGGTCGAACCATGTGGGCATTGACCGATTTTTGGAAGACTGATGCAAAAATCGATTGTTTTTAATCGTTCGGACGGAAAATTGGGGCGTGTAGGATCAGCAGGTTATACAGCTATGTTACAGGTACTAACACAATTCGAACCTACTATGGTATATATGTTATATATGTTTTTTTGCTTTAAGATTGAATTATTATGAATTAGACTTCCACATGAAACTAGCTACTTTGCCTTCCTTTAAAAGTCAAAATAAAAGGAAAATTTGGAAGCATTAGAAAGATTTAATGATGCTTTGTCTGAGTAACCAGTAAAACTATAGTCACAGTGTGATTACATTTACCTCCAAAATTACAATCAAGACACCATACGGCTAAAACTCTCATGAAAAGTGTCTAGCAGAACAGCCTGCTTTTCGCTATCAGAGTAAATGAAAATCAAGATATTAATTTTATGACTCATTAGGAAAAGGTGCATGTTAATGTACTAGATGTCTGATGATAGGCCTACTAAACAGCATCCTCACATCTCTGATAACATTTAATGAATATCCTGTTGTTTGAGCAATTCCATGCAGCCAATCAAGTTTGTATTTCTTCCATCTTCTCCATGGGACATTCTCAAAAAGCCAGGAAGCTTGCATTACTGGCTGTAATTTGACTTACAACTTTGTTATGTGCTTTTAATTCACTGATCTGAAGCTCATTCCCTGCTGCTGGAAGCTCTTGCATTCATGGGGTTAGCTGTCTTTCATTGGCTCTTGCATTGGTGGAATAATTACCCAGTTTTCAGAACAGCTCAGGTAATTAAGTCCTATATTCTGTAATCACTGCACCACATGTCATAGTTGAGTGATGATGAACACAATGGGCGAAACTCCAAGGCTGATCTGTGCATCTGAAAAGGAAATGCTGTTTCTTTCAATGTGAGATGAAATTATGATACATTTTCAGTGTTTCTTTTCCTGTGTAAGTTATTTTAAAACTACATTTACATAGCTATAAGTCAAGGTCAAAATCTGTATTGCTCTCTCATAACTTTAGCAGTACAATGATTGAGACTAAAGCTAGCCACACATGGTTCAATTTAAAGTTCAATCGAGGTACGATTAGATTTTGTAGTTCGATCAAACAAATCAAAAATTTATTTTAATTTAATCGATGTACACCACATGGGGAGTACGATTATGGTTCAATTTCGACTGAAAAGTAAATCGAAGTATTCCAAAATCGTCTTTTTGTTTTACAACCGATCGTTTGTTTGAATGAAAAACATCGATTGAATGCTAAAATCGAACCATGTGTGGCTAGCTTTAGTAAGACTGTCAGACAGGGATTTCATCCAGCTTTTCCTCCGCATCTTCTATTTCTGCACAAGTTTCACATAGGAAATTATTTTTTAAATTAAACTGATATTTTTCAATTTTCATATCTATTAAAATGGTAATACCATGTAAAATAAAATAATTTAAAATAATTGTAGGTGATAATGATGGATAAGAGAAATCAAGATTTACTGATCAGAGCGAAATGCATTCTCAGCACTGGTCCAAAGTGGATTATAAAGCCAAGAAGTGGAGAAGATGTCCTGGAAATATAATCAAAAGCTACCCAATGGAGGAATTCGAGCATAAGGTGGCCTAGAAGAAGCAACACAGAAGGAATAAGAGACTGGATCAGCACTGCAGAGAGGATTTCTCATTATGGCAGGTCAAAACACACCCTGCTTTGCTTTAACCTCCCTAGCGCACCGCCTGTACCGCACCGTTTTTAACAGTGTGGTACAGGCAATGGTAGCAGTGGCAGTGAGGTCTGGAGAGCAGAAGCCCCTCCATTAACATGGAGGTCTATGGCACTGCTCACCCTCGCCCCCTTACGCGTTACCGCGACGCGATCAGTGAAGCCGCAGAGCCCCGGAAATGCTGCGGCTGGAAGCAGCATCGCCGTAGCTTTCTGGGGATATGCGGCTTTCATGGGAGCACAGCTCATCCAGAGTTTGTTCTTCACACAAACTCTGGACGAGATGGGCTCGTGATGAACACTAAGGAGGTTAAATCAGCTTATCAAAATGTGTTAATGTGTTGGAATTTTCAACAGTTCTAAAAGACAGTAAAAAAATTCACAAGAAAAATGCATCAAACTGTATTTTATCTTTACGGAAAGGTTAAGAAAACTGTTGCCCACACTCAAGGTATATGCATAGTGCTGATTCTTAATTATCAGTCCCTCTAGGCTTCATGAAAATATAGCACTGGTGATGTTGGGGTGCTGCAAACCAAACAGAGTCTGTCCCACTCTGACCAATACCGCACAACTTTAGAAATGATGGAGCCGCACTCCGGGGATTAAGGCAATCTGCATCACACACTTTATTAAGCTTCATTAAAATCCAGACAGCGAGTTTCGTTTCACTCACGTATAAGCGTAATCATAGAGATAGGCACATGTTGCTGTTACACATCTATATATACAAAACATAAACAAAAACTACCACCATCAGTTAAGGAAATTCAAAAGAGGCGTGGAAGGTATTTTATCTTTGTTTAACCTTGTTGTTTCCACAATACCCTTACCCAGTGGTTCCCAAACTTTCCTTGCAGGGCCATCCTTTTCTATTTAGGAACGAAGGATTATAGAAGGATTATCGAGCCACAGGTTAAGAATGAGGGCCAATGCCCCCCAATTTGGGAACCACTGCCCTTACCTAAGATGAAACACTAAGTAGCCATACTTATATTAATACCATGTGCTTTTTATAGAGCTGGCCTGAATGTTTGGGACTTGCCTCTTTCCTGATGTAGCAGTTGACCCAGAAGGTTGGAGGTAAGAGCAGATCCATGTAGTATAGTAAAGATCTTTAAAAGAATTGATGATCTAGCTCCAAGGGAATTAGTCATCTAATGTCATTCTGCAGTGTAGTAGGAAATGTTCTGTAATCATTCACCAATCTGTTTTTTTCTTAAAGAACAGTTTTACTTTATGATGCAATCTTCCCAACCCTATTCTATAGTCACTTTACACACCTAACTACTTCCTCATTTTTCTCAATGTAATGGAGAATATTTACACCTTTTGTTCTCTGAGCACTGCATGTAGCTGCCCAGAAGCTTCCCACATACTAGAGGCACTGCATTTCTGCTTTGAAAAGTGAATGTGCAGGCCTTACCAAGAATATTTGATAACCATTATTATAACTACAGCAAAAAATATTTAGATTGTATGTAAAAGCAATATTTGCATAGAATGTGGAATGGTTAGAAATAATTAAAGGCTTTAATCAGTGTCTGTGGTGTCTATTGTTTCCAGTATAAAAGGTGACTGAAAATTCTCACTTTTGAAGTTGTAACAGAAACTGCACGTAACATTTTCTGGTGAGGACATTCCCAGTATACAGGCAGCTTTAAATAAATACATTTGCTGTATCCCTTCTCCTGTCGAAAAAAACATTAGATCTTTATTGCTAGCATTGAGCGAGAATATCCAAAAATCAAAAATATTCGACGAATATCCAACATTCGAAAATTCACACTATTTCGCGAATGTTCGCTCATATATTCACAATGGCGGATATATGTCATATTATGCTTCACCATTGTTTAATGGCATACATCGCGCATATTTGTGCACATTGCGAATGGATATGCGCAATACTAACAGAGCTCCTACTGGCTAAGATCACAGAATGAAGAAGAGAAGCTGTAAAGCTGCATTGTGAATGCCACATGCGATGGAAGGCAATAGAATACAGTCTAATCGAATTTTACGAAATTCGAATGTTCCTTAACCTCCCTAGCACACTGCCCAGTACACTGCCTGTCGTTTCCTGTCTCCCCCCGCTGCTCTTCACACAGCTGGTGTCATTATTGACACCAGCTGCGTGAGAGGGAAAGCCGGCGCTCCTCCATTAACATGGAGGTCTATGGCGTGAAATATATAATATATAAATAAATAATATATTCGTGAAATTGCACAAATATGCTGCTCAACACTATTTATTGCCCATTTGAGAGATATCTTTTCACAGAACAGTAATCCCAACAGATGCTATGCTAATGAAGCAATTGTTAAAGCAGAATTAAACTACAAAATAACCCATAAAAAATTAATGTATGAACATTTCTCACCTACATCGGGCCGTCATCCAGGGACAGTGACCTCTAAAATGAAAAGATAAATTCGTACTTTTCCTGGCTGGTCCTCCTGGCTTTAAGATGGAGGAGTAAGACTCTCGCTCCATCCACCTACTGTATCCACATCTGAAGAGGGTATCACTCCGCCCCTCCGCATCAGCCGATTCAAATGCAGCGGACGCACTGGAACATGGGAAAGGAGATGTCGAAAGTAACATCTAATTTCTCATGTTCCCTTGGGACCACGGCGGCGCAAGTAACTGAGAAGGTGGGGATTTGCGGGATTTTTGTGGTAGGTCAACTTTAATATAGAAGTCATGTACTTCTATATGTAGTCATTACGTAGATGGACTTTAGGGGGGTTGTTAATTTTTTTGTTTAGTTTTAAGAGAGTCAATAGTTGTAATTGCTTGACGCTTTTTTACTTAATATCATAATAAGTCCCTCCAAGTTTTAAAATTGCTGTGCATTCACTCCACTCTAATATTTAGTAAATGGAAGGGTACCACTGATGGTAACCTTCCAGCCTAAACGGTTTTGGTCTTAATATATGGTATTTCCCTTAAAGCAGATCTACCACCTCCATATCTACTTAAGCTGGCCACACACGGGTAGATTCCCGTGCAATCGACCGGCGATCAATTAGAGCGTGGTGACGTCACCACGCTGTAATTGATCGCCGGTCGATCGTACAGTAATCAATGTGCACCACATGGGCACATGAATTACTGGACGATGGCGACAGACCGGTCCCCCAGCAGTCAGCTTCAGCTTCTTCGGCAGCGCTGGAGACACGCAGGCACACACAGGCACTCACCCAGCCAGCCCCCCTTCTCTTCTCTGCTCTCCTCTCGCAGCGAGCTGGCCACACCCCCTTCACACAGAACGGCTGAACTGAACTGAACACAGGCTGTCAAATCCTGTGCTGCTGTCTCCGCTGTCCACGCCGGCTGCCATCCATTGCATTGAATGGGGATAGCACCCTGCTATCCTTGTTCAATCCAATGGATTTCGACCAAGGTCTTCCAACATGTTGGAAACCTGTTGGTCGACGTTTTTCGAGTAGAATCCATTGATTTCTTTCAAAAGGGACAGTGGATGGCTCAGATGAGGTGACAGATGCGAGGAGAATCGGGAGCCGTGAGCGCGCACGCCACCCGATGTTCCTCGAATCTGTCACTTCATCGAGCCGTGTATGGCTAGCTTTACAGTGCAGATCAGAAGTGAAAAAAAACTCTCAAAATCTTGACCAAAAAAGTGACACTGCACCGTGGAAGGCTCCGGGCACAATGGGACTTGGGAAGGTAGACAACAGCAGTAACGTCTATCTTCCTAATCTCCTTTGGCCAGATGGCCAGTCACCAGATTCTGATCCAGGTTGGTGGAGGGAGCAAGACCTGAAGTGTCTCACTCCTCTATCTTGCATGCTGAAGGACACTCCAGGCATGGCGGGGAGGCAGTGAGGAAGTACGGTATGTGTTTTTTTATTCTACATAGATCTGTTTGCCCAGGTGAAGGCTTTGTGTAGCTCAGTATTGTGTATAAGTTTTGTTTTTTTTGTTAAGTTTTAATTACTGTAATAGAAATTATTTCACTTTCCCCAAAGGTTATGTCAACAGACTCAGAAAAATGTAATGTCTGTGAGAATACCCAAACTGCATTCAGTATTTTGAACAACAAAATCGTAGTGAGGATCTGGGATAGGAAGGATGGAACTGGATGGGCCTTCCTATTCCCCCAGGTACACTCAAAGAGTTAACACCTGTTTGCAGGTGAGTGGAGCTGGGTGTGTCTCCACATAAGGTGCTCCTGACCAAATAGGAGACAAACAGTGGGCTTCTGACAGTGGAGTGGAGACAGGGGGTGTCATAATCAAACCTTGTGATTATGATATATCTATGATAAAAATATGTCTGCAAATATTTTTCCGTGTGTATCCTTCAATTATCCATATGTCTGTCTTAAGTGAATTAAATTATCTCCCTCCAATTATCCTTGACAGAAGAGGAAGGTGTTACGCCATGGTTCATGTATCACAACACTTAGAACAAAGCAGACTTCACGTCTCCAACTCTGAGTATGGAGTTCTTCCAGGAGGTCCCCCATCCCAGAGGCATGCAATATGAAATTGCGTGTTTAAACATACTGTTTACTCACTATATTTGGATGTGGGCCACAATACAGAACATTTCATGACCAAACATGGCATACCTGTAAAGTAGGGGATACTAGAAACCATAAGGTAATGTTTCTGGTGAACTATAGGCCCAGCCATATCCTTTTTGGACTGTACAAATTCCATATTTTACACTGATGATTAATCCAAGGGATCATGAAAAAATGGTTTTATGATTTTACCAAGAACATGATTCCTGTAAAGCCAGCCCCCCAGCCCGGCTATCATTGGACTGATAGTCTGACCTCCTAGATAGTCCCACCTCTGTGGCTAGCATAGAAAAAACCATGTCAGCCTAACAGATAGAGCTCTCTCATTAATACCATCTTGGAACTAAAGCAAGCCATACACGTGTCGGATTCCATGGCCAATTGATCACTCACCCGATCGATTCCGGCAATTCTGCCGGGAATCGCAGGTGTGATCAATCGGCCAATTAAGAGTATCCATCGCTGCATACCACCTTGTCCAACGGATTCCGGGACGATTCCGTGTCCGATTGTCCACCTCACAAATGGCAATTCCCCCTGATCTGGGCAGAATCAATCTGATGGAACCAACATGTTGGTTCTCTGTCGGATCCGATTCTGGGCCCCTGAACGATTGGACCTGATCGATTGGACAAGGTGGGCTGCATGCGATTCCAGCACGATCGTTTGGCGTGCACACGCCCGGAATCGATCGTGCCGGAATCCGGTGGGAATCCGACACGTGTATGGGGGCCTTAAGAGCAATGTACATAGCACTGTAAGAGAGTCCATTGACTCTAATTATTTGGACTTTACCAGAACTTGGACCAAGGCAACTCAATCTTACCTAAGTACCTGGAGAGCTACTATAATTATGTGTGTTTTTCTGAGATATTCTTGCCTGAAGTGGCAGCAGGTGGCTCAATAAGGCAGAAATACAACTAACGGTTCGTGCTTCCGTCTAAGCACGTGATGGCAGTCTACCTGTGAAGGTGTGTGTGGCAAGGGCGGACAGAGTAGGTTCCTCTTGTCCCCGTGCCTCTCAGCCTGCAGGCGTAGAGACCTAGCTGAGCGTGCTGTAAAGTCTATGCGAAGGGATGCGGTCTGAGAGAGGGCGTTTATCACAGGGGAGAGGGCATTCGTCACAGGGGGCACACGTGGGGCCCAGGCCTGTGGGTGCTGGAGCAGTGGAAACAGGGGGCTCACAGAGAGTGTGGGGCCCAGTCCTGTTGCTGTTGAGAAGCAGAGACCCAAGGACAACCATTTATGTTGAATGTTTGAAAGCCAGGATGCTTGGAATTTTTCGTTGACTTTTGTGGACTGCTATTAACCCCTGCGAGGGTGAGTTTTGTTTGGACAATAAATATGGGCAGGAAACCCTAGAGACCATTGTTTGGTGGCCTGATGTTTTGAGAGCACCCCATTTGAAACTGAACCCCCACAAGGGGTTGACCAGAACCTTTAAAGGCCTGGAACCACAACAATCTTTTGCCTTTTAAGTTAAGGGTTTAATATATCTTTAAAGCTGAACTGAATAGCACATAGTGTATGCAGCTTATGTCCAGTAAACCTGACATAAGCATTATTTGATACCTGAAATATAAATTTGGAGGGTAAGTATTCTCAGGTAATAATTTATATAACTTGCTCCAAAACAACGCAACTAAGGGAAGTACTATCTGAAAGCTGAAGTATAACTATGAAGGACAAGAGCTAGAGGTGTGACAATTGGATGGAAGTATTCTGAGGTATTAACTGATTAGCCTGGAACTATATAGGTTGTACGGCTAAGGATGTTAGAGATCTGGGTCAAAGTGATAAAGTAAGAAACGCCAGCAAATTCAAGAGGGAATCACTGTTTGAAAGCTGAAATATAGCTATGAAGGCTAGGGGGGGGGGAATTTGGACTGTAAATAGTCTCATGGGCAAGTTACTAAAGCTGGCCATACACCTTCAGATTTCTGTCAGATTTCCTTCAGATCAGATCAGATCTACCAACAACCATGTAGTATAGTGTCCTCCCTGATAGAATACATAGTGATTGGAAGGTGTAGAAAGGTCCTCATATTACATGGTTTTGGTAAAACAAAATCTGATCTGAAGGAAATCTGACAGAGAAATCTGAAGGTGTATGGCCAGCTTAACAGACCATACTAATGATGGAAAAGAACTGGTGTTTAAAAGTGGTACAATATTGTATCCAATGTAGGTTCCACCCCTCCCTAGTTGCAAATTTGTTTTCCATGTTACCAGGACCTGCTGTCAAAACGAAAGAAAGTTATGTTCAGTGGTTCATCTATAATGTACCATAATAATGGGAGGGTAAGCCTTTTCCCACTTGTTTTGCTGGCATACCTATTTATGGAATATTTATTTTAATGGTACGATTATTAATGTGCTCTGCCCTGCTCCTAAATGGATCAGCAGATAGCTGATGGAAAGTTGCATACTGCTAGGGAAGAGCTTATTGAATGTGTTTGCCCTGTCAGAACCATGCCACCAAGGGTGAAACATTCTGGGATACAGACAGCTATTGTACCAGCACTTTTACAAGTAGGCCAGGAATGACAGCATACACATTTCTTTCTCATATGACAGCTTTCCTGCAAGAAATCTAGTAGGACTGGTTTCCCTAAAAATAGCCTAGCTATTACAGCTCATCTTTATATACAAGTGAATGGGTGCGTAGCATAGAAGAGTATCTGTGAAAGGTTAGGGCAGGACTAGCAGATCAGGATAACTTATACTATCTATATATATGCTGTAGGTGGGTTTGTACAAACGCAGAGGCTATGCCAAGCAGTTGTTTTTCAGTTCCATTTAAAAGCAACCCTGTTGGCAAACACTGCTACGGTAGGTAGCACCCTATAAGACAGTGTTGTCCCACTGTGTGTGGATTGAAACACTATCATAATGTATTGCTTAAAGGATTTCCAGATAAAATAGTAGATGTTGCTTTTTTGGTATAGTAGCGTACTGCAATGCATGTAACCATATACCATGTGTTGCGGTTAGCTGACCTGCACGTGCCTTGGTGACCAATTCAGTTTCCTTTTCATTTAAAGCTAACAAGGACTGTAAACACTGCTAAGGTACCTATACCAATTCTTTGTTCAATACCCAAGCGATTAATCACCGGGCGCATTCAGAAAACGTACGCAGCCCACCTGGAGACCGAGGTCCCCATCCACAGTATCGGCCCAGAATCGATTGCCCAAGGCGGTGCGCATCGATTTGCAGAATGATTGCCGATTACTTGCGTCACCAGGCTCGATCGTTCAGCGATCACATGGGAATCAACTGGTGTATGGCCGGCTTTAGTTTTTCCTGTGTAATAAACTTCAAAATGAATGATTTGACAATGTATTTTTACCTGAATCGACCTTTAGTGTACGAACATAAAATCATTCGAGCAGTTTACCAATGGATATGTTGCTAAGTTGCAGTCAATGGTTCAAGAATCTGACAGGTTTTCTGGGAATTTGGATGATTGGTATATGATGGTACTATGGAGCATGTGCACAGGACACAGAAAATAATTGATTGGCTTTAAACACACTGTCTGGTGGTATGATTAATCGATGTCAGACTGAAGAAGCCAATTAAATTTAAGGAAAATCAAGCAAAAGTTGTACATGGCCACCTTTTTCTGATGACAGCTCTTTAAGCTTCAGTATTATAAATGGTGCAATTTGAAGAAAGCAATATAAAAAGCCAACGCACCTCTGTCCTTCATATGAAGATGGATGATGCTCTAGTTCGCACTCCACTATGTCAAGCTGGCCATACACCTTTAGATCTTTCTGTCAGATATCCTTTAGATCTACCAACAACTATGTAGTGCTGGGTCCTCTGCGATTGAACACAGTACACTTGATGGTTTAGAAAGTCCCTCATATTACATGGTTTTGGTAAAACAAAAGGAGATCTCCCTCTACAGTGTGTGCGGAAGCTGCAGCGTGAGTGCAGCTCCCACACACAGATAGATAGATGCTGAATGGCATGTCTTTCACCTATCTGTCTCTGTTCTTCATTGCTTATATCAGCAGGGCTCTGTTCAGATGGGAGGGGGAGGATGCTGGCGGGGAGCCAAGACGTAGATGTTGGACCATAAGATGCAGTCACTACTCCTCCAAAGTTTTTGGGGGGAAAAGGTGCAACTTATGGTCCAAAAAAATTTAACATCACCTGAAGAATTTCATGACAGGGTAAAGTATAAACCACATGCAGCATAATACGTAATTTCAGCTTGTTTGCATTGAAAGCTGACAACCATTAAAGAATTGTTGGAACCTTTGTTTCAGGGTTCAGTAACCTCCAGGGCTAATAACAAGGGTGTTTCGTTAACTTGGGATGAGTTTGTTAACAGCTGGAAAAAAGAAAAAATAGAAAATGTTCCCCCAAATTGAAAAGACAGTTTGGGGATTCGGGACTTTAGAGGCAATATCAGACTTCAAATGTAAAGTTATATCAATTTTAATGTGCAATCAAACACAGTAAAGGTAGTACATCATATATCATTGACAATTACAGTAAAATTAGATAGTTACATCACCATGATCAAAAAATTTCTTATACATCCTCTTAAATCCTCAACATGTTTCGCTACACCAGCTTCTTCTGTAGGAATCAGTTATGAATATTTTGATCTGTGATCACTGTGAGGTAGACAGTGCAATATTGAGTAATGCGAATTGAACGTATATTGGAATATATATTTTAGGGTGTATATATTACTCCACTTACTTATACTTCAACACTTATTCTTACTTAAAGTTTCCATATAGATATAAAAGTACAGGTCCAGGATATCTGGCTCAAGGATTCCGCTGGGTGATGTTGGACAAACGGTGTCTGGGGGCACGGGGGGCACACAACATATGGTCAACCTGTGTTTCCACTAGGGTTGTAACGTCATCTAGGTTAAATATACGTACATTATTAATACAGGTTTAGTCATAGGTACTGAATATGTAAAGTCAGGTAAAAGGTTCTCTTCATTTGTTAACAGCTGGCATACTCACCTGTCCACTGAAAGCCCCCGGTGATCCTCTGTATCTTTCCAGGTCCACACCGATGACATTATATATGATGCCAGAGAGACAGGGGGTAGGCGGCAGCATTGACCTCCATGTAATGGAGGTGTTTTTTACAGCACATCTCTTGCAATAACGGTGACACTGGGGATGTGTTCGGGGTCCAGAGGAAAGAAAGGTAAAGAGACTGCAATATATAGACATGGTTTTGATTTGTGACCACCATGCAGTCTATGGGATCGGTAAACCATTATTTTATGGGATCTGAGGGTCAGTAGTGATGATACCATGTCAGAGTAAATTAACTGGTGAAAACTAAGTATATACCCTTTGGAGATGACACCCTGTCTGTAAACTAGGTAATTAGTGAGGCACTTTAGTGCATTGATCATTATATGAATGTGACCAATGTATACAGCTTTGTGTTTTTAGGACCTTTTGAAAATGTTTTGATTGAATTGTGAGTGGGGAATTGAGTGGTAATAATAAAACTGCATTGTGTTATGTATACACTGTGATAATAAAGTTGTAATCAATTGACACAAACCATTTCATTTATCTTGGCTTTGTTACTGTTAGTTTGGGTTGGAGCAGTTATGGCAGACACTACCCTTGTTATTTTTAGTACCACTTGTTTAGAACTAGGCTAGTTCTGTAGAAGCACAGGGACATATTTAGGAGTCAGACAAGTTCCTCAGAATTTCTTCTGAGAACTCTGTGACTGGATAATAATGGCCATGTGATCTACTCACCTCCATTAAAAAGCCCTAATTGCTCAATGAATAAGATTGGAGGAGATTCATCATGTGACTGAGAGGTCATATGACTGATCACACCTCCAATCAGAGCTCCCTATGCATTGTCGGGTAAAGGCATGTATGGTATGCCTAACACCAGCACAGGAACATGCACATTGCTGGCCCGTGTTCAGTCTGAGCACTGTACATCTACCGTATAACTGCTTACAGCCACGATAAAGAACAACCTTCGATTTTACAACGTTATAAAATGAAAACATTTCCACTTTCACGTCCTAACCGTCCCACATTCCACAATGTTAATCTTTGTATGTATAACCGACGTTACAGACACCACCTGACTTATCGCCGCCGTGCCGCGTCACGTGACACGCCCTTCCCGGAAGCGCAGCCGGAGTGGGCGGGCCGTGGCGGAGGGAGGCGGCGCACGCATGTTGGGTTGATGTCAGAGCGGGTGACGTGTCTGGACGGGGAAGCAGGAAGTGATATTCGTTTGAGGTGCAGGTTTTGGATGCTGAGCACCGGGAAGGTTCTATCATGGCGAATACTCGGCGTACAGGTGTCCTCCTCCTATTACTGACGGTCATCAGCTGTATCCCGAGGCCGGGGGCTGCCTTCTACCTGCCCGGCCTGGCCCCTGTCAGTTTTTGCGAGACGGGGAAGGAGACGCCTGAGTGTAAGGTGAGCTGACATTAGGGCCTCTGCATGCACTGCTGTGACCCGGATAGATGGCTGAGGACAGGGAATGGCCAGTCATGGGTCTTCTGGGGTAACCTTCCTCCTAGTCCCGGGTGATCTGCTACATATAATGGGGTGATGGCAACACTCATTACATAACTCTAATCATGAGTTCCTTCATTTCCCTGCCTCACAGTCACAAGTCAGAGACGACGTCTTAAGCTGGCCATACACCTTTAGATCTCTGTCAGATATCCTTTAGATCTACCAACAACTATGTAGTATATGGTCCTCTGCGATTGAACACAGGTAGACTTGATTGTTTAGAAGGTCCCTCATATTACATGGTTTTGGTAAAACAAAAGAAAATCTACATGTGTATGGGGACCCTCAAATGCTCTGCGCTGTGATTGGCTTCGCAGGTGTTTCGAGGTTGCTGGCGTTGACCCCCAGGCTGGCTCTTGATCCCCTTTATGATGGCTCCCCATGTTAAGTTGTTAAGTTAGGATATAGTTGGCAAGTATTTTTGTAGGTAGGATATGGCGGGTTCCTTTGGCGTGTCATTGAGGACACCACATATAGAAATATTTTCTGCTCTTCTTTGCATGGTTTTGGCAGGCAATGTGCCATTTCTAGAGCTTGTCATGGGTTGGTTGTTTCTACAAAATATGTGTACTGGTGCAAGACAATTGTCGCCCGAGATAACTTAGTGTAACTATTGGGCGCTTATCTGTACAACCGCCAGGCGAGGTAGTTCAGAGATGCATGCGTACATCCGTATCAACGTCTGTTATTTTCTATGGGTGGGAGACTATTGTAAGGTGCCGCTCATCTGTCCTCATCCCTCCATTGTACAGAAGAAGTGCTGTATGCAAGGTGCCCTTTCATACAGTGGGAAAAAATGTACACTCTAAAGGTCCCTGTACACGGGTCAATTGATGACATCATATCGTGTGCTTTCGTGGCCCTCGATGGCACCTATCTTTGAGCAGGATCCTGCTCAATTAAACAGGGAACCAATGTCTCTGTTCGATCTCCATCCCCATCCAAAGAATTGAAGTAGTTGATGAACACTCCAGTGCATTGTGGTGACCGGGTCATCAATTGACCCGTGTATGGGGACCTTTAGGAGACACTGTAAAGGTGAGCATAAAGAGTTCCTTGTTCCCACTGCATAAAGTAATATATTGAAAACCAATCGATTCCTTTGCTGAGCCCTGTGTGACTGCTCCATAGAACCATCAGATAGTACCAATATAAGCTGTCGGAGACAATCGACTGAAATTTCCCAACATGTCTGATCACTGCTCAAATACTTTGTTTGATTTCTATCAAATGATATTGTTTGCAACAAAAAAAGGTATTGATTTTCAAACGAGTGACTTAATACGCCCATTTCAAGTCAATGGAATGGGAAATTTGAAGCGTGTTTGGCTGCCCTTTTTCCTGGAAATAACTTGTAAGACCAGTATTACTTCTGCCATTGTATGTGAGGACATCAGCCCTAAGTACCAGCAAAGGAGTGTTGTGGTCACCATGGAAGCCAGAATAAATAAACTTATCATCTTCTCCATCACCCCCTTGGAAGATGTGGGCAAACTAAGGCCCAAACGTTGCCTTGGGGATGATGCAGTGACATGATCATGTGTTTACACTACGGGTGCATCCTCATGGTGACAGCAGGCAGTCTCTAGGAATTCTCTGCTCATTACTCTAAATGAGCATTTTTCAAGTGCTGAAAATTAAAAATAATACCAATGTCCCTGTCACAGGTCATAAGTGATGCCAGCAATGCATGGAATTGGCACACCTAGGGCCATTACAAGCTCTTGGTCCGGCCCCTTTTTCAACTTTAAGAAGCTGATGTGGCCTACAAGTAAAAATTTGCCCTCCATAGTGCATTGGTCCCCCTTCTGCTCTGCAAGAGTAACCTGCTGGTTTGCGTAGCAGATGGTAAATAAGGTGTCTTACCAGTTCTTCCTCTCCAGCACCTTGGAAACAATTCAGCAATGGAACTGTCCGTATTTCTGCTCTCGTATATTGTTTTATCAAAGTAAAGTAGTTCTGATGCGTTTCTTTCTGTGTATCATTTTAATATTTTCTATTGAATGGCTCTGTTTTCTGTTTTGCATTTTGAAAGGAGGAAGTGATAAATCAAAATAAAGGGTTTTATAATAAAACATGTTGTATTATAAAAACTTTTTATGTATATTCCATGGTCTGACCACACAGACATTCAGAGTATTTCCACATATGTATGTCATGAGCTGTAATTTATTTGTTGGGATCAAAGGGCCATTCACACCCATTGTGTTGTATGCTGTAACTGTGCAGAAGGACCAGCTTCTGTACCAACCTGCTAAACCTGTTACACACTTCTGTTGTGTGTACCTCTGACAAGTTACATTTCAGCTGCGGCTTATGATGTGATCAGATCTGATTTGTGTTGCTAATAAAAGGTTGATGGCACCCCATAAGCCAAAGTCAAAATAAGTCAAAATCTCTACCAGTGTGGTAGAGGTAATACAGTGGCTCAGGAGGTTCGCCATCTAGCCATGCAGGGCTAGTGTCCTATGCTCATATCCTGGCCTGGGCACCATCTGCAAGGAGTTTGCATGTTCTCCCAGTGTCTGCGTGGGTTTCCTCCAGGTGCTTCAGTTTCCCCTCACACTCCAAAGACATGCTGATACGTTGATTGGCTCCCCCCCCCCCCCAACATTCTCCTGTGTTAGTTACACCTGACATGACTGTGCTAGTTACGTATGGTTTGGTAGGTAGATTGTGAGCTCCTCTGAAAGACAGTTAGTGATATGACTATATATACTCTGTAAAGCGCTGTGCAATATGTTGGCACTATATAGATACAAGATAATAATAATACATTATTACGTTATTACAATTGTAGTTTAGTGTTACCTTTTTATTTTCTTATATTTTACTCCAGGTACAGCTATTGCACACATGTGCGATCTGATGCTGAAAACACAGCTATGCTTCAGCATTGGTGTGCAAGTTTTTACATTTGTTGTGCTGGTACAAGTTCCTTCCTAAAACTATATTCAGATGATGAGTATAAGTAATGTATTCACTAAAAACTGTTTTAAGTATTCTATGGATTTTCATGATCTCCGCCCTTTATTAATGTTATCCCTATAAATACATTATGCAGTATCATTAGACTGTTGTCAGAGATGTAAATGCGTTCTGTAGAGGAGTGCAGGGAACCACAGCCTACTGTCTTAAGGCCCCCATACACGGGTCGGATTCCGACCGGATTCCGGCACTATCGATTCCGGGCGCGTGCACGCGAATCGATCGTGCCGGAATCGTGTGCAGCCCACCTTGTGCGATCGATCGCATCCGATTGATCAGGGGCTCAGAATCGGATCTGACAGAGAACCAACATGTTGGTTCCATCAGATTGATTCTGCACAGATCAGGGGGAGTTGCCATTTGTAAGGTGGAGTCGGAGATGGAATCGGACACGGAATCGTCCCAGAATCCCTTGGACAAGGTGGTATGCAGCGATTGGATTCTCTTAATTGGCCGATCGATCACACCTCCGATTCCCGGCAGAATCGTCGGAATCGATCGGATGGGTGATCGAGCGGCCATGGAATCCGACTGTGTATGGCTGGCTTTAGTAGCTCAGTGTTGTAGACTTGCAGTGACCATTTTAGCGTTGCTGAGGGCTTGTGCGGTGGAACGTGATGACCTAACCTGCGGCCTCTCTCGCCAACCACAAACTTGAACACCCATAGTAAACCTACTCTAGTGACTAGTGTCACACACCTAAGAACACAGAAAAACGAGTTCTTTATAATTGCACTGTTTATTCATAAAGTATTCTAGAAATGTCATTGCCTATGTGCTGGCCCACCTCCTTTTCTCCACTGTACATAGCCTGTGAAGGGGAGACTACAGTGTGTAATTTGAATGAGTCTGCTCACTGCACATCCAAGATCCATATCCAACCGGCAGATTCTTCCATCTTCACTTTAAACAGTTTTATCTAACAAACTCCAGATAAACTGGGTTCATCATGACCGCTAGGGAGTACTACCACACAACGAGACCATAGTACCATCAGAGACCTATCCATCCAAATACAGTGACAACCCGCCAGATACTTCTACGTTCAACAAAAAATTTACAAAAAAAATCAAATGAGCATTTGGATATGTTGGTAAATTTCAATCACTTTTAGTCGATCGAGTCAATAGTTCACCTATTTTTCTATGTACCATGACATTGGTCTCTACGGCACCTTTTAAGGTGGCTTTACACGTATAGATTTTTTCGTTCAATCAACGAAGAACAAACTATTTTTTTTGGTTGATTGAACAAAGATCTAGAATGGGCAATTTGTTTGATGGATACATTTTGTTCGACCTCGAATAAAAAATCGTTTGAAAGATCATCGAACATATTGGTAAATTTTTAT
>CM070033.1:65391489-65408182 GCA_036250615.1 Ptychadena robeensis | reverse complement strand
TTTCTTTTGGTTCCGGAATGATTGATCACTGTGCATGTTCGCGGTGATCATTCGGGAATCGAACTTCAAAACCCTTGTTCAATCAATCCTGCTTGAAGAAATGTCGATTGAACAGGGAACCAACATGTTGGTAAATCCCTGTTGGATCACTATTACTCCAGAGTATCGATTGGGAATTGATCACACAAAGTGGTGAACATCAATTCACTGAACAATCATTGATCTAATGGGTATTGTCCTGTGTATGTGCACCTTAAATGTAATGATTCTAATGCCTTAAGCTCACACACTATGTTGCATATAAGACTTGCTGCAATTACCATGATACAGCAGCATATATTAGGCCATGTTGTGTTTTAACAATTTGTGTTCTTTTACAGCAATTGGTGAATAAACCATTGTAATAAATGATAGTCTGGTATAAGTTACAACTGTAACCTACTATTGGTTACAAAATGTGCTTTGTTTAGCTATCACCATAGGGAACCATTTGTTTCAACAGTTGAGTGATTTAAAAAACAAACTGATAGTTGTCAAGTAATGAAAGAACAGTTGTATATTGCTAATTGCCATAGTTTGCTTCAACTAGACCCTACATTGCCTACTGGGGATCCAGGTCAAACTAGACCCTTCATTGCCTACTGTGGATACAGGTCAAACTAGACCCTTCATTGCCTACTGGGGATACAGGTCAAACTAGACCCTACATTGCCTACTGGTGATACAGGTCAGCAGTCGTTTGGTATCGGAAGTCTTTGTGTAAACAGGATTTTCATGTTTTGTAATCTGTGATGCTGCAACAGGAAGTTAGAAAAAGTCTCTCAATGCAGGGCTTGTTGTAAAACCTGACATGGATGAATTACCGTATTATATATTTATTTATAAGAAATGAATTGAAATGACAGTTTCTGTTCTTCCCATGCACTAGGAGTATGTGTATATGTATGTATATATAATATGCACATGCATGGTTTCTGCATGGTTATTGGTTTGTGGCAGTTAAAGCAATGTTTAACTGAAAGTTTAATTTAGATAGCAGTAAAGTGTTCTATACTGTATTTTCTTGCTTGAACTCACTGTACTTTTTTTTCTCTCCCCAGGCTGAGATAAAGCTATTTGTGAACAGACTTGACTCTGTGGAATCAGTACTTCCCTATGAATATACTGCGTAAGTTAAATAATTTCGATTGGGGGTGTGCAGGAATTGGTATACGGTCACATGCATGAGCCTAACATATGTGGTTTCCTTGGTTTTTCATAGAGAAGTGTCGTCCTTGTCTTGTTTTTTATACATAACAATTATATGCTACATTTTAGAAGCTCTTCTAGCTGAACTTCAAGTTACCTTTAATTCTTGTACAGTTGTGCAAAACTTGTTGTCTCTTTCCTGTTTTCCTGCTCCATATTTCTGCCCTAAAATGTTAGTGTATTACAAATAACCCCTTATTTGGCTGCCATATGATATTTTCTTCCATGATTCCCTCTGTTTGAGGACATCCATTGCTGAAGCAGTGGGGACACTTGGTTAATGGTCTGTTAAAGTTAATTGCAGATCTCCCAGAATTGCATCATGCAGTACTCGACACCTCAATCACAGCTCACTTCCAGGATGGTAGTGTTCAAAACCACCCTACACCTTCCATGTGCAGCGATACTGAGCTTCTCACTGCACAATAGCAACTACTACTGCCTAGGAACCCTTGGTTATTCCAAATGACATTCAGCCATGGCCTGCATCAAGGCTTTGAGTCTTATGATGTATTCAGGATGTTCAATATAGCGCTCTGTGAACTCTCAGCATTGCTCCGTACAATCCAAGCACACTAACAAGGGAGGATGATTATAAAAAGTGGTCACAGAGAATTCCCCTTATTGCCCCAGGAATAAGCATGATATCAGAAGACAAAAACATAAGGGTTTTAGGCTTTGTAAACGATTAGCGGGAGGTCCCAATGTAACAGACTTACCTGCTCGGCGGAGACTCTGTCTTCATTGCGCCGAGCCGATCCGCCGGTAAAAGGCTGAACGTAGTCGAGTACATGGGCGGATGTGTAAACAGACCATCCGCCGGCAGGCAATGTCTGTGGCATACGTCGGGACCCCTGCTTAGCGTAGGGGTCCTGACGTATAATGGAAACAAGCCCTTAATCTTGGCTTTGCATGACTCTTGAAAGCTGAATATTGGGCAAAGTATCAATGTATCTTTAATGCATCCTCCCTTAAGAGAACATTGTTTGTTTTCTCTTTTTGCTGTCTAATCCACTTGTATGTAGGTGTAAAGCTGGCCATACATCTTTAGATCTCTGTCAGATATCCTTTAGATCTACCAATAACTATGTAGTGTAGGGGCCTCTGCAATTAAACACAGGCAGACTTGATTGTTCAGAAAGTCCCTCACATTACATGGTTTTGGTAAAGCAAAAGGAGATCTAAAGAAAATCTGAAAGAGAAATCTAAAGGTGTATGGGGACCTTTACTCATTGCTGATCACCGGCCTTTCTTCCTCAGCCATTATCTTCCAATAGCTTTGTCCTTGTTTCATTTGTCTACAGGGAGCAAAGAGAAATACCTGAATGTGACTTGGTCTTCCTCTTTAGTTAGACTTCTTGTTGATTGGCTCAAAATTATCATGAAAGTCCTTAGCCTGAGCAAGAGTAAAGCAAATGAGGTTACACCAGGTTTCCTCTGTTCCATTTGTTAAAAGGAGGAGAAACGCAAAGGAATAGCAATGATGTGTTTCTGGGCAGAGGGAAGATACAGTGACCCTTTTCAATCTCCAACTATGTAACCAATACTAAAGCAGGGTACACACATGTAGATATGGGCCAGATCGATGGCCGCTTCGATGACCGTGCACGCTCACTGCCATCTATCTGGCCGATATCATATGCGACCATCCCTGTTTTTGAGCGTGGCCAACCAATTTGAGGGGCTGTGGAGACTGGTACTGCCTGTTTAGTCACCAATTTTGGACTGAAGTATTGCACTTTTTTTTTGATCTGCTTGATGGGTGTTATAGGCACTTGGTATTACCAGCCCATTCTGAAGCATCTTGCTGAGACTATTTCAAAAGGATTCTTATGTCATGGAAACAAACCAGGTCCCCACCCTGATAGAATGGAAGGAGCTCATTCATCATGTCTGCTATTGTATAAATTGTCTTATGAATTCAAAGTCCACATTTCTTACTTTGAGCTTATTTGGGGTGCGTGGATCAACTCGCCTCTAACCACCGCAACATCCTCCTTATGTTTTGACTCTTCTGTGAATTTCATAGCCGGAGAGTCCTTGTTCTGTTACTGTTGTGCAGTGCACCTACTTGACAATTTATAGTTTGTAATTTGTGGGAAGGGGTTTTTATGCATACCCTTATTGCAGTTTTCTTTTATAATGTTTGTTTATTAACCTCCCTAGCGCACTGCATGGGTACAGATTTCTGTACCAAAAGCGCACCATAGGCTTTAATGGAATTTTGTTTTTTTATGTTGTAGGCCTGTAATTTACCAAAACCTGTCCGTACAAGGGTCTAATAGATATCCTGAATATAATAATGTTTAAAACACCCAATTATGTAAAATCAAGGCAAACTTGTTAATTTTTGAACTGTTACAATGTGTTTGTTTTGATTAAAAGTTTTAATTCAATTGCAAAGTGTGTTTTATTTGACTTAGGCTTAGTCTACACTGAGGAAAACCGTGCGGTTTTCCCTCGTGTGGACCGTGGCGAAAGCCGCGCAGTGCAGCCTCCCCCTGTAATCCCCTATGGGGAATATGATCGGTTGCCAGGCTTATACTTGCGGTCATGCCAACGGGGGTATCAGGTGGAGGGGATCAGGGGGAGTGTGCGGATTCACAACAGCCAGCCCGGCTGTTGGGGATCCGGGGGCATTCCGCGCTGCCGCACCCGAGGACACGTGCGCGTGCGAAACCTCCATGGTGCAGGGTTTGCCAATAGTTAGGCATAGGATGCAGGTATTGCCTGCACATCAATACCGCATCCTAAACAGCGCCCAAACTGCGGGGAGTCACGCACACACCCGTGTGCCCATAACGCCCCCCCGCGGTTGCAAGGGCGGCTGTAGGTGTAGACTCAGCCTCAGAATGTATTGGATACAGTTATCCCTGTATCGAGTACAAGTCTCCTTTAAATTTGGCTCTCCCCCCAGGTCATCACATCAGGGGTGGAGGCGATTTAAATGTAAAGGGGGGGGGGGGGGGGGGGGGACATAGGGGGAGAAAAACCTTTTGTTTTTTTTTTTTTTCTTCTTTTACTGACTGCTGTTTGTAAGTTTCCACCGATTAATTTGTGACGTCGAATACGCGTCACACCAGTAGGGGCGTGAGGGACAGGAGGGGGATTACGACACAGGAGATTAGCGAGGGATGTACAGCAGACGAGACTCGTGAGCCGCCTGACCACAACACACAGTAAGTGTATGCGCTGCGCGTGAGGCTGTTAGCGTGGTAGAATTGCCTTGGAAACGTGTTTTCTATGAGAAAGAGAGAAAACTTGTTTTCAGGTTTCAATCTTACACCTAAAATCCCAGAGCCCACGCGCAGCATGACCTTCCATGTGTTGTGGGTGGGTTGGTGGCGGCCGGACGGCCCCCGAACGGCTTCTTGCTACTGTAATCCCTGCGTGGCTTTTCATTTGTGATCTGTTCCTCTTCAGTGATCTCTGTCATCCCTCCGTCCGGGTTGGCTATTCTGCACTAGAAACAGCTTTTCAAGGCAATCTATCACCTTCCTAAATAAGGCCGTCGAGCCCTGATCAGGCGCTCAACTTACTGTGTGTTGTGTTGGCGGGCTCCAATGGCATCGTGACATTCAAGCGTTTCCAGGCGGACATGTGACGTCTCATCACGTCACGCACACCCGGTGGGGGCAGAGGGATCTCTTCCTTTCAGGCATAGTCGGGAGTCGAGCCGCCGGGCGGACCACCGGATCCGGTAAGAGGTAAATTGTGAGCGACCCGGCTGGGCCTCCGATTCAGTGTTTGGAGTGAGGTCCAGCTCGGTCCAGTGCACTTTCATCAGCATGTGAGTGTGTTGGACTCAGTGCATCCAATCCGCTAGGGAGGTTAACAAGTGATCATTTGGTTTAAAATCATTAAAAGCATAACTGAAATTACTTTATGTACTTAAAGAACGGACCCTACCCACCAGGAGATCTATGTTTTCATGAATGCGCACTTAGACAGTACAAGTGGGCCATATAGTGGAGGAATGCAGTGAAAAAAACCCATAAAACGTACCTGTAGTAATGAGCCAATGTATAGGGTAATAGGATATAAAATCAGCCATTCCTATGCTTCACTTTCACTGGGTTTAATGGGCACTCAGCAGATACCACGGACAGCGGATCGTCATCATTACAACATCGTGATTTTTTCCCGTAGTTGTACATGATTGAACCATGGTGGGCTTTTTTTGGTGCCAAAACTATCGGCGGTCGTGGCCAAGCTAGGGGGGCTGTTTTTTCCGTGTATCTTCAAATGGGAATCTTGTCAAAGCAGGAGCTCACTCGAAGAAAGTGTTTTGTGGGTTTGTGACGTGCTGCGGTTACTGCGTGAGCCCATTAACCAGGAAGATACGTGAATAGAATGTCGTGATTTATTTCCTAAATTGCTCATTACAGGTACGTTTTTTGGTTTTTTCACTGCTTCCTCCCTATTATTGGGCACTTCTAGTGCCATTCATGAAAACATTAGATGCCTGGTGGTAGGTGCTGGCTTTAAGTAGAAGTCATGATATAGCCATGACGGTACCCCGATATCAAAAAACCCCCAAAAAACTAGGAAAAATTGAATGACTCATGTATAAGCCTAGGGTGGGGAATACAGCAGCTAATGCACAGAAACTCGCAGTGAATGTGCTTTTTGTTTTGGAATGTCATTATTAGAAATGGTTGTGAAATTTTGTTTAGCAGAGATTGTGAAGTCCCTAGGCATGGTATCATCAGAAAAATTGCTGGAAATGTAGAGAGGGGTTGTGGGAACACTAGAAAAAAAAAGGAATGTATTTCTTTAGTACGTGTTGTATTTGCATAAATTAGGTTTTTAATCAAGTCAACATTTTTATGGCTGACTTAAAATGTTATAAAAACTAAAACTTAAAATTAAAACTTAATTTGTAGAAACTACACGTGCTAGAGCAATATTTTTTTTCTCAAGTATTCCTTCAATTTTAGTGATGGTACAAGGTTCAGGGGCTTTGCAATTAACTCAAGCTTAAATTAATGAACTATAAGCTGAACAAAAAAATTTAACATACTGGTGCTGAAAAATTCAGCCTACACTTGCGTACATGCAGTATGTTAAATAAAAGTGGATCCCTAAAGGCCCCCACACATGTACCAAGTGGGGGCCGACAAAGCAGCACAGATCAGCGATGGAGTGCAGCGTGATGACATCATCACGCTGCTCTCCATCGCTCACAGCATCGGCGGGCACCCTTTGTGTCCCAGCCTTTAGCTTCAATGAGGACACCGGTCTCCATTGAAAGGAACGGTATCAGCCAGAGATTATCGGACATATCTGTTCTCTGGCCGATGGAGCTGTGGGGCGACATGTGGGAAGCCTGGTTTAACCTTATCGATGACCTGCCACACACAATACCACTGCAAGTAAATGTATTTACTACCCTCACAGTATGCGTTTTTTTTCTTTAACTTTAGTGACATAAATACATTAAATTGCAGTAGTAATGTGTACGGATAGTTATATATATATATATTATGTAATATAAATATCTGTCACCCAGTGAAATAATATTAACAAAAGCAACCTTCGTTTGTCACATGCTGTGATCCATGTGGTTAATGTCTTTATTAAATATTCCTTTTTTTTCTCTCTTAAGGTTTGATTTTTGTGACTCAACGGAAGGAAAGCGACCATCTGAAAACCTTGGCCAGGTCTTGTTTGGTGAGAGAATTGAACCCTCTCCATACAAGGTTCGTTCTACTGTTGGCTGCATATTTAAACAAGCTCTATGCAAATGATTGCCGCTTTGTGTTTATTTTTTTGGGGGGTGGGGGGGAAGGTGTGTATCATCACCCTAATTACAGACGTAACCATAGAGTAGATGCTGTGTGAGGGCTGGTATAGGGTGACCATGAGATAATGAGGACTTGAATAACTTTTGTGATTTTGCTGTTAAGTTTGTGTGTGATTTATCTCAAAGTACCACAATCCTAAAAGCCATATACTGTATTTTTCTGACTACAAGACACACTTTTCCCTCCCCAAATTTGGGGGGTAATGCCTGCGTCTTATATTCCAAAGGCGCGTGGTCCCTTTAGCTGCCCCCTGGCTCTCCAGGCAAGAAGATTGGCCAGGGTGGTGGAGGAGCTGTCAGATCAGATCTCCCATCTGTACTGTATTGTTTACATCAGCGGAGCCCTGCACATGTAAACAATTAACAGTAGAGGCAGATGAAAGAGCTGCCAGCAGGCATCTCTCCCATCTATCTCTGCCTGTGTGCACATTTTTTGTCTTTACAGGTATGGTTTTTGTTTTATTAACATTATCCCCAAAAAGCTGTGTATCATGCTGCAGTCGCCACTGGCAGTGATCCTGTGGTAATAGGTGGGCTTTTATATGTTCTTATGAAAGATGTGTAAATATTTAAATGGGTTTTTATTAAGGCTGCGCACACTTTTTTTCTTTTGAACTGCTGATGCTTGTGTAAACTGGGTTTTCATTGATGTGTTTTTTTTCTATTCCAGTTCAAATTTAAGGATAATAAGAAATGTGAGGATGTGTGTGTTAAAAAATATACTTCAAATCCAGAGAGTAAACAGCATCTGGAATTCCTAAAAAAGAGTATGCTGCTTAACTACCAGCATCACTGGTGAGTATGTTTTTGGGTTTTCTGGCATTACTCTGTTGGTAAACATACAATTAAAGCTCTTTCTCTCCCCCCTCTCCATTTGGTCTTTGTGTACTTCTCACTTTATCACAAATCTGTGCACTGACTAAAAAAGCACAATTCTGTCACAGAGCTCATCTATAATGTCTCTGTAACGCTATGGATTGACTTTGCACATAAGTGAGTTACACATTCTGTTTTATTCTCATTTCCTTTTTTTTTTTTTTTTCTTAGGATTGTTGACAATATGCCTGTTACATGGTGTTATGAGGTAGAAGAGAAACAAAAGTTTTGCAATCCTGGCTTTCCAATAGGCTGCTACATTACAGTGGATGGTCACCCTAAAGACGCATGTGTGATCAATGTAAGCATCTCTGCAGTGATTTTGCTGCTTCAGCCTCTATTTTGTTTGCCAAAACATAGTATTGTGTACGCACATAATACCTAACAGTGAATAAATGAATCAAACTTTTAATGTAGCTTTTGTGTTGAAATAAAATATTTTCTTTTATCAACAGTCTGAATTCCACGAGAAGGATACATATTATATATTTAACCATGTGGATATAACTATATATTACCATGTGGTAGAAGATGAAGCAAAAGGATCAAGATTGGTAGCTGCTAAACTTGAACCAAGAAGGTAATTTTTTTTTTTTTGTTTTTTTTGCCAGTCCCAGCTTTCTCATTCATATAGAAAAAGCACAGAATACCATTTTCTCTAATGATGGTTTCACACTTTAACCTCCCTAGTGTTCTCTTGCGTGCACGGTACGAGGCTTGGAATTCCCTCCGCCTCTGTCAACGTCGCCAGCGTCATCAATGATGCAGGCAAAGTGGTCTGGGAGACGGAGTGCCCCATCCAAAGTATAAAACTTGATCAAGGGGGCAGAAGTGTTGCTCCTTGATTCCCCATTCAATCAAGGAAGCTTGAGCACAGCACAATGTTAATGACCACATCACTCAGTTTGCAGTATGTTTGAACTAATTTGCATAGAATTTCCTCTCGTCTTCACTCCACTGCATAGCCTTGCTGTGATGCTTTGCACAGTGTCCTTTTGGAAACCCGTGCACCTTGCGTTGATACTCACCCAGCTGAGTTGTGGTATTGTACCACAGTGTGGCTAGTGTGACATGGCCCTAGGTGTTTTTAAGGCAGAATGGCTACAGATTTGTTTTCTCAAATTGTGAGGGAAAATAAATTCCTCCTCTAGATCTGAAGGTGGACAGTATGTATTTTACACAGATATTGTTAAATAGAATAATATAAAGTGCCAATGTCTAGAGATGCCATCAGCAGTCCAGCTGTCAGTCCTGCCTCCATACATCCTCTAAAGCTAAAAGGGCTCCTAAATACTACATCTCTATGTAAATGTGCAAGGCACATAAGTGATACACTGGTATGCAAAAGAACTTAAAACTAGCTATATGTCTGATGTCCCCAGAGAGGGGGCAGTACGCAGCCCCCCCCCCCCCCCCCCCCCCCTTCGCAAGTTCACAGCACAGTTGGAAATGACTGAAAGGTTGACATTTGGACTGCAGGTAATCTCATGGGTTAGTTACTAACCCAGAACATTTCAGGGTTGCACTACTGAGGTATGAGATCTTGGAAGTTCAAACAGTGTTGTACCGTGAGTGAGGCCATACCAAACCCCATTTCCTGGTATTTAGTAAGCAGCTTTCTAAAGCCAACCATACACAGTCGGATTCCATGGCCGCTCGATCACCTATCCGATCGATTCTGGCGGGAATCGCAGGTGTGATCAATCGGCCAATTAAGAGAATCCGATCGCTGCATACCACCTTGTCCAACGGATTCCGGGACGATTCCGTGTCCGATTGTCCACCTCACAAATGGCAACTCCCCCTGATGTGTGCAGAATCGGATCAAAAAGACCAACATGTTGGTTCTCTGTCGGATCCGATTCTGGGCCCCCGAACGATTGGACGTGATCGGACAGACAAGGTGGGCTGCTCGCGATTCTGGCACGATTGATTCGCGTGCACGCGCCCGGAATCGATCGTGCCGGAATCCGGTCGGAATCTGACCCGTGTATGGGGGCCTTGAAAAAAAGTTATGTGCACCCCTTTTATATATGTTAATTCTTTCATTTCGTTTTACTTTCTCATTCAACACAGCTACAAGCATACTCATCCTGACAAAGCAGATTGTTCTGGTCCTCCAATGGAAATTAAGAATAACCAAAACGATGTTGAAATAAGATACACCTACTCTGTTACTTTTGAAGTAAGCAATTGCATATATTTTCTTGTGTTGCTTTTGTAATCCAAAGAAGCAGATTGTTTATCTGGTTTTGTTTCCATGTAAGACCCCTGTACAGTCACCTTGAGCTGGAACGATTTTTACCAGTATTGCAAATTAATGGTCATATATTAAAACCATGCCAATCGCCTCAACAAATGATGGAAACTTTTAATGCTTATTTATATTTTGCCATTCAAGCAGTCAGTGGTCTTTGACATGCAGGTGTCCTAGCAGTCCAGAATCTTACCTTTTATTTAGAAAGCACATCTTACACTGTGCTGTACATTAAATAGGGGTAAATTATATGTATTCATACAATCAACCGGTTTTTGAGGTTTCTTATGTTTTCTTTTTCTCATTTGTTGTACAGGAAGAACCCAATATCAGATGGGCTTCAAGATGGGATTACATTCTTGAATCTATGCCGCATACACACATTCAGTGGTTTAGGTAAGCTTTTTAGTTTATACAGATCTCCTTCTGTATGGGTTATATAGTGTGATTTAGCTATCACATTGATAATTGTAAGATTCAGCAGCATTTGTTTGTACTAGAGGTAGCTTGTACCGTGGTCTCTGATTTTTTAATACCTTTTTGTGTTAAACAATTAGTGATGTATACGTTTAAGGGTCCAAACAAAGCCGCTCCTTACTACTTTCCATGTGAATGCTTTGCCAGCCAGTCATGGTGATTGCATAATTTCCCAGTCTCAGCATACATTTCACTAAATATAGATAATGCATAAAGATGGATTTACTTTCATCCCAATCCCTTCCTCTGTTCAAGTGATCCCTGCAGCTAGTGGTGTGCTTTTTGTTTTTGTAGCCACTGACATCTCCCACAAAAGTGCTGGGATTGAGTGAGAGGGTTACACATATTTACAAACCCTTGTACATTAAAGCTGAAATTAGGTTCAAGACATTTTTTTACCTTGCTTGTTTAAACAGGTCACTAGTAGACAGCTGGATTAGGACCAGGCAGGGCACAGTTGCCCTCCGCGGTCACATTCATGAGTGATCTGGCCTTGTTGCTGCAAGAAAACAATGAATACCAACATAGTCTAGTTAAAGAAGATACAAATGAATTGAATTATTTTGTAGGTATACTACAATTGTTCTCTCACCGCCACTTCATTAGGCACACCTTGCTAGTGCCAGGTTGGACCCCCGTTTGCCTTCAGAACTGCCTTCATCCTTTGTTGCATAGATTCAACAAGGTACTGGAAACATTACTCAGACATTGTTCCATATTGACATGATGGCATCACGCAGTTGCTGCAGATTTGTCGGCTGCACATCCATGATGTGAATCCCCCGTCCCATACCAAATGTGCTCTATTGGCCGTTCTCCTCTGACCTCTGGCATCAACAGGGCATTTGCGCCCACAGAACTGCTGCTCACTGGATGTTTTTTCTTTTTTTGGACCATTCTCTGTAAATCCTAGATATGGTTGTGCGTGACAATCCCAGAAGATCAGCAGTTTCTGAAATACTCAGACCAGCCCATCTGGCACCAACAACCATGCCATGTTCAAAGTCACTTTAATCACATTTCTTCCCCATTTTGAAGCTCGGTTTGAACTGCAGCAGTTCATCCTGACCATGTCAACATGCCTAAATGCAGCCACCATGTGATTGGCTGGTCAGTAATTTGTGACAACGAGCAGTTGGACTGGTGTGCCTAATAAAGTGCCCCATAAGTGTATATTCTTTGTTGTGGAAGTTGTAAAGTATAATCAGGTACATTATTTCTGTCAACAACTTACTGCTGTGTCTGCATCTTGTAACACAGGTAAATTTTCCCTTAAATACTTATGATGGCTGACTTTAGTTTTATCTTGTTACAGTATAATGAACTCCTTGGTGATTGTGCTTTTCCTGTCTGGCATGGTTGCGATGATCATGCTGAGAACCCTCCATAAAGATATTGCAAGATACAACCAGATGGATTCTGCTGTAAGTAATTAAGCATAAATCTACTGTAGCCGCAGCTTCACATCTTTTTAACCTTTTGGACATTGCTCACTTTTTAAAAAAAAAAAAGCGTGCAGCGGAGCACACCGCTCTGAAGTGCCAGAGGTGTTCTCTTAAAAAGTGTTGCCCCTCCATTAAAATGGAGGTCAGTGGTGCCGCCTACCCCTGACATTATCAGGGCAGTCACAGAAGCATCGGCGAGTATGAACTGGTCAGTTATGAGGTGCTCCCCCACCCCGAGATAACTCTGGCAGAACACCTAGGAGGTTAAAGAGAGAATGTTTGCATGCATAGAGTAAATAGAGATTGATAAAGTTAAAGTGAATATTTAACTAAAATAATTTTTCAACATGCTGTTAATAAGGAAAAACTGTAACCCATACCCTGAAAATGTATATGACTTCATCCTTTTAATATGTTCGGTTGGTATGTCATTTTAGGAAGATGCTCAAGAAGAGTTTGGATGGAAGCTGGTGCATGGTGATATTTTCAGGCCTCCCAGAAAGGGCATGCTGCTCTCAGTCTTTCTTGGTTCAGGCGCTCAGATCCTTATTATGACATTTGTTACTTTATGTAAGTATTAACACAGTCCAAACAAAATCAACTTGAAATAAAAAATCTGAAGCATAAACTACAAATCTATATATCCTTTCCTTAACGAATGGTTGGAAGGCATGGTAACTGCCAAGCTGATATATAGGGGCTATTGAAAACAATAGCTAGAGAAACAATAGCTGTCCAAACTTTTTAGTGAATCAGAACTGTAACGAAAAACTGATCATTAATCTTTATATGTACGTTCTTTTAGTTTTCGCCTGCCTTGGATTTTTGTCCCCTGCAAACAGAGGAGCATTGATGACATGTGCTGTTGTTCTATGGGTGCTGCTTGGTACTCCTGCAGGTTATGTGGCTTCAAGATTCTACAAATGTAAGTTTAAATATTTAGTTTGTAATGTTTGCTATAGAACTAGCAGTTTGACTGTTCAATTATTTTGTACATACCTGTTGGGAAGTTCTTTATGTATTCTATGTACTAACTATTCTAAGATTAATTTAAACCTAGATAAGAAGCCAAGGGCAGTATATTGTGCTATATATGTGTATATAAATTAGTTACTAGATTTTAAGGGGCTGGAAGGCTGGTTATTCTGGTTACAGTTACAGACAAAATCTGTTATCTGAACTGGCAGCAAATAGAGGTGGTTATTCGCATAATTTCTAACTATATGCTGACTTCCTAATCAATAGTAAATAAGTGTAGAATACACGACGAGCAGAATAACTTGTATGTGTGTGCTATGTTTTTGGAATTTGCTTATGGGAAAAAATGCAATGGTGACTCAATAAAAATAAGAATGGATCGACCATGTCAACTGGGCCTTTTCTCCTGATGTTGTGTTTAACCAGTTTATATTTTTTTTTGTTTTTTTTTTTTTTTTTTATATAAATGGTCTTTAGGGGTTGAATTAGAAAAGCGTGTGCACTAGCTTGTAGCGGTACAATAAAAAACACCATATACACAATACTTAACTTCGGCCAACCGATCGCGATTCACCCAAACAGCATACTTAACTCTTCCTGCTCCTGGTGCCACAATTCCTTAACTACAGTCTGCTAAGGCTGCAAGATGGCAGACCAAGACTTGCTCACTCAAGGGATTGCAAACTACATCCGGTCTAGCTCCACCCCTCCAGTGACACTGGAAGGAGACTTGGGAAAGTGGGCATCATTGTGACGTCGAAGTTCCCAAGTCCTCTGACGCTTATAGCCCACAGTGGCTTGATGTGTTTTTTTTTTTTTTTTTTTTTTCTTTTTGCCCCGATCTGTCTGAAAAATAGAGTGAAAAAGCTTTGAAGAGTTTTAAATATTTAACATGTTACGTTAACCAAGCTGCTAGCAGGCTTTTTTATTAAAAACATGAATAATAAAGACTAATGGACTTTTTAAGGAACTCATGTATAATTTCCAGACTGGTATTTTAGAGGTTTCAGCAAAGCTTGTTTGAAGGATTGCTGTTGGGCAATTGAAGCCCATGTGAACAAAGCAAAGTTGTTTGAAGACCTTCAATATATGGTGCTGCTTAAACAAAAACATAACATTGTTGAAGGGATGGAATTCTTCCAAATAAATGATTATTTACCATAGATCCAATGGCAAAGGTTACAGGGCAATTCTGCTTTCCTTTTATCTAGGAGAAATATATATTTCTCTCAGGTGTTTTTGAATGCCCCCCCCCCCCTACTTGTATTCAGAGGAAGGACTGTACAAATACATTGTGATTTTGTGTCTGATAAATTATAGATTTTTTTAGCTTTGATAGTATTTACTAAGACACTTTAACACATATATTTGTATAAATAAACATATGCATTTTCTAATGCCTTTCTTGCTTGTCTTTTTGTTTCTCTCTAATACAGCTTTTGGGGGTGAGAAATGGAAAACCAATGTACTGCTGACAGCATTCCTGTGTCCTGGGTATAGCTTTTCTTTTTTTTAGTTTTTTTGCATTAAGTATTCATTACACAATATTTGTTCACTCTGAGTATGTAAATCGATGCTTTCAACTATTCCTGTTACAGGCTATTAAATGAACATAAAAATACATACATCTTTATTACTGCATTGTTCAGATTTCTGTCTTTGGCGATGTAGCTGTTTGTATAAATGTATATGTTTTTTTTTCTTTGTGTAGGATTGTGTTCGCTGATTTCTTTCTGATGAATTTAATTCTTTGGGGAGAAGGATCCTCAGCAGCCATTCCATTTGGTACTCTTGTGGCTATCCTGGCACTGTGGTTTTGTATCTCCGTCCCCCTTACGTTCATTGGTGCCTATTTTGGATTTAAAAAGAATGTAAGTACTATAGAAACTGTTTTATCAGAAGATGTGAAAAGCAAACATGTATATGACTATTATTTATTTTTCTTCTGTAGATTTCATTTTTTTTATTTAGTATGATTTAGTAATGAAGTTCAGATTCTTATTCCTTGGAAATCAAGCCCATCAGCTGCCTTGTCACAGTTTTTAATTGAGGTCTCCTCTATTTGTAGTAGATGACACAAGTCCTCCCCTATTTTTGTATAGATGGTTTATTTATTTTCATTAAAACTGAATTGTCACTGTCCTCAAACTATCACATTTGGATAATATGCTTTTTTTATTTTTGGTCACAAATCTACCTTGAAATTATAATGCAGTCTTTCAGTGGAACAGCCTGAGCTCTTGTGTTAAAATTTGAAGAACCTCTGTTGTAGGGCAGCCACATCTAGGAAACTATATAGGTGTATATATAACATTTACAAATATGTTCTATTATTCTGATACTGCAAGGCTAGGTTCCCCCCCCCCCCCCTTCACTCCGTTAGGGCCACATTAATGCGGCCCCTTTAAATGAATGGGCAGATGTATAACTCACAATCCTGGGCACGTTCGTTTTACGTCATCGTCAAAGCCGAGCTCTGCATCGATATTACCACTATGGAGGCTCCGATAGTGTTGAACGCGGAGCCCTAACCTTAGTCAGAGTTTTCTTCCAATCCAGGGCATTAACATAGATTTTTTAAAAGGTACCCCCTATGCTACGTGCATATGTACAGAGAACATACACTTACCTGTTTGCCAGGTGCTGTGTTCTCACAGCGCTGAGCCTCTCCGCCGATGCAGGGCTGAACGTAGTCGAGTATGTTAACCCTTGCATCAGGGGATGTCTGAACACAGCATCTGCCGGCCTGCTAAAGTGTATGTGATCTGTCGGAACCCCCGCCAAGCACTGTGTGGAACGTGTAGGGGTCCAGACAGATTACTCAGCGCTGTGGAAACACCCCACTAACAGTAATGGCTGGGCACTGGATGGGAAAACAATATAAATTGCCTAGGGTTTTTTTCCTCAAGAACCATATATTTTAAAAAAAAATTGCATCTCTGCATGTTTTATATAAATTTTTATTCGTCAAAATGAGATTATCAAGCCCAATATGTCGGGTTCTCTCTGTAGAGAAGGACTTTAGAAACCTAAAAGAGTGCCTAATCTACTGCCACAAGTGTATACAAGTCTTCTGTGAGGGAGAGACGTCCAAAAGTACAAACCATAGGAAGACTAGGAATCACAATATGGGTTACAGTGCTTATGGCCATCAATATTTTCTTTCTTGCTTAGTTCTTGTGTGCGCTAGCAGAGAATGGCAGTGGAATATTAATCATGAATGGCTTTTTAATCTTTGTCTTTATCTTCAGGCGATTGAACACCCTGTCCGCACCAACCAGATCCCTCGTCAGATTCCTGAGCAATCATTTTACACCAAGCCATTACCTGGTATTATCATGGGAGGAATTTTGCCCTTTGGTTGCATCTTCATCCAACTTTTCTTCATCCTTAATAGTATTTGGTAAGATTTGCTGTCATTTGTGTTCTAAAAGCAGAAAAAATTTAAAAGCTTTGATCACATGAAAGACATCTTTTTTTTCTAGTGAACAATACGAAATTGTAATAGCTTAAAGTAAAACTTTACTACTGTGGTAACCATGTTCTTTCCAGGCTAATTATTGAATGGGGAGGCATGGTTAATCATCACCAGCTATAATCTCTGTG
>CM070033.1:65371414-65381833 GCA_036250615.1 Ptychadena robeensis | reverse complement strand
GAGCGGAGGGGGCGGTTAGGGGTGTATTTGTGTACCAGGTTGGAGATGTAAGGAGGACATCATTGTTATATACTGAACAAGTGTGGGCCCCCTCCAGGCAATACGGTTCCATCCTGCAGCCTAGGCCAGTCACCTTCCCTGTACCTGTATCTGTATACATTACCTTTGGTGACCTTTATATACAGGATACCCGAGGATTCTGCAGCCCTGTACCTGACACTACTACACGATTTTCTGTATGTAGCGGTTACCTCAGGCATTCATGAAATGTTAAAGAAAAACCCAAAACGTTGTTTTCTAGCATTCAAATTACCCTGCAGACATCTGGGTGAACCTGTTCTCAAAGAATATTCTAGTAAGACACAAATGCACAGCAGTTTTTAGTTGCAAAGTGAAGTTAGCAATTTTTGGATGGGATGTCTGAAACTTTTTTTCAAACAATTTAAATGTGGACAAAAGGAAAGTAATGAATGGTAAATAAAAGAAGGAATGAATATACTGCATTCTCCCATTGTACATATTACCCATGTAGTTGTACATATTACCATGAACAAAACACAATATTTGTATTTAATAAAATTTGTTTGTATGATTAAGCCCATTCTGGGCCAAACTCAATACATTGCGGAGCTCTTTTGTAAGTCATTGAAAATTATCTGTGGCAAAATAAAGTTTATTTACCGTAATCTTATCTAGAGTTTTAAAAGAGCAATAATTAGAGCAATAGTTTTTTTTCCAAATGTTCCCACAACCCTTTTATACATCTACAGCAATTTTGGTGATGATAGCACATTCAAGGGCTTTGCAATTAACTCACAAATTCAGCTAATAATCTGAGCATCTCTATTAAATGTAAAAAAGTGATATTATATATAAAAAAAGTGGTGGAAGAAAAAGTTTTGTAAAATGCCATGAACACGGGAGATTTTCAGTACGGGTAATAATTTATGTAGTTAAGTTTCTGCCAATAAATAAATTATTAGATCACTTAAGTCAGCCATACAGGCATCCATTTTGCTCCATAGATTATCAAGTGGTCCTACTACTGTACAGTGTAATCTATGAACAACCTAGTGTGATGAGTTGTGAGAGTGCTATATATGATTTAAATACACCAGTAATCAGGGTGTCCTTTTTTAATTCAACAATAAAGTTTATTGAACAAACTCAAGGATATGCATACAAAAAAAAATCAGGGTGTCCTTTTAACACTTTTTTAAATTTCTTTTTCTTTCCTAATACTAAATATACCCCATTTTTTAATCTGTAATATCTACTTCATCTCCCTCAAGGGGAGAGTGTCCATGCATCCTAGAGAATGAATGTAAAAAAAATGTTTTTTTTTCAGATCCTAAACTTTCTGTAAGCAATAGCGCTGCATCCCAGGAATGTGTTCCACTCTCTCTAGCTAAGCCAAAAGGCCACAGTCAGGAGGCATAGGCATTAATTAAACACAGGATGCAGACCTGAAATGATAGTATGTACCTATACACTAAAGGGAGCGGGCCCCTCAGTTGAGCAGCGGGAGCGAGGGCATCGGCCAGTAATTTTGCCAGTATGTCCGATCACCTTGCGATCCAACATGCAAAAGATTCCTGGTCAATCTTACCAGATGGGCCCACCCAATTTTCGCCTGATTGACCGCCGGGTGGTCAGCCGAAGAATTGGGTGAAAATTGGGCCGTGTATGGGTACCTTAACAGTACCCATTAACCTGAACCCACTGACCAACATTTTACAATTTGCCACTAACTACTTTTCCGTGAGCATCTATTTGCATATGGGATGAGGTCCTTGTCACATAATCTTTTTTACTGCAGTGCAGAATGTAACTATAAATACACCCAACTCATGCTATCTAAATAGCCTCAACTCAACTATTACTTTTGTAATAGTGAAGTGTGCTAATTCTGTTGTTCTGTTGACTATATAATGTAACTCCTATATGTAAATAACCTTGTAATAGCTGGGTGAATTGAGAGTACTTTGATAGAGCTGCGTATTTACATTGTACATTGCAGCAAATCTATTATGTGGCACAGACTTATCCCTTCTCCCATATGTAAATAGCTGCTCACATTAGTGCCAGATTGTAAAATGTGTCTATGTAAAGTGTGTACTGCTAGTGTATGCTGATATTTCATCCCTGCATTCCTCTGCTGAAACTTAGTTCTGCCTCCTTGAACTGACCTTTTGGTTGGTTGTAGTAAGGCCATCCCCATGCTTTTTGAGCTCAGGGTATTTATTTTATGTAGTCATTCCCCCCTATACTTGTTTTGCACACTTGTTTTTTTCAAGTACAAGTGTTTTTGCCCTTCGGGACACTGGAAAGTGACACTGGAAAGTGGTCGGGAGGGATTGCTTACCGCTCTGACCCGGCAATCCCTCCAAGATGGGTAACCCTCTTTGGAGGTTACCCATTCGAGAGAGTCCTCTGTGAAAGATTATGAGGAGGTTTGTTAAACATGTCGGTACACAATACACTTGATGGACAAAAGTGTTGCTACACTCCTCTGAATCAATACATTCAAAACGTCTATTTCCCCAGGTATATAAAATGAAGCTCTACAAACATTGTGGAAGAATGGATTGTTGTGAATCCAAGCATGGTAATTTCATGCTTGGATACTACACCATTATTTATATGTTGTAATATTGCAGAATTGAAAGATTTTGTAACAACAAAAGGACAATCACAAAATGGCAGACCACAAAGTGTCCTCAAGTGATTATTAAGTGCTAAATTACTTCTTCTGGCAATAACATTGGTGCTCTTTTAAAAGCTATGTGTTGAAGCTTCATGGAATGGGGGTTTAGTACAAAGCAGAGGACACCAGAAAGCTATCTTCTGTTTCTTTCCCCAAAATATTTATTTTGCCCAAATTATTAGCCAAACAATTAGTGGGGTTGTGCAGGGGAATTATAGTATTGATTTGTTTTTGGGGGGATTGGATTAGACCCTTAATTCTACTAAAGAAACGTCTTACGACTTCAGTTTACCAAGACATTGTGAACAGTTCCTGGGTTACCAACTTCCAAAGGGTTATTCTTTTTCAGGGTCACAGTTCCCCAGTCCATAACAGGTCCATAAAGACATGGTTTGGTGACTCTGTTGTGAACGTTTTTGTCTGACTTTGACGCTGTCTTTGTTTAAAATATGTCACATGTAGTATGTGGAAAATGGACTGGGGAAAATTGCCGAATTACAGTGGAAACAGCATTGTCTTCTTTCTTACGTCTATTTAGTTTAGTTCAGCTATTGTATATGCAATTTCTGCAAGATTGCCACTGAAAGACCAGTTTACTTTTTCAGTTTGCCATTTAGCTGCGTGTTAATTCAATAATCTTGTAATAAGGTTTTTCTGAGAAGTGGCATACACTATTACAGTACACCATTGTATCTCCTCTACTACTTTATTACATGAAATGTCATTATAGAAGTGAGCAGCAGGGGGTGCTGCAGGCAAAATGTAGAGTTCTAGTAATACCAATGAACTATGAGTGAGGACCTATCCATGTATAGAAATGGGTGTATATTTTATTTACGTAAAATTATATCCCTCATACTTCATAGCAGTTACTACAAAAGTATGCTTTGTGTAATAAACACTAAGTTAAATATTCTTTCTGAACAACACAAAACGTGGCAAGTGATTTTGTCTTACTACATTAACAGTTTTTGGTTATATAACTATATATATGTATAGTTGTGGAAATAAAAGCAACTATCTTTGCATATAGATCCAACTACATCTTGAAGTTCAGCACTGTCATTTAATAAAAGACAGACTACAGTGGATAATAGGATAGGGAAACCATAGAAAATAACCTGAAGATCAAGTCTTTAATTTGGAAACTCCATCAAAGAGCTAGAGTCAACTCTGGAGCCTCTCAGCATGATGCGGATCAGTACTAAGCTGCCTAAATGCATCTACATGCCAAGGAGGTATCCAGTAGTAACTCACTCAAGTGCTGATAAGTGGACTCTCCACAACTGGGAATAAGGTAATAGTGCAAGATTATAGCTTATAACGGGTACTATGATTTGTCCGGTGCTACCTTCAATTTCATGTCATAATTGTGTGACACTGGAGGTGAAGAAAATTGATAAGGCTGCCAGGAGAAAACATTAGGGCAAGGTAAACATCTCAAGCTGTGCGCTGGTTGCATTTCACATTAATTAGTCTTCCCTCATATATATTTGATAAATGATTTGACCTTTTTATTTCAAGAAAATTGGCAGGAATTGATTCTCCTCAGTCTTTTTTTGCTGAATATTTCAGTACTAAATACAGATTTGATTTTGTTTCTTGTCACTTTGATTAAATTGTGGTAAATCGTGAAAATTTCCCTTGCACAATCAGAGTGGACATTGTACTTGATCTGTATGCTCAATGGCTATCTATACATTTCATGTTTTTTTTTTATAATGCATTTGTCTTGTTTTCTAATATGAGTTCAGATGTATATATGGTTAAAGAGTGTGTGTGTTTAATTATTTTATTACATTTATCATAATAAAAACAACTAATTGGAGGCTGTACCCATACACACAATTATTTGTTTAGTTTACTTGTAGGTCGTTGTAGGTAAGTCTATTTTATGACGGAAATCTGTAGATATTTGGGATGGAGGTGAAGATCCTGGAAACACTGACAGGTGCAGTCACTAATCTAAGTGGTTAGATTTTTCCTCCAGACAGCCAACTCAGCATCCCAGTTCATGTAAGTCTGCAGCCCAAAAAAGCTACAGGACAGCTTTTTGTCTCATGTGCAGGGTCATTAAAACAGCCTCATTTGCAAATGTATAGGCACTTTTAGACATAATCTAACACTCGGAGAAGGACTTTGAAAACTTTCTCTAATGCCGTTTCATTTCCAATTGAAGTTCCCAGTGAGACATTTAAAATAATAGAACTCAACTCTGCTTTCTCTGAGCATGATTATGTACCTTGGCTTAAAAGGGAAGCTGATGACCTTTTTCCCTTTTCTATATCCTGCTGTTTATGTACCCATAAGTTATATGAGCACGTCAGTTTTTGTCTAGACTTGCAAAGTCCACATTATTTTTCATTTTACTTGCTCTTACTTCAGACATATGGAGTGTAAAGGTAATTTTAATTATCACTGTATCTGTGTCAATGCCCTTTTTAAAGTCGAGCAGAACAGAAACTTTGAGGTTATTTCATCTGCTGTGATAGAAAAGTAGATGAGGGAGTGCAAAGAAGGTTTAAAGGCTGTCCGTGTAAATATAATAAATTCCTAGATTATTCATGTGTACATCAATTATTTTTTGTGGTAACCACAGTGTTGCTGCTATCTATAACCAACCTATAATGTCTGTAATTAGTAGGTAGGAATTAGGTGGTGGTAGCCAAGGAGGGAATATGGCCTGTACCTCAGAGATTTGCTTTAATACGTTTTGAGTTTCAGAAAATATGTTTCAAATAAAAACTGGTCCTACTATTCTCTTTGATGCAGACTGTATTGATGTGGACCTCTATATCTATAGCAACCTTAGTATACAGTGCTCTTCTAAGTTGTGTCTTACTGATGGACAATGGTAATATCTCCTTAATAGCTATACCTTCACTCCCAGCCATATACAGCTGCTGTTTCACTATTATTGTTATTACCTTTTTTTTTCTAAAGTAGCAACATATTATGCAATGCTGTGGGTTAGATAGGGACTGCAGCTCACAAGCCTGCAAGGATATCCAATGTAACGTTATTGGAAATATAGAAATACCCTAATGCAGTTCACTCATAACTGAAATATCTATATTTGCTGTACACTGATCATTTAGAGTTTAGTATCACCACTTTTTTCATCTTATTTATACTTGTCACTATATCTGCTCTATTCTTCTGTCAGCATGTTTCTCCACTACAACACTACTAACTGGCTCCTTGTTAACGTCCTCTCTCCTCCAGTCTGAGCACTGTGTTCAGTGCTGCATAGTTAACTGCAACTGGCTTATCAATTAATAATAATTTATCTAGGAGTGCACATATACTAATATGCGTCATTTATAAAATATGTGCATTGAGGTATTCTCCATGATAAAACACAGACAATGCTTAAAGTTTCTCTGCAAAGTAAAAAAAACTTTCCTACTTCTTCCATGATCTAATTTACTACTTTTTTTCATATGTTAGAAAACAAGCACACATACTGACTGACTTGGACAATTGATGATTCCAATTCCCTGTTTACAGAATTTTTGTAATAAAAAGTGTCTCTTAGGGTGTCCATACATGGCTTTATTTTGCAATAGATTCAAGCACAATCAAGCAACATGCGCATTCACGATGCTCGATTGTGCTTGAATCATGTCTTTCTTCGAACCTGGAATGGACATGTCCTTAAATCCTGGTCGATCTGACAAAGCAGCACAGATGACTGTGTCTCTGTGCTGCACAGCCCTCCCCACACACAGCCTGTGATCAGCTCCCGGCAGGGGAAAGTGGGCAAAGCCTATCACAGCTTTGTAAACTAAACAGGCAAGGCCCCCTCCTCAAGCACCCAGCCAGTGTTGTGAGCTATTTTCGGTATGAAAAAATCTCACAACACCGGATCAGGGACCCCATCAATCAATGTTGTTTGACCTGCAATGGAGTGCAGCAAGGTGACATCACCATGCTGGGATCCATTGCTGGTTGATTGCATAAGTATCGACCCATGTATGGGCACCTTTTAGTTTTGCTTAAAAACCCTTCTAATTTGATTCTTATTTGTGTCCTATCAGTGAAGGGATACACTTCCTTTTTTATTGGTGATTTAATTCAGTTGCCCTGGAAACAAACCTTCCATTGAAATATCTCCCTCAATGCCTATTTTAGTGATAACTAAATTTAAATATTCGTGACTGGTGGTCAGGGCGATTCGAGTGAATCTTGGGGAAGTAACAGGAAAATAATGAAATGAATAAAAATATGAAATAAAATCAAGTTTAGCCTGTACTTGTATTTTTAATTCTATTATATGATAAATATAATTCTAATGTGTTGTGTCACAAGAAAACAAAAGGCTCTTCCCTTTTTTTGGGAAAAGCAAACAGTTGATATTTTAATTGTCATTGACTAGACAAAGTCTCTTTAATTCTGGAAAGGAATCTGTTTGGGGGCTGCAGAGGGAAATGAAGCATAGAAAAGTTGCAGAATATATAGAGTTGGAGTTGTAGGCGTCCCTGCATTTTATATTAGATAACATTTAGATTGAGGTGGGGTTTTTTCAGTGACCTAATTTCCCTTCTACTGTACTTTGAGCTTGGCACATCTGCACCTCATTTGTTTAAAGGACTTAATGAGAAACTTCAAACAGTTTACATGTCAATTACAAAGAAAGTAAGGTTTTTACAGTTCCAGTAATCTGTCCACATTGCTGATCACAACATGATCCCAGGTGGGCATAACTCAAGACAGATGACATTCCAGGAGCACAATTACAAAGAGCTTATATATTTTTAACACCAACAAGATGTCACGCTATGTAATGCCTGATTCAGAACGATTATGTTCATGTTAATGCTGCTATACTCAATGTCATTGATAGACTGCATTGTACATCACTGCTTCTTACAATTAACCACAAGTGCACCCTGGAATAGTTTGGGTGGTACGCGCATAACACCTAAGATTTGTATACTGGTAATTTGTTGAACCATATGTTCAAGCTATATCACATTTTAAACATGTTATTATCTACTATGTATTTAAAAAATAAGGTTATCCAACAAAAAAATGTTAGAAGAAATTGACAAATACAATCTAAATCTTACCTATCATAATCTGTATATGAGAACAGAAATATCTGCTGAGAAATTATATTCTAATATATAATATAGCAGTTCTGTTTTAAAAATAGGGTTGTTACAGAAAAGAAGGCGTTACCAAATAAAACAATAAAAACCGTGACCTAGTGTGATATCTAAGTGACACAGTATCCACACTGACAGCAGGCCGTTTTAAGCCTCTGAATATGATAGCATTCTTGTAACATCATAGACAATAACAAGGGCTGATTTATGAAAACAGGAAGAAAAGTGAAATTTGAATCTATAGTCTACTCTTCATTTGTTCTGTATGTGCTATAGAAACATATTTGGCTGCTAGGGGTTTCCGGCTGTTACAAATTGCTGTATTTGTATGAATTGAAGTCAATCAATACCGCATGCCTTGTTTTCCACCGCAGATTATATTACCCCTGTGATTCCAAGGCAATATACTAGATATAAAAATAGAGGATCATTACGACATACCTGGTGGAACCGTCCAAAGTACTTGTAACTTAAGAATCATAAAAAGAAATGTATTTTCAGTAACAGCCCTGAAACCTATCATACACATAATTTCTAAGTATCTGTGAATGCCTTGCTGTAAGTAAGGAGGAAGAGGGCAATTTTATCCATGGTGGGGTGTGAATAGACCCTGCTTCTTCTTTTGTTGTGGCTCGTTCGCTGCTTATGACTTTCTTTTAATTCTTGGTTCATTTTCTGTTCTGTCTTTGACTTCTTGGGACTTAAGTGTCTCTTTTGGGGCTGGATCGTGTCACTTGGCTGTCTCCATGCTTATTTTGTATTATTGTGTTACAATGATGTTAAACATACCAGCTCTGTAGCTGAATGGGTCCTGGTGTAGCAGCTCTGGTTTTAAAGTACATTGGATATACAATGTCAACACACATGGGAAAATGTCAGGTTCCTGTGCTGTACAAAAATGAGATAAAGATAAATAATTTTAGAATCCCCCCCCCCCTTTAATGTGACCTATAAACCTATAAATCTTCAAAATCATGTTAAATAGGAGTTGACATACACCTGCCATAATTTACAGTGCCTCTGATTAACCCCAAATGTTTCCTAAAACATTTTTAGGTCGCATCCCACAGCAAAAGCCATGGTCCACAGAGAGTTTCCAAAGCATAAAAGGGGTCACATTGTTAAAAGATATCAGGAGAAGGGTACAAAAGAATTTTCAATGCATTAGATATTCCATGGAACACAGTGAAGAGAGTCATCAAGTGGAGAAAATTTGGGACAACAGTGACACTACCAAGAACTGGATGTCCCTCCAAAATTGATAAAAAGACTAGAAGAAAACTGGTCAGGGAGACTACCAAGAGACTAAAGGGGCTGCGGGATTATCTGGCAAGTACTGGCTGTGTGTTACATGTGACAACAATCTCCCGTATTCTTCATATGTCTGGGCTATGGGGTAGAGTGGCAAGATGAAAGCCTTTTCTTATGAAGAAAAACATCCAAGCCAGGCTACATTGTGCAAAAACACATCTGAAGTCTCCCAAAAGCATGTGGGAAAAGGTGTTATATAGTCTGATGAAACCATTGTTAAATGTTTTGTCCATAATTCTCAAAGATATGTTTGGTGCAAAAACAATACTGCACATCACTAAAAGAACACCATACCCACAGTGAAGCATGGTGGAACTGGGGCCTTAGTTAAGATAGAGGGAATTCTGAACACTCCCAAACCCACCATTCAATGTTGGCACAAAACCTTCCGGCTTCTGCTAGAAAGCTGAACATGACGAGGAATTTCATCTTCCAGCATGACAACAACCCAAAGCATATATCCAAATCAATTAAGGAATGGCTTCACCAGAAGAAGGTTAAAGATTTGGAATGGCCCAGCCAGAGCCCAGACCTGAATCCAATAAAAAAACTGGGGTGATATGAAGAGAGCTGTGCACAGGAGATGCCCTCGCAATCTGACAGATTTGGGGTGTTTCTGCAAAGACGAGTGGGAAAATCTTGCCAAGTCAAAATGTGCCATGCTGATAGACTCATACCCAAAATGTGCTATGCTGATGGACTCATACCCAAAATGTGCTATGCTGATGGACTCATACCCAAAATGTGCTATGCTGATGGACTCATACCCAAAATGTGCCATGCTGATGGACTCATACCCAAAATGTGCTATGCTGATGGACTCATACCCAAAATGTGCCATGCTGATGGACTCATACCCAAAATGTGCCATGCTGAAAAAAAGAGTGCTATAATAAAATCAAAAGGTCTTCAACAAAGTATTAGTTTATGCAACCATGTTATTTTATTTTTATATTTTTTCCCTCCACCTAAAAGATTTCAGGTTTTCATTTGAGTGGTGCAGTTTATAGGTTAAAAGTGGAAAAACTTCTGAAATGATTTATTTTGTCTCATTTTTGTACAGCGCAGGAACCTGTAGACTTTTTATATCCACTGTATTTCCCTGGCATTTTCTAGCCTCTGAATCTTGCATTTTTTAGGTGGCTTCCCGTAGTCTGGTTTAAAGGACATTGACCATACCCTTGGTACCACTTGAGTTAAGTGTAACAATCTTAAAACTCCAACATGCTGTAACACATACAGTGGTGTGCAAAACTATTTGCCCCCTTCCTGATTTCTTATTCTTTTGCA
>CM070033.1:65322590-65371314 GCA_036250615.1 Ptychadena robeensis | reverse complement strand
GGGCGGGAGTTTCAAATTTTAAAGGTGACTGTCACCCGGTGTGTGCTGTGCAGCGATCACTGGCACTGCAGTCATGCAGCACAAAGTAGCACATACTCTCTGCTCTGTGCTCTGAAGCTTGCCGGCATGTCTCTCCCAGCCTAATTTGCATATGAATGTCCCGTGGCTCCTCCCGCGCCCGGGGTGGCGGGACATTCATATGCAAGTTGGGATATCTTCAAAGAGGATGTCAGTCAGAATGAAGGGATCTGAATTGATGGAGGGATCAGTCAGCATTGGAGGATAAGTCAGGATGGGAGGATCAGTCAGCATTGAGGGTGTCTGTCAGGTTGGGTTGATCAGTCTGGATAGGTTGATCAGTCTAGATGGGGGGATCAGTCAGCATTGGAGGATAAGTCAGGATGGGAGGATCAGTCAGCATCGGAGGATAAGTCAGGATGGAGGGATCAGTTAGCATTGGGGGTGTCTGTCAGGATGGAGGGATCAGTCAGGTTGGGTTGATCAGTCTGGATGGGTTGATCAGTCTAGATGGGGGGGGATCAGTCAGCATTTTTTCTTTGAATTTGTTTTTATTTGTGTTAATTTGTTTTCTTTTGTCTTGACTTGGATTGGATAAATTTTTTTATCCAATCCAAATCTAAAGAAAAGAAAACAAGTGTAAACTTATAAAAAAAAAAAAAAAATGATGTAGAGCCTTTCCGCCCCCATCGGCGTCATCGGTGACGGGGCAGAAAGGCAAAACACTGTATCACTTTTGGTACAGAAATCTGGACCTCAGTGAACCGCCAGGGAGGTTAATTGAGGCAAGTGAGGCCTGCAGTTCTTTAGATGTTGTCCTGGGGTCTTTTGTGGCCTCTCGGATGAGTTGTCTCTGCACTCTTGGGGTAATTTTGGTCAGCCGGCCACTCCTGGGAAAGTTCACCACTGTTCCATGTTTTTGCCATTTGTGGATAATGGCTCTCACTGTGGTTCGCTGGAGTCCCAAAGCTTTAGAAATGCTTTATAACCTTTACCAGACTGATAGATCTCAATTACTTTTGTTCTCATTTGTTCCTGAATTTCTTTGGCTCTTGGCATGATGTCTAGCTTTTGAGGTGCTTTCGGTCTACTTCTCTGTGACAGGAAGTTCTTATTTAAGTGATTTCTTGATTGAAAGAGGTGTGGCAGTAATCAGGCCTGGGGTGACTACAGAAATTGAACTCAGGTGTGATAAACCACAGTTAAGTTATTTTTTCACAAGGGGGGCAATCACTTTTTCACACAGGGCCATGTAGATTTGGAGTTTTTTTTCTCCCTTAATAACTTAAACCTTCATTTAAAACTGCATTTTGTGTTCAATTATGTTATCTTTAGCTAAAAGTTAACGGTTTTTGATGAGCTGAAACATTTAAGTGTGACAAACATGCAAAAGAATAAGAAATCAGGAAGGGGGCAAGTAGTTTTGCACACCACTGTATTTTAAGATGTATTAAGATTGGACAGGCAGCAACCATCCAAAAAGGAAGGACTCTAAGGCCTTGCTTGTCTTCTATGGTGGATTTTATTTTATTCTGCCCACTAAACATTGGAAAACTAATAATAAAGTATATTTTCTATGAGATGAATCTTCTCATACTTTTATTCCAGAAACCTTGGGGCGTGTCGACTTTTTATATACACTGTATGTACTGCAGTGGACCCTTGACTTACTTACTTTATTGCAGTGGGGGGCTTGAAGGTATTCCAGGGTGGGCGCTGGCCCTTATTGTTAATATGCGCTTGAATAAGAGGGAAGGCTTAAAAATGTTCCTAAATAGAAAAGGGGGGGGGGGCTTTCAAGGAAAGGAACCACTGCTTTATTGGTTGGTTGTAAGTCAAGAGGGAATAATGAAAATACACAGAATGCATTCTTAACCTCCCAAAGCACACAAAGTCAAAATGTGCCTAGCCTACCAGAAACTAAAAATGTAATCACCATTCAAATTGCCATGTTTAGCTTTTAGTAAGAGAGTCCATCTGTTTCCTGGCCCACATCGCTAGTGTCATCGATGAAGCCAGTGATGTGGAGAGGAGGAAGAGTGGGGAAAACCAGTACCGTGTACTCTGCATTGATTGCCTTACTGCACCATGCTTGCAGAATATATTGCAAAATAAAAAATGGCATATATGATACATTCTATCTCCAGCATTAACTCATTTTTGGTTTTCTTTTTGGAGTTTCCTCACAACATGGTTTTACTATTTAAATCTACCAGCCCGTCTATCTTGCTCTTTCTCTCGCCTCTATCTCTAGCGGACTAAATAAAGTTATGCCTTGGCTCCATTGGGCGTCATAGAGATGTCCGTGTGACACTTCCAGGATGCCCATTGAAAGACCGTAGTGGTTGTGTCTTTAGCACAGCTTTTTTTTAACTTTTGCCCCTTCCCAAAGGCTAAAATTTGACTAAGTTTTGCCGTGTCTTTGCCACATGCCCATTTATCAGAACAGGGACATGCCCATTGAAAATGAATGGGGGTGTGGCAAAGACACTGCAGTAAAATTGAGAAATTTTAGCCTTAGACAAGGGACAAAAGTTAAACATGATGTGTGCCGCTAACTGAATCCACAGCTAAGGCTCTATTTCAACAGCGTCCCATACCATGCGTTTGTGATCAATTGATGCATTTACAGTGCATGAAAAAAAGGCGCTGAAATGCCTGTATTGGACGCTGTGGAAATGCAGCCTAAGAAAGGAAAACTAATGCAAGCAACACATATAATGACTGATAATTGGCAATAAAAAAACGTTTTTTTTGTTTTTTTGTTTTAATAACCGTTTTACCTAAGCCTATGTGTATTACATGAACTGCTAACTTTCTGCATTCATCAATGGCTAACACAGAACTACTGCTATATTCTCTATGTGAAGTGATGTTTTTTTTAATTGTTTCCTAAATTTTTATTTGTACTTTTTATTCTCTAATAAAATGTCTAGTATATGATGGCTTTTTATGCCTTAACGTTTGTCATCAGTACTGTGTGATTTGGACTTATTGACATGTTTATTGTATTGTGATTATTTTTTTGTACTATTTTTGTGTAATGTTAGACTTACCCTGCACAGTTCAGTGCTTTGTGGACTGACTTTATCATAGAGCTATGCCCTGCTTCAATTTACAACAACCTATTACCATTTGTCCTCCCAGGACCTTTTTTTTCAGTTTTGATACTGAATTGTGTATATTAGGGATGGGTTATATGTGTACGATAATTTAAGGTCCTATTGCACATTTGATTCATAACACTGTTGTACTGGGAAGGTTCAAGACTTACTGGAACAAGTGTTCCCCATGGAATAATAAATCACGGGTGGTATGGGTCCTTTTACTTTGCAACCACTGTTTGTAACTAATGCCTGCTGTAACTTGGCATGGGCAACTAAAGCATCCACTGGTAGTTTTATTATGTCATAGAATTGTTACACAGGAAGTGAAAATTCATTATAGTCATCATCCATGCCTGTTGTGAAGGTGAGCATTGTCAGCTCAAACCCACATTGTTAGTGTTTCCTATGTGGAAGCCACTTCCAAGCTGGAATTTGTTCAAAAACGCAAACGTATATATGTAATGTTAAAAATGCATGCCTTTTTGCATATATACGGAAACACATGCCTATAAAAAAAAAGGAATGCCTTTAAAAAGCATATATTGTGAATGTGCCCTTAACCTCCCTAGCGCACTACTGAGGTCCAGATTTCTGTACCAAAAGTGCACCATAGACTTCAATGGTAAATTTTTCTTTATGTCGTAGGCCTGTAACTTCCCACAATCTGTCCGTACAAGGGTCTAATAGACATCCTGAATATAATAATGTTTGAAACAAAGTTTGAAAGGAAGACACGAGCAGCCGAAGAGGCATGTCACATGGGGACACAGGGACAGCGTGAGTATGCGCTCTCCCAGAGCCCCGACTTGTACTGGACGGCAGCACCTCGTCCAGTGCGATAGAAGCAGTTGGAGCGCTGGACGAGGTGCTGCCGTCCCTAACACTAGGGCGATTAAAGTCTCCACTAAGGCTCAGCCTAGTACACATTGGAGAACCTACTGCTTCGTAGAATCTCTGGGGTTTTCTTTGTATATGGTTTATATGTGGGATGTGGCACTGTATAGCATGTTTTTTATACTAGTCCTCGGTTAAGAACCTGTGATTTTTAAGAATTGTAGAAAATATATAGAGTGACCTGAAGAGACCTTTATGCAAGAAATGCCCCTACAATCGGAAAGATGAAGTGCACGTTTGCAAGGCAGAACAGGCAAAAATAACCAAGTCAGGAAGACCACCCAAAAAGGACAACATTCTGTATTAAGTCAAAAGATGCTTTAACAAAGTATTACCCCCCCCCCCCTAACAGTTTTAGAATGTAACCATCATCATGTGCGGTGAATCGGCCGAAAATTGGCTAAAAATCGTCTGAGCGCCCTTTGTGTGCCAGTCTCCATTGTGTTCTCAGCTAAGCGCATTCCTATGGTGGGGACCCGACGGAGCCGATCCACATACCTGTCTGCAGCAGTAAATGTCCTCATTCTGCTGATCCAGAGAGGGAAATTGATGTACTGCACTACCTTCTAGCCAGCGGATTGGCAGAACAAGCACAGCCGCTGCTGCACACAGGTATGTGGATGGGCTCCACCGAGAACGCAGTGGAGACATACCATTACTTTGGATAGGGACACTGTTCATCCAAAGTAATGGTATTTGGATGGGGATGCTGGTCGGCTGAAAAATCGGGTGGAAATCGAATTGTGTATGGGGGGCTTAAGTTTTAAGGTGTTCAGGTGTACACACTTCTGCAACCAGATTATTGTGCATTTTTTATAGTTTTTCCCCTTAGTTTTTTTTCCCAGCAGAAATGTTAGATCGTAGGTCAGATTAAAAGACTGAAGTGTTTTTAAATGATCAATTGTAGTATTTATTTTTTATGTTGCAAAGGCCAACCATTTTTAAATGGCTCTGAACCATGGGATGTAATGGATGTCAGGTATCACTATCTAACTTATTGTCACAGTTTCAACTTCCATTTGGTTAAGGACCCTTTCACAATATACAATCTGAGGTGGGCTTTTAACAATGTGCGCATTATGGTATGTACGTGGTACACAATTATCCAAAGGAAAACACCGCCAAAAATGCATACTGTAAATACTGAAAAACACAGTGCAACTCAAAAAGTGTGAAAGAGCCCCTTTGTTTTTTCTCTTGTGTGTAAAATAAGAATGTATCTAATAAAGGGTCTTGACAACTTTCTTATTCTTGACACATTATCTTTACATTTTAAATTTGATTAAGTTCATCAAAACTGTATATATGGTCTGGTTTTTATATTTTACTTATGAATATTTGGTTGGTAAACCTTGGTATTAAGGCATCAGGTATCCAGAGTTTTTTTTTCTTTTTTACGCAAACCACTCTGGAAATAGGACTTGTCTTGTACAGAATGACATGTAGCACATGGCTTAGTAAACTTAAACATGACCTATAAAAGTCGATGTAATATACGCTGCTGCTGTGGTGATATTATTAGTATCCCTTGCAAAAGCAGCCAGACAGTGTATGGCTATGAGACAATAATTAATTCACTTTATAAACCTCTGCTCAGTAAAGCTTGTGTAATTAAGTGACATGTTTATTAAATCTCCAATAATGCAGCTAACCATATGTAGTTATTTTATTACTTTTGAAACCTATATGGGGTCTCATGCTAATATGCACTTCACAAGAATGTAGTTAGTGTTTTAGTGTACTGGAAAATGGTATATTTAACAATATACCTACCCAAAATAACTCCTTAGCACAAGTTTATCTAGAAATGTCATGTACTTTAATATAAAATACTTATCTTCATAACCATCAGAATACCACCAAATGTTTTTCCATCATATAATAAATAATCTAAGACACCACAAATCTTTCTTAAGGCCCCCATGCACGTCTAGATTTTTCATTCAATCAACTTAATTCAATCAATTTTTTTGTTGATTGATTGAAAATCTATGGCAGCCCACATGGTTAGATCAACCTAAAACAATTAAAATTGGGAAAAAATTTATTGAAAAATTATTGAACGTGCTGGAAAAAGTTAATTGATTACACTTTCAGTCGATCCCCAAAAGGTTGATCAAATATCTGTTACTACAGTTGGTAAACATTACAATCAATCACTGATTTCCCTGACTCCACCAAAAATGATCTTTTTCAGTTGATTAAACAGAAAATCTAGACGTGTATGGGGGGGGGGGGTGGCTTTAGTTGCTCATAGCTTTACTGAATAAATTAGGGCGTTGTTACAGTTTTTGTTTATAGAACTGGCATGGATAAGGTCGCCGCCTGAAAAAGTTTCAACAAAACGCGCATTGGAGTGGATTCTTGCGTGATCACAATCCTTGTCCACATAATAATTGTATCATCAACTTTAGCTTCCATTACCAGGCAGACAACACGTGCTATATTGCTGTTACTATGTTTTTTAATCAATTATGAATATTGGTTATTAAATATGATGTTTTAATTTGTACAAATACAGATGTTTACTTGATATGTGGCCCAAAATTTCCCTTTCCCCTGCTCATCCAGGGAGAATCCTGGGTGATAGTTCCATTTAAATTTATTTGGGATGTTGGCCACCCACAAAATTGAATGCAGCTATATTTACGATTGGCACTACATTAAGTAGTAAAGAAATAAGCAAATATTAATTAGGTTCATATGTAATTTTTTTTAGCTTGTTACAATTGGCTTTCCAGTTTTGTTTGAAAACAGGAAAAGCCCATCTGCATTTTGCTTTATAAAGGGGCAGTAATACCTCCTACTGAAACAGTTTAGTTCCTATTACTTGAGCCCATTCTGGTAAGTCAGAAAATAATTTGCTAGTCTATAAAAACTTTAGTAAGAAAGCATATTATGTAAAACATTATGATTTGTGTGACAACTAGCCAATGTTTATCCAGACAGTGTGGCCACGGTAGTTGTCCATTTTGTGGCACGGTAATATTTATCTGTAGTCTGCATTGTACGTTACAACATGCCAGTATTATGGATTATCTCTGGCACTACCAGTCCTTTAAATATGGCCATAAATTGAAAGAGCAGGCAGTGAGACCGCTACTTTAATTAGACAGGAAGCAGCTGAATAAAAGTACCATCTGTTCATTGCGTTGAAAGGGCACACTACTGCATTATGAAAAAAAAATCTCATTACGTGTTTGTAAATAAAATTCCTTGTCTGATAAGAAAGCGGTTGGAAATTATACCCTTGATTTTCCATTTCTTGCTTTGTCTCAGGACTTGAATGTCTAGGGTGCCAGGGTTAAGATCTTATTTTTCCATATGAGTAAAGGTGGCTCATTGTGCTTTTCTTTTTTTTCTTTAAACTCTTCATCACTGATTGTAGCCACCATGTGCAGTTCTGTTTGTGACCATTAGATGGCAGCAGCACATTAACACACATCCAGTCCTGCAGAAAACTCCCGGCAAAGTCCTTGAAAATGTTCTTGATCCTTTCTAGCAGCTTTGATGCTGTTTTATCTCTAATGATAACAGTGCACTGATTTTATTTTTAATAGCCCCAGGGCAGGCTTACTCACAAAATAATGAAAGAAGGAAACAGTATCTCTCATTCCCTATGGGTTGTCACATATTTTACCCGTGGCCAGAGTAAATAGAGAAAATGTGTATTTTAGCAAGTTCTGCATTTATCAAATAGTTGGCAGGCTTGCATGAAAAACTAACATGAGATATCACACAGCGGACACATTTTTTTGGTGCTAAACAAATAAAACAGAATATTATAGTTGTGCACGTACTGTATGTGTGTGTAAACAGTTTTAATTGCTTAACAGACTTATGTTCGATTTGATTGATCATCAATGCAAATGTCTGATTTCTCTTTGGATGGACAGATGATGCAGGGTAGAACATATTGGGTGTCATATTTTTGTGCGTGTTTTCAGACCTAAAAAGAATCTAAAATTTGATGACTTTAATTTAGGCATCAGATTCCAGTAGTGTAAAGACTTCATGGAGGTATTTTCTTGGACCCTTTTAAGAAGTGCTTTTAAAGCTTATTATCAGGCAGATCTAATATACAATTTTACTAAAAAATATTTATGTCTAATATAATATATATATATATATATATATATATATATATATATATATATATATATATATATATTTCTAACATTATGTTTTATTTCTGTAAACTTTCATGTATATAAAAAAAGAATTTAGAACATGTTCACATTCTGTTTTGTTTTCCTTCTTCTTGGTTAATGTTTGTATATTTTATTTGAATTTAACTCTAATCGAGTCTTGATTTTTTTGTACCAACACGTTATTTTATGGTTATGTTGTTCATTTACTTGCAAGGAATAAAAGCAAATTGCCCAAAAGCGTATTGAATATATCTAAATCTTAAGGTATATGTTAAAGTTGGAAAGTTAAGTTATGGATTTATGAAGTAAACAATGAAATACTTGCTGATCCTGCCCACTTTACTTAAAAATTTTTCATTGTGACCACACTTGTAGCTTGTAGCCCCATAGTTCGTTTTGTTGCCACAGTCTCTTCCTAGCCTAGCTCCGCTTGCTTGACAGTGACTCTCAGTTGCGGAATCTCTATCCAGATCCATTTGCACATTGGCTGTTTTGTCCAGTACAGAGATGGATGGTCCCTGACTTCACCTAACTGCCCATACATAGACGAGCAATCTATTAGGCTATGTTTCCATGGCTTTAAGGTACGTCCAGGTCCATTATCTGTCAATGACGGAACAGAAAACACAACGGAACCCGAATGCATTCCTAGGAAATGGGCGACACCAAAAAAGCAAGGGTATGTATTTTTGATGTGCCCTCTATGCCACCGAAGAGGCAAAACTTTCCTGGCCAACTTCGCCAACATCATCAATGATGTTGCGATGTATAGAGGGGAGGAGGGAGGGCAGAAATTCATGACAAACAACGGCGTGATATGGGCAAACCGCTAGGAAGGCTTATTTAATTTAAGGTTTAAAGTCCCCTGGCTGTGGAACATGGAGTGTTGTCCCACTGGCATTATCAATACTCTGAGTAACTGTATGAAGCTTGATTTATGCTTTCTTCACAAAGACACATCTACCCGATTCTTGCAAACTTAGATCATCACTGACCCTCCTCCAAATTTTACCGTTGGTTGGTTGTAGGCTTTTTTCTGGTCTCTGTCCAACCAGAAGTGTTGGACAATGCTAAAAATTGCACTTCTCAGAGAAGATGACCTTACTCCAGTCTTGAATCCAATAATATGTGTGGTCTGCAGCAAATCTTAGCCTGAGACTTCTTTGATTCTCACTGCTGAAGTTGTTTTCCAGGCTTTGCATGACTTCAGTTCTGCCTGTGGGAGCTGTTTTAAACACACCCCAGTCTCAGTTTGCCTCTGTGTTTGAAGGACGTTATAGCTTTATTGCCACCAGTGCCTATTGCTTCAAATGTCAAAAACATCAGTGGACAATAACATAGTGATGGATAGAAGCAAGCTGGGGTACCCTGTATTTTTGGACCAGTAAAGCCGGGATTGTGCCTTTCTTTTCCTCGCTCAAAACCTTTCTTATCACCTTTAAATTGTTATTTTTCAATTCCAAATTACCTTTGATGTATGTCTAGCACTGTTTCATCCAACTGGTTACATTGTAGTGGAAAGTCTTGATCGCAGCAGTGGCATTTTATACATTTCTTTATGAATGTGAAGATGCGATCACCTGATGGGTTCCCTAAAAAGCAGAATGAGGTGTGCTGGTGTAGGAATTTAAGGAAGTGTTTTTAAGGAAGATTCATGGTCATATTCAGGAAAAAAAAAATTTGCACATTTAAAAAACAAACCAACACTAACAGCAGCGTTAACAAGCATTACATATTGACTTATCTACTATAGAGCTCTACATAAATATGGACAAGTTAAGTTTTCAAGGTTGTACAAGTTTGTACAAAACAATATAATTGATAGGCTAGCTAGAAATTCAACAATACCTGACATAAAATTAAGGAAAGTAACTTAAACATGTCTCCCAACATACTTGTTAAACATTGCTACTTGATATAACAGGTTGAGAAGGTCATCTGTAGTGTTTAGTAAATTGTTCTATATACTTCTTTTAGAGTTGTCGTGTGCAGTTGAAAAACCAGCATACAGTAATGTACAATCTAAGACAAAGGAGCTGATGACGCTGTTCAATAAAACTTCTAACTTATGGGCCCTTTCACACTATGTGTTCTATGTCACGTTATTTTAATTTGCGTGTGTTTAATTTGCATGTGTTTTTACAGTACTGCATTTTCCCATAGAAGAACAATGTTACCATTCACACTGCATACCTTGTGTTTTTTTTTATAACGACCTGCTACATGCACTTTTTTATGCATTTTTCATAGCTTTGTTAAATAGTGCAAAGGCAGATGGGTAATGTGCAAAACGCTGGGTGGATTTAATTTAAATCTAACTGATTTAAATCATGATTGAAATCACTAGTAAGTAAGGCTTTTAAATCAATAATTCTTACTGGTATAAATTTAATAGGCAAGTAGATGAAGATTTTTAGAATTTTTTATCCCCAGTTTATATTAATCAGTCATATTTGGACAACTTTTCTGTTGTACTTGTTGTATTTGAGAAAAGTAATCATTACTTTTTAATAATAACATTTCAAATAGATGTATTCAACTTAAACAATAACACATTACAGCTTATGTTATTTGCTTTTCTTAACTCTGTTCATGATATAAAAATGTTGCTGTGAAGAAGAGACGTGTGATCTCTGTGGAGTCAAATTCAGTTTTGAGAACTGCAAACATAAACCAAGCGTCTGTGATAATATCTTTTAGGCAGAGAAACTGCCCAATAATCTTACAAAAACAGACAGAAGTTGATGATGGCATAAACACATCACCCACAATTTCTCTTTGAATAGACAAGGGCGAGGGGAAGGGCCACTCAATATGTAAAAGCAATACATTTATTATACACTGTGCAAAAAATAAAGTAATGACCATCATATCAATCAAAAACAATGCACAATGTTGCGGATGTACACATCTGTACACGTACTGTTACACAAATAAAATAGCCCAAATGGCGCAGATTTCACACCAAGTTTCGTTGAAGTCTTATTCAGAGGGTACAATATGTTGTTTCCAAGGCCAAATCTACATAACACAAACAGCCAACATAAGGAGATCAGTCATATCGAATAACCAAATTGACATGAAGTGGACACAGACCCTCAGGGGTTACGCACATCCATAGATCAATATAGGGGGAAAGACGTGATTTTCCAAGATGGTGTCCCCACTGCACCGACACCAGTGGGGAACAGAGAGACAGACAGGCTTTACCCGCATAAATGCCGTGGTGATCTGTGTAGAACAAGACAGACCCAAATCATCAACTGATCATGTTTACCAAATTAACTGTATTTAAAATCGGTCATTTGGTTGTACGCAGATCACCACGGCATTTATGCGGTTAAAGTCTGTCTTGGCTCTCCGTTACCCACTGTGGGGACACCATCTTGAGAAATCATGTCTTTCCCCCTATATTGATCTATGGGCGTAAGTAACCCCTGAGGGTCTGTGTCTACTGCTATGTTGATTTGCTTATTCAATATGACTGATCCCCTTTTGTTGGCTGTTTATATACATTTTACCGATAAAATTACATATCGTAACCCCTGAAGTCTTCAACGAAACGCGTTGGGGTGATATTTGTGCCATTTGGACTATTTAATTATCTTAAAGCCCATGTACAGATGTGTACATCCGCAGCATTGCTCATTGTGTCTGATTGATATGATGGTAATTTTTTGCACTGTGTATAATAAATGTATTGCTTTTACACATTGAGTGGCCCGTCCCCTCGTCCTCGTCTATTCAAGGGGAAATTCTGGGTGATGTGTTTATGCCATCATCACCTTCTGTCTATTGTTTTTGGGATGTTGGCCGCTATACATCTGAGAGTGTAGTTTTATTGATTATAAAATCTTACAGAAACCTCTGGAGGAGCCTGACATTGTGAATGGATTCATGGAATTTATTTACTAAACAAATTAAAAATATACAGCCTTATTCTACATAATTAAAACACTAATCTTTATTTCATGATGGATTGACCTTTGGATGGTAATATATTTTCTTCAAAAAGCATTTTATTAAAAAAATTGGATTTTTCGTATTTTTAAAAAAAAAACATCATTTATTTTTTTCCACCCTGTTTTTTGGTATATGTACAACTTTTAAAAAATGCATATAGTGTGAAAGGGCCCTTACACACGGGAAAGCAACAGAAAAGGAAAATGAAATTGTGCCTAATTAATGTCTTTAAAATAAAATACAGATGTAGATGAGATGGAAATGTGTCTTGGTTTGGTTTTTTTTCAACTGTGTTTGTCAAACTAGTGTTCTCATTATTTGAGGAAACAACTTCACCATGTAATCAGTTTGTATTTCCCGGCCACTCTACACATTTCTGCTGTCCGTGTGGGGACCAATTACACCTATGCCTGTAATATAATATGAGGACCCCACCTCCCTGACATCATCACTAACATCAGGGAGGTGGGGCCAGTGACAGCAAGCTATGCTGATGCTTGGGGTTACCCCTACTGGGGTAAAATCCTAACTTACCGTATTTTCATTATCATTTTAAAATAAAGTATATCTGTCTATACACCTAAATAAAATAGGTCATCCTTAACATATTCTTGATATGTTTAAGTACTGTGTTGTAGTAAAATGCGCATTTTGAGTGACCCTGAGGAGCACACTATAGAGGCATTGGTTGCAGTACCTATGTTCTGTGTGATGCATTTTCACCCATAAAGCCTGCATCACTGTTCAGAAATAGGTCTGGTATAATTTAAATTGCATTAAACCCCCATCATCTGTGTGATTTATGTATACTGTAAGTTCTGATATTTGTGTAAATAACTGCTTGACTTCTATATTCTGGATGGCCCCCAGTACAGATAACCTGGGTACCTATACATAAGGACAGCAGATGGAATGTTGGTTTCTTAGTGACTGCAAAAAATGTAACTTCCTCAAGCACAGAGCATGTTGTATTTCTGTATTTGATGCTTTGATCTGTAGTCACATCTGAAGGAAGGACACATCTTTTGGTGAAGACACATGGCACTGCATCTGTGAAAACACAGCTGTATATAGGAAAACAAAAGTACAATGGGTTTGCTGTGTCAGTAATGCAGCCAGTTCACAAAATATTGTCTTTTGATAGATATTTCAGACTCTCTGAATTTATACCCTTGTTTACTGAAGTTCCTCCTTATTTTTTGAACTGTACATGTGGGGAATTAAACCCATATGTGTCATCTCAGGATGCCATTCTGGCCTGTGAACATGTGCTTTTTGTCTAATTCCATTTAACAAGATTATCCTTTAACACTGAACTCAATTGGCACCAATGCATTGTACGCATATTCTTCTGTTTTCATTAAATACTTTTTGAATTAGGATTGTGCAAGCATGTATTTATGTGTTGGGAAGTTGTTGCTGTAATCTTGTGGCATGCAAAGAACTGTCCACAAAGCATGCTGTTTTAGTGGTCATGTTCAACAAATTTAAATATAAAACCATAACATTTTTCTTTTAGACTTCGATTGATAAGAGGTAACAAAAAGCATTTATTAACATTTAAATCAGATACACAAGTATAGAAACATACAAAGGATAGGCAAAAATTTATTTAAAAAATACAGAGAAGGCCACATTGGTATACAGGAAAAAAAAGGTGAGGTATCTATTTCTTAAAACCTTCACATGGAGATAAGTGAAGTCAGTCAGGCATATAAGTGTAAATGATGATTTACTACATTTTCATGGGAAGTAGATGAAGGACAGTTCTTGTGAAATAGTTGTTCCCTGAGATTAGAGAAGGTATGTACTCCTTGAGTATCCAAAATATAGCCATAAAAATAAGAATGAAAGAGAGAAAAATATAAGAAAATAATAACCATGAGAGTGGCTCATGGTTTAGGGCAACAGTGAAGACAATAGAGATCATCGTGGAAAATACCACAGAGTAAAATTAAGCTTGATATTTGGTAAGCAAGTCCGTAGACTCAGCAGAATCCAGAAAGAGTATCCAGGGTGTGCATTGGTGGTGAATGCTTTGTAGGTTGGCAATCAATGATCCAATTTGGATGAGTTGATTAAGGTCAGGGTTAGGCAAAGTGTGGCTCGGGAGCCATATGTGGCTCTTTAGCCCATTCAGCCTGGCTCAGTGGCGTAGTGACCTGTTCTTCCAGGCTACCTGTTCTCTATTTTTTCTTTCATTCATGTCTGGGCAACCCCCAACAGCAAAATCCCTGCACTACCACCAACCCCCAACAGCAAAACCCCCGCACTACCACCAACCCCCAACAGCAAAACCCCCGCGATACCACCAACACACCCCACCTACCCACCTCCGGCCAGCTGTGTAGGGCTCGCAGAAGAGCTGTTGAATGGGACTATTTTGTTCTGCCGGTCATGTACTGTGCCCCCTCCTATCCTATGGTTGCAAGTGAAGAGGAACGTGTCCTGAAGAGCAGTAGTGATCTGTGAAGGACAGAGCATACAGTGAGGTCTGTGGCTGCCAATAAGGAGGGCTTTGTGGCTACTTATATGTGGCGGCTCTCTCGTAACATTACGTTAGGGGCTCTATGGCTACCTACAGGGGGCTTTTTGACTACCTACAAGGGGGCTCTCTGTCTACCTATATGGGGGCTTTGTTGCTAGAAATAAGTGTAGGGCTCTCTGTCTACCATTAAGGATGGGGCTCTTTGGCTATGTATAAAATTAAAACCTGACTTACCCAAACTTTCCCAGGAGATGCAATGCCATTGTTCACATTAGTGGTTGTAGGTCATTGTCACAGTAAATTTTTATCTTTTCAATAAATAATAATTATGGACTATATCAAGTTTTATAAGTTTCAAGTTTAACTAAGACTACTTAAGTTTATTAAGTAAATTTTAGGGAATGTTTTAGAGAAAAAGGATGTATATTAAATTGTCAATTTCCACTAGCCCCCCACATTGGCTATAAGCAGGCGCTGCCTGTCTCTCTGCTCCAATCACTCCCCACTCTCGCTCCTCCTAGGTACTGTCTATTGACAGGAGGGAGGAAGTGATCAGGGAGTGATCAAACAGAGAGGCAACAGATCTCCAACTCTCAACATATATTTTAATGTTGCGATTTGGCTCTTTGGTCGAATAAGTTTGCCTACCACCAAGTCAACCAAGCATCCACTGAGGGTGGATCGGAGGGTTTCAAGAAGTGAGGCAGCTCTGCCCATGCAGCAGTAAGGAAGAACCTTCGTATACTGCTCTTCTTAATTGATTTTGGAAATCATTATCTTATGGTCTTATGAACAACTGAGGGGCTGCATTATAAAAGGAGAATACTGCATTCCAGAAGTCCAAGAGCTTAGCGCAGCTCCACTAGATGTGTAGCACAGTGCCACATGTCAGGTTGTTCACTAATTTTGTGTTAACAATAACAATTAAATAAGACATTTTCAAAATTAAATACAACGTAACAATGATAAAGGAGGCACTCAAAGTACTTGCATTGGAATAACAAGCCCTAACAATATGTGTGAAAATAATCCCAAACGATCAACAGAAAATATATACAACATTGTAGACTATATCAAACTTTTATAGCCGTCTCCATCCTTTTAAGATTATTTTTAGTTCTGATCACCAATGACAAGAGAAAGAAAAGAGGAGATTTTCCTCCCATCAAAGTACAATGCATGCTAAACTGGCTGTTGCTGCAGGTTATAGGTCTATTAGCAATACACTGCAACATACAAGTTACTGTGTGCTAGCTCATGTTTCAACATTGAGTAGTAAAAGGTGTGCTTTATCACAATAGATACCGTAAGAACATAGGTAATAGGTCACCTTAAGAAAAAAAAATTACCCCATTTCGGGACTTTGCATTGGCAGACCAAGTTATGTACTGTACTATGGTGCTTTCAACCCCTAAATATTAACAATTCATTTTCATTTCAGCAGTATCTAAAACAATTTACATATTTAATTAGAAACCATGATAAAAAAAAACGAATGGATAGGGACATCCAATTATATAGACATCACACTTTTAAAATCACATATACAGACAACTCCATAAAACTAAAAGCATTTACATTGCTGGTAATCTACATGTTTTGCCCAAACTAGGGCTTCTGCAGGACACGGATAATGTAGGGCACTGATAACCGCACAAATTTTTACTTGATAGTAGTTGAAAAAATCCCACCAGACCACTTTACCTTAACAAAAAGGACCTCTGCATAGGAGGCAACCTGGAAGAATGCCAGTTGTTCATTAGTCTCAATTCTGGTAAACCTCCTAAAGGGTATAGGGTCTTTATTGTTCCCCAATCTTGGGACAGTCTCAGTAGAGTTGCTGGTATATAAGTTATCCGCTATTCACACAGTGTGCAGTGTTTACCATGAACACCTCAGACATCCTCACAGTTTGCTCTGTATGAACATTTAGGTATACTAATGCATACTTGGCATATGTATCTGAAAGTATCTTTTTGTAAACTCAAAGGTACAGATGGAATACCTAATCAAAGTACCTTTATTGTCTCACTGTCCAATCAGTAGGTTTCCAACCAAGCTTGTTTATAAAGGATAGGTTCAAACGGTTGGTCACATGACCCCAACCCAATATCTGCTACAAACCATGAACGGCAAGCACAGGCTGGGCATAGACGTCTTGATTTGCGGCCGCAAATCTAACGCCCCCATCTTCAATCAGGTGCAAAATTGGCTCAAAAATAAATCTAAAGAATTACGGACATGTCTGTAAATTTTAGAGCAATTTCATTACTTTGAATGGGGACCATCTAAAGTAACTGCCGGCACACAAAGGGTGTGCAGCCTATTTGCACGACCGGCTGTTCGTGATGACATCACTCGCAGTCAATCTGCAGGAGAATCTAATGTCTATGCCCAGCTTAAGACATAACATAGACTACAGGTGGTCAGAGGTGATTGACAGCTGCTGTATATCTAAACTCAGCTTTTTACACAAGGTTTTACACATTACATGGCTTAAGAAAATTATAGTTATGGGTGTGGTGAAAATATTTTACATTTTAAAATTCCATTAAACTTTTTGGTAAAGGAGACGGCATACCATGTTGAAGCTCAAACTAAGCAAATAGATTATAGAAAGATAAAAAGAATGAAATACAGCAGCTATCGTAGCATTTAGATGTTAGAGTTATGATATCACAGTCGGTGTCAGTGCACAGGAAATACCATATAGCTTTGTAAAAATGAATTCAAATGCTGGAAAGCATGCTATACAATTGAGATCATAGCAGCTATGTGATCACTACTTCCAAACATTCCCATTGACATTGGTTTGAAGATATGAAATTGACTACAAATGGCAGTCTAAACACACATTTTACAGTCCATCAAGAAACTTAAGAAATATCATTCAGCCACCACTGTAGACAGGAATCATGTTCAAAAGGCTGCATGAGATCAGCAGCCCCTGCAACAAAATACGTTTTAAGGTGAAAAAAAGCCTGTTTTATGTCCACGTTAACCTATTGAGCAGTTACCCCAAGTTAGTTCAGGGTGAATTTGTTTACAAACATAACCCACCCCAAGCTAACCTCTGGACATCTTACCTGTGCAGAGGGAGCTTGTTGTGTCTCTACATATGTGTCCCTGCCGATCCTTCCGGGTTCTACCTTTTCTGCATTGTCAATGATGCTGAATAGGCAGGAGGACATCCATTGACCTGTAAATGGTCAATGTCAGTCTTGAGCTGGGCATACACGTACCAATTCCTGCATGATCCGATCCGATGCCGTGCGCGCTTCCGCATCCCTAAAGGATCGGGTCGTGCAGGAATTGGAGGCTGCAACTGACGAGGATTGCGCTAAACTCAGCCGCCCTGTCAGATCGCACAGTTATCCGACAAGACGGTAAATTTTAGCCCGATCTTATTAGCTTGGATAGCTAATATTAGCCGAAGTAATGAGCTGCACATAGAGAGTGCTGTCCGATTCTCAGCACTAGCGGGCGGGCGTGGTGACATAATCGCGTCACTCCTAGTGCAGAGAATCGCATAAGGAATAGACGGTAAATCGTACCGTCTATTCCCAGCTTTGGTCCTTGCGCAGAGATGTAGGGGGGTACATACCACTCTTTGTGGTATGCATGTGATTTGGGGTTAAACTTGAAATAAAGTTTCTCAAACTAACCACAGACAACCATGCTTTCTATGTGAAGAAATAGATAGTAAGTATAAATGACGCTGGAATATGTTACACAGCACATTCTTAACTCTCTACAACGATGTAGGTTCTGTTGGAGGTGGAATGTGAAAAAAAAATACTTTTAGGCTGCAGAATGTGAAATGTACACAAATTCATAACATTTGTTAACAACTACATGTAAACCATCCTACTTTTCAGGACCCTTAAAATTCTATTGTCCACAGGTTCCATTGATAACAAAATATTCATTCTATGGTTTGCATCTATTTACTAATTTGCATTTAAAGTAATTAGAGAAGCAAGCTTTCGGGATATCTCAGATCCCTTCTTTAGGGGATCTGCAATATCCCGAAAGCTTGCTTCTCTAATGACTTCAGTTAGCCAATAAACAGTATCACTTGAACTCCAAACTCTCTATATTTATCGATGGCTGACACGGTACAACACTCTACTATTGCTACTTTGCAATCCTTTTTTTTTTTTTGTAAATATTATTCCAGATTATTTTAAGCTTATATAATGTGTTAACTAAGGATACTATGCCTTTACTATCATAGACAAGTTTTCCTTCTGGTATGGAAGACTGCTATTACCTATCCCAATGAATGGTGCTAGTCATGGGATCAAGCAGACCTATAAAGCATCAAGTCATTCCTAGTTCTAGAACTGTGATGCTATCTGTGATAGCAGATACTAGTATCATAGACTTTGACAGAATTTTATTATATTGAACCAGAAATGAAGACTACTCATAAATATTGTATTAACACTGAATATTACCTGATCCCAATATAGGCTGAGGTACCTAATTTTACAAAAAAAAAAACTGGGAAAAATGAATGATGCAGGAATAAGCCAAAAAGGGGAAAAAAACGGTTCCTTTTACTTATATGGTCTTTGCATAAGTTCAAAGTTAAGTTGAATTTAAACATTCCAATTTGATTTGACTTTAAACATTGCTATATATATATATATAAAATGAATATCCGCAATGCTTACCTTGTTTTCCCGATGATAAGGCACTGTCTTATATTTTTTCAAACGCCAAAATATGCCCTAGGTCTTATTTTCAGGGGGATGTCTTATTCTGATCACTCTGTGCCATTCATTGTCCCCTTCTGATTACTCTGTGCCAATCATTCTCCCCATCCTCTTCACTGACTTACTTTTTTAGGTTCTACCTGCAGGCGCTGGCCTTTGTAGTCACTTCCTGCTCCGTGCTGCACTACAGCCAGCCCTGACAAAGTCACACGGAGGCACACAGTTACCCATTGTACCACCCGAATGGGAGATTCGGGCAGGGACAGCTCTGGTGGGTGTCTTATCTGCAGGGGGTGGCTTATTTAAACGTTTTGAGCAAAAACCGGGGGATGGCTTATCATAGGGGAAACAGGGTATTTACACTATTAACTTGATTTAAATAATAAACCCTAGCTTTCAAATAATGTAAAAGATTTACTCCCAACCAAAGCAAATTGGTCACATGGTTTCCACTAAAGATAATGGGGTTTGATAATATATTTAGAAAACCTAGATTTGATTTCCCTGAATAATTCTTAAAATAGGACTCTAGAAATATTGTTAATTTTAAGAATTGTGGAGCTGTTGTATTTGAAGGCATTAAGCATAGCTACGGAAACATATATAACTGCAGAAAATCATTTACAGGACTGTGTAAATACTGCACAAATTCATCTGAAGCGAATAAGCATGTTAAATGCCCTTTAAATAGTATTATCTCACATCCTATAGACTGTTTGTTATTAGCAGTGAATGACAATATTCCCAGGAATACACAGTGCAATGATAAAAGTGATCAGAAGGGGTCACTGATGCCTTGGTGCATGGACAGAAGCTCCTAGCTGTACGCAAGCCACCTATAAAGAACAAGGTTTAGTTTTAGGATCCTGTATAAATACTACATATATGGAACAGTGCTAGAAATATCTATTATTGGCTTAATCTCTGTTCTCTATTACAAATCTATAACACATTTTAGGATATTGTTTTATTTTACAAATAATATTTCAAATTGAAATTGACATTTCTTTTTTCTGCACTGTAAAAAGTGAGTTTTTTTTATATTAACATTTAAATGTAGCAAGTTTTTTCAAAATGCCTATATATTTAATAGGGGAGCAGCCAGAATGCTAAAATAAAATAAGTGAAAACACTAAGCCATATTAGCTATTACATGATGAAGTAAAAAAAAATCTAATGACCAGAGCAAGGTACTGATATTGCTTGTATGTACTTTACACACTGATTCTACAAATATTAAAGTTTGTTAGAATATCACACAGCTGTTTTACTTGCAACCTTTAATATGGGATTAGGATGGTACGTTATAATTGGTTTTAATGGTTTGTAAGCACTTTATTAATTTTGCCACAATTTGTGTAAGGAAGCGCGTTTCAAATTTTCAAAAAGCTTAAGGTAACCTGTCACATGTGAATAGACCATGTACGGACTGAAATGACTTTTTAGATTGCTCAGCAATCAGCTACAGACATTTCTTTTCCAGCCTTTTAATACAATACTGATTCTATAGCAGCAATTCAGACAAGCAAGCAAGATCAAAGGCCCCCTAATAATGCTTTATGGCCTGGAGGTATCTATACATATAAGCTTTGCCCATAGCGAATTGCTTTACCAATTTACCGTTAATGTGGATACTAGCAACCTCATCAGAATTATTGTTTTTTAAATGAGTAAAGTTCCCCATATCCAAAAATGTGTTCTTTTACTATTTTACGTATTAAGAAATGTTAATGATCTAAAGAAAAATTCAAAAAAGATGGAACTTTCTCTTTGTTCTGTTTCTACATATATAATTCTCTTGTTCTTGGTCTTGGGTTGGGACAATTCTTTTTTTATTTTTCTAACATAATATAATTTTAAAGATAAATGAGTTAACATTTTTAGCAGTTTACCTAAATATTTAATGCAAAGTTCACAAGCTTCATAGAATGGTTAGAAAATGTATAAAAATATAGCTTGCAGATTGTAGTCATTATTCGTGGTCTTGCTCCGCCCCCCCCCCTCCCCCCCTAGTCTTGTACACTGAAAGTGTTTGGCTCATGAAGATAAAATAAAAAAAATAATTTCCCAGATTTACCCAATTCTAAACCTAATTTGCTCATCTCTAATAAAGTAAGTGCTCTTACAATGCAGAATGCTATAGAAGTGACTTTTTTTTTTAACGGGGTGAAGTTAAAGGAGAAAAAAGTCTTTGGCATGTTACAAAGTATGACATATCCTGGCACAATAACATCTTTAACACAGGAAATTTAATAGGGAAACTACGCTAAGTATTACTGTCATGTCAGATTACCGTTGTCAGAAGCACTGCTTGATGTTGATGACAGTTACGCAGATAAAGCAAATGTTCTGTTAACTGATAACAGTAACCATGAGCTTGAATATCAGGATTTGTATTAGAGCATGAAAAGAATGTCAGTAATCTGGTAGTGTACACTTTTATTGAGTTGTATTTGGGTTATATTACATAATGGATATTATCAGTAAAACTGCTTTTTTATATACATATATATATTTCAGTTGCAATAGAAACTTGTTTACAAAGCAGAAGAGCTCATAACAGATGGTAGGAGACCAGATTCTCTAGATGGCTAAAATAATTGTTTTTCCACACTTCATCCATTTCACTGTGAAGCTTTGCCTGCTTTTTCTCCCAATTTATGAAGGTCGGACATTGAAAATTGCAGTGGTGAAGTGTAAATAAATAGTGAAAATTAGACATATGGGTGAAAAAGTGCAGATATTAAAATGTCCTGGAAACATAGTGTGTGTTTCCTTGTTCAGCTTCCCTACTTTCCAAAATCATAATTTTGGGGAACAAATAACATAAGGGATTTTTTATCTTGCCAAAACAATGTGTACAGAATTTAATTTATTACAATCGAAATTGCTATTTGCCTTGTAAAACAATTTGCAAGTTATCAACATTGACCATAACCTCTCGTAATAAAGTTACACCTATACAAGGGTTCAGAGTATCATATTTTATTGTATGACAATACATTAAGGCATTCTACCTTGTAGATGTAAAGGTGTAAGGTGCTAGGCTATAGTAAGTCTTCTTATTAATATTTACTATGATTCGTGTAAAAAAAATAGTTTTTTCAATATGCTTTTGTATGTGTTTGTTGAATATTTAAGCTCAGTTCACACTAGGCACAAGTGTGTAAGATACATTTCACATTTATTTGTGAATGTAGGTGGGAAATCCATGCAATAGACCAATAATATTACACCAATAAAACATAAAGTATGTAGGACTTTTTCCAATCCATCTCAGTAAAAACACTTTTGCTGTTTAAAGATTCACAATCTACTAAAATATTTTTTTGTTTGGCTTTCTAATGCAGAATTTCTGCATAATTTTTACTGTAGTTATTATGAATTGGTAATACACTTGTGTGATGCTAAAAATAGTAAGATTTCCTTTTACATAATCTAATAAAAATGTATACAACATGCTTCAGGTTACTGTTTATGGAAAAAGCCAGGAAATCCACACTTAGTGTATTATTTCCTCCTTTCGTGTTGCTATATATATATACATATATATATATATATTGTTTTGTGGTACATAATGTTTGTCTTTTTTATCTTACCTCAAGCAGATAATTGAAATATAATTTTTGATGTTATCACACATTTATTTGTTTTGTTTCAGCTATGCTTCATTTTGAAATATTTTACCACAATCCTTTTGAACTCTAGATTGAGGTGATGCTCCTTTTTTTTTGAGCAATGTTACAAGTACACATTTGCTCACAACACTGTATGATCTCTTACTTTGTACTAATCCCTTTTGTAGCAGCATTTAAATCAGTTTGTTGACAAAGAGTTATAATTGTAATGTGTTTGTAGGGACTTCCTTATCTGTACGCTCTAATTGGATGGTAAACAAACAGCATCTTAAGCCGGGCACACACAGTTCAACTTCAACTCCAGATCAAGGAAGCCAGAGGAATGATGTCATCATGCTTGAGGACAAGCTAGCTTGATATCGAGCCACAGCACTTATGCGGCTGCCAGCCCTTCTGATACTTTGAATAGGGACCCTAAGTCCCCATCCAATGTAATGGCAATGGAACAGGGTTTTCCAACATGTTGAAAGCCTGTTGGACCAAGCTCCTTCAAGTGGGATCAGTCGATCGAATCGAAGGCTGGATGGCTAATTTTTTTTATAGATTCAAGCACAGGCATGACACTTGATTGTGCTCAATCTATTAAGAAATTGAGCCATTACTTTGTCATTGAGAGCCCTTTGTTAGATTAACATCAATGTGTAATGCAGTAGGGTCTCATTACTGACTTTCTGGAACGATCGACAGCAGCGAGCGTTCATGTTGGTCAATCTTTCGGGAATCAATGGCTGCCCACCTTGAGCAATCGACCAGGATCTAACAAGAAATCGATTTAACAGTGATCTGACATGTATGTATTTTCGGTTTGATCGCTGTAACTTTGGATGGGGACCTTTGATCCTAATCCACACTATCGAGCAGAAATCTATTCCCCAAAGTGGTGTGCACTGCGATCGTTGTATGACCGATTTACGAATTTGTGATGATGTTATGATCGATACAGCAATCACAGGGGAAATCCCAACATGTATGTCTAGCTTTACATGTCTAGCTTGCCTCGGTTAGTTTTTCTGATGCACACAATAAGGGTATAATTTAAATACTTATATTCTGCCAAAGTATATCCGTATATTTCTGAAATGTAGACTTTTGTAGATTATTTTTAAATGTTAATATTGCCACCGTAAAATTTGGAAGTCAGTCATGAAAAAGTCAAGTGTGTTCATCAGAATAGAGCCACATACATTCTTAGAAGCCTTCATACATAGTGTATAATTAATCTACAGTCTCTTTATGTATAGCATTGTCCAAGTCATTTAATTGCAGTAATAATGGAATTGTCTTGTAATGAACACCCATGAGGCTTTAGATTAGTGGTGACCCCTGACTCCATGAGAATTTGCTTTTTCCATTTTCCTATTAAGAAATTAGTATAATTAATTTGAGCTTTTACTGTGGTATATACATTTTATCAATTAAACTGCACTTCATTGCAAAGCTATAATCAGTGTAAATTTTCAGTTGTATATTGCCGAGCAACTGCATCAGAATGCTTAAGCAGAATAGGCAATAACAAATTGAAAAGCAGAACTTTGTCTGTATGTATGTCAAAAGCTTTTAGTATAACTAATGAGAATAATAATACAATATAAACGCAAGTAGATTTGTGGCACAAATACAAGAAGATTTGGCCTGTTTGAAATCTGTTGTAAGATTTGGTTCCATAAATTTGGCAGCTTGCTTTGCTCTAATTTTCCAACACATAAATATGGCAGCTTGCATGGTTTGCCCTAGCTCTCCTCTGCTGTCCAAAAACCAGCTGGTGGGTTAATTGACTTCTGCTTAAATTGGCGGGTGTGCGTGTACAAAATGTGAAATGCCCTAGAATAGGGTTTCATTCTATGTTGGGTATGACAAAATATTTATGGTATTATGGTATGTGGATATATTGGCTATTACCCTTACTGGTGGTAAATATGCTTTTTATTTTTGAGCAGTATGTAAAATTTAAACAGATTACAATTTAATCTGTTTAAATGTCTCACCTGCTTACACCTCCACCACACAACCCTGGCGTTATTATTGAGACTTGGGCCACCAGGCAGCTGCATGACCCGGCGTAAATGATGCCAGCCAGGTGCCAGGATGCCTGCTAGCACCAATGTGCTGTAATGTGGTGGGTCGGCGTGTGTTTCTTTTTTGCAGCTCTAGGGTTTTAAACTATCTTGATTCTTAAGTGGTACCTTTTTTTCATACATCTAATGCAAGAGTTAACATTCTTTAGGGCAATATAAAGCGGTCCAATCACCGCTCTGAACCTTGGAAATTTAGGGGGTTAAAAAAACTGGAAGAACTTACCTGAAAGTTTAACAAGCTGAAAATCCAGCTATGCTACCTTCTAGTGATGCCACCACTGTGCCATGTGTGATATGCTCCTACCCAAGAAGAGTGAATGCAACCATCTTATTGTATCCTGTTTTATTTTTGTTATATTTTTTACCTGTTTTTTTCTCATGCTCTGATTGCTGACTGGTAGTTTGACATCCATCCATTGCAGGTAAATAAACCCTGTGTTGCCCCCATGATGTGCACGCTAGGACTTACATACTGCATGTATACTATGTGTGTGTGTGTATATTTATACACTGCTCAAAAATAATTAACACTAAAATTAGGCGTCCTTGATCTGAATGAATGAAATATTCTTATAAAAGACTTTTATTCTTTACCAAATTTTCGTTGTCAGCACATTCAACTATCAATGGAAATTACATTTATCAACCTATGGAGGTCTGGATTCAGAGTCACACTCAAAAAAAAAGTAACACTACAGGCTGATCCATCTTTGATGTAATGTCCTTAAAACAAGACAAAATGAGGCTCATTAGTGTGTGTGACAGCCACATGCCTGTATGATCTCCTTGCAATGCCTGGGCATGCTCCTGATGAGGTAGCGGATGGTCTCCTAAAGGATCTCCTTCCACACCTGGACTAAAACATCCCCCAACTCCTGGACAGTCTGTGGTGCATGGAGCGAGACATGATGTACCAAATGTGCTCAATTGGATTTTTTCATATCCTATTTGTGTGCTCTCTTTATTTTTTTGAGCAGTATATATAAACACACAGAAAGTATTCACAGCTCATCACTTTTTCCACATTTTGATGTTACAGCCTTATTCTAAAATGTATAATTTTTTTTTTCCTTTAGAATTCTACACGCAACACCCCAAAAGTTTACTTGAGGTCTTGGCATATTTATAAAAAAACTGACAAATCACATGTACATAAGTGTTCACAGCTTTTGCTCAATACTTAGTTGATGCCCTTTGGCAGCAATTACAGCCTAAAGTCTTTGAATATGATGCCACAAGCTTGGCACACCGATCCTTGGCCAGTTTAGCACATTCCTCTTTGCAGCACCTCAAGCTCCATCATGTTGGATGGGAAGTGTCGTTGTATGGCCATTTTAAGATCTCTCCAGATCTATTGAATAAAGACTGTTATAACTCATATGTCTTTTAAGTGTCTATAAAGCCCTTTATATTTTGTGGTTTTGGTCATCAAGACGATTGTCCTTCTGGGTCTGACTAATATAAACCTTTTGCCCTGGTGGTTTTTAACTGCATTCACTTAGAGATGATGGAAGCCACTGTGCTCGTTGGGACCTTTAACTTCCCTGGCGGTTCACTGAGGTCCAGATTTCTGTACCAAAAGTGATACAGTGTTTTGCCTTTCCGCCCCCATCGGCGTCGCCGATGACGCTGATGGGGGCGGAAAGGCTCTGTGTGCCTGCAGCTCTGTAGAAATGCTGCAGGCACACAGAGAGCCAGCGGTTGCGCCTGATTCCGGCACAGGCGCAGTTTGATTCACGATCAAACTGCGCCAGTACTTGCTTCAGGCGTAAAGCTAGGGACGTTAAACCGGCCATAGACGCTTTGCTTGGCGGGCGTTTATCGAACCATCGACCGCAGCATGATGACATCATCATGCCATGGTCAATCGTTCGAAATACACCATTTGCGATTCGACAACCAATACTTTGGATGGGGACCCTTGCCCCCATTCAAAGTACTGGTGATCGGCCAGAGAAAAACGTTTGTTCTCTGGCTAATGAAAGTTTTGTGCGACTACGAACGGTTGCTCCAGGTGGGCGCGTTCGTGTTGTGATTGATCACTGTAGAGGATCCCAAGGGTGGATCCTGGATGGGAAGTATATCTCCCCATATTATGGGCTGTGGTCCTAGCCCTATTCCGGGTAAGGAGTCCGGAAAAATATATGGGCAACTACGGTTGCTATTTGTTTAGTTTTTTTGAGTCTCGGACTTGAGTGGGAGGGAAGGAACTGGGTGGGCCTTCCCACTCCACCCGGGGTACAGTCCAGGACTTGGTGTTGATTTTCAGCCAGACAGGAAGGCTGGTTGAAAAAGCTCTGATTTCAGAGAGGGGTTGGAGGAGCTGAGAGCAGGTGTGTAGCCTGGGTGTGTGAAGTCTAACTCTCTCTCTCTCTAGAGCAAAGTTTCCATGTGGAAGGCCTGGGAGGCCTTACAGGACTGTTTGGGTGAGCCATAACCACTGACTCCAAATATCATTTTTGTTAATATAAATAACAACCGCGATATATGCTGCAAGATTTGATTTGTTTTCTGGTGAAATAAACCGTAGTTTTTTGTTCATCATATGGCTGTGCTGGTGATCCCTTTCCCCTGAACTTTACATCACCAAGCGATCACCCCGAATGTGCATGGTGATTTCTCGCAAAATTGGCCACAGATTGAAGCGCTATGGCCGGCTTTAGAGGTACATTAAAAAAAAAAATAATAATTTTATAAGTTTATACTTGTTTCCTTTTCTTTTGATTTGGATTGCATAAAACATTTCTCCAATCCAATCAAAATAAAAAACAAATGTAAACTAATGAAAAAAAAATAATCTAAGAAAAAAAAAATTTCTGTACCTTTTAAATTTCAAATCTCACGCCCGGGCTCTGACGTCATCGGCACTCGGGTGCATTGGAGGTGGATCTAGATGCAGGAATGCTCCCGCTGAGCGTTTCTGCATGCTGGATCCATTTTTGAACTGGATTATAGAAAGACATTTCTCTGATCCAGTCCAAAAGTAAAAAAAAAAATGTAAAAAACGAAAAAAAAAAAAATAAATTCTTTAAGCCCGGTCCCGCCTCCGTGACGTCCCTCGGGGACCCGGGAGAAGCCGACTAGGACGTCGATGGAGGCGGTAGCTGGACCAGGTAAGCTCCTGCGTTGTGCCCGAAGCCAGTTTGGGCGCATCGATAATTGCAGCCTCCCTGTGTTTGAACTGGCTTTGGGTGTATCGCTAGGGAGGTTAAAGCAGCAGAACATTTTCTGTAACCTTCCCTAGATTTGTGCCTTTAGACAATCCTGTCTCAGAGGTCTTCAGACAAGTCCTTTGACTTCATGCTTGGTTTGTGCTCTGAACATGAACTTTAAACTCTGGGACCATATATAGACAGGTGTGTGCCTTTCCAATTCATGCCCAATCAACCAATTAAGTTGCAGGAAAATCTCAAGGAGGACCAGGGGAAACCGGATACACCTCTGATCAATTTTGAGCAAAGGCTGTGAATACTTTCTCAATGTTTACATTTGACAATCAGAGATATGAAAAAATGTGTTACAAAGTTCTCAATAATCAGGAATGGTATCGAAATTCGGCCTTGATTAAGCATTGGGGTGGGATTCGGGGGGGAACTTTTTGTGTACCCCCATGGTGGGGAATGGGACGGTTTTTCCATCCCCTTTGGTTTGATTTGAAACAAGCCCCCGGGGGGGGGCCCTTCTTTCGGGGGCTTGGAATTCACCGGGGCGGGGGAGGGAAAAAACCCTTTTGTATTGTGCACGGCCACCTTTATTTTTGGAATGGAGGGGATATTGCTTGGGGGGGAAAGACCCGGGGGGGGGGTGCATTGACACATTTACCCCAAAAACCACAAAAAAAAAAAACAGGTAGGGGAAAAAAAAAGGGTTAAATGGGAAAAAATATTATGGAATGTTTAATTCGGGGGGGGGGGGGGGGGGGGGGGGGAACATAGCCCCCACAAATTTGTGGTGTTTGGTTTTAAGTTGCATAGGAAAATTTTGTATTAAGATAAAGTAGGTTGGGGGGGGGCCAAAAAGGGCAGTGGTGGGGGGGGGGAAGGGGGGGGAAAAAGAGGGGGGCAACTGGTTTATACTAAAAATGGGAGAAAAAAACATCCCAAAGGGGCCCCCAGGGGGATTAACAATTGTTTGGCACAAAAATATAACCCCAAAAAAACCAACCCCACCCCAACCCCCCCACATTTCCTTTGAAGTCCCCTCAACAACAAAGGGGCCACATGTGGGGGGAAAAAAAGGGTGCTTTGTTATGGTTTTGATTGGGGGGGGAAAAAAAAAAAACCCCCCAAAGGGGTCGGAAAAAAAAAACAAAACAAACCTTTTGGCCAATTTTTTAATGTTCCCCAAAAGGAATGGATAATGTTTTGTCGCCATAAACAAAAAAAAGGGAAAACCCTCCAAGGGGGGGGAGGTGGGGGCAAACAAAAAAAAAAAAACGCTGGGAACCAAGGGGTAGAAACACAAAACCAATGAAAACCCAACACCACACAAAAGAAGAGAATGAAAAAGGCATGGTTGGGGGGGGGTTAGGGGCAGGCCATTTCCAACCTTTTGGGCTTTGGGGGGGGGATGGTTTTTTCTTTTTTCCTCACGGGCCTGGGGGGGGAACTTGGGGGGGGGGGGCCCTTTTACGGTTTTTTAAAAAAAAATTTAGGGGAGGGGGGAAGTTGGGGGGGGGACCAGTCCCCCCAAATTTTTTGCCCAGGGGTTTTTTCCAAAATATAGGGGCACAACCCCCCCCCCACAACCCCCCACCCAAAAAAAAAACCCCAAAATTCCCTTTAGGGCTTCTGCTTAGGGGGGGAAAGGCTGTGGGACAAAAAAATTTTGTTTATTTTTTTTCATTGGGGGACACAATGACCCCACCCAAAAAGGGCGGGGCCAATACCATTCCAAAAAAAAACTTCAACACCCCCCCAACCAAAGTGGTTGTTTTTTTTGCCCCCTTGCTGCCCCCCAAACCTTTGGTGTTTGGGGGGGGGGCCAAAGGTAAAGGTTAGTTAAAAAAATAAAATTTTAAGCAAAAAAAAAACACCACAGCAGTTGTTTTTTAGGTTAAAAAAGTATGTTTTTAGTAATAAAAATGTTTGGGGAAAGTTATTTGGCCCCCCAAATGGGGGGCTTCTTTTTAGTTTGGGGGTTGTAAAATTTTTCCCATGGACATGGAAACCCCCCCCAATGTTATTGTGTTTTAAAAAAATGACTTGAATTGTTAATGTTTATTAAAAACTAAAAGGGGAAAAAACATAAAAAGGGGAAAAAACTTTTCCAGGGCTGACAACAAAGAAAATTTAACAATCCCCAGCAAAATCAATTGGTGAATGGGGGATCTAGGGGGGGAAAACCCAACACCCACACTTAAAACTCTGGGGGGAACCTCCATAAGGGGAGTTTTGGGGCTGGTTACAATTGCGTTTCCATAAATTTTGATGGGGGAAATGGGGTGGGGGAGGGGCGAAAAAAAAAAAAACAAAACTTTCCCCCCCCCCCCCCCCCAACCATTGGGCAGAAACATTTTTTTTTCCAATAAAACAAATAATTCCCCATGTTGTTTCAAAGTTGTCTTTTGTTATTTTGATTCACCACCCCTCAAGTATGTTGGGGGGGTAATTTTTGTTCCCCCAAACAAAAAAGTTAAAAAAACCCCTATGATCTGAGAAGTATTTCCAAAGGGAGGGAAAAATCCCAAAAAACCCCTTTTTCCCCCTTCTTTTGGGTTATGGTTTACAGGGGGGGGGGACTGTGAATTTTCATATGTGGGGTTTGGGGGGGTGGTTTATTTGGTGTTTGTTAGGAGTTTGAAGGGGGGGTTTTTCTAGGGAAACTGGGCTTGGGAAATTTTTGTTGGGGGGAGTTTTTTGTGAAACAGGCGGCCCTAAAAAAACATTTGTATTATAACCCCCAAAAAATTGATTGGGGAAGATTATAGAAGGGAACAAAGGTTTGGGGGGGAAAAGGTGGGGGGAAAAACCCCCCCCACTGACAAAAAAAAAAAACAAGGGGAAGGAACGTATGTGCCTTTCCTGTGGTCGTGTTTTATGTTGGGGCAAGGGTGTTGGGGGGCATAACATTGTTATGTTGAAGTAGAAAACATTAAAAAGTGTGGGAAAACGGGTGACCGGGACATGGGCGTTTGGAAAAGAAAAAAAAAACTGACCCACCCAGAAAAGCCAACTCTTTTACAAAAACACCAAGTTGGTTAAACTTGTCCCCTGGAATTTAAATAGTGTTTTTTCCAAAACTTCTTTCTTCTAAAACATTTCTCCCAGGACATTTTTGGGGGGGGATTAATTTCCCCCAGTTTTTTTTCCAAGCGGGGTTTTGTGGATTAAATTTAAAAATTGAAAAACGAAGGTTTTTCCCTTTACAGGAGGGAGTTGAAAAAGTTCCACAAATTTAAGGTTTATATAACAATTTTATTTTTGAACCTTTGTTTTCCCCACCCAACACCAGATGGCCCCCAAACAAGTGGGGGGTGGGCCGCCTAAATTTTCTTTATTGTGGTGTGGGGGAGGGGATTTCAACCCGGGTGAAGTGAGGTACAGTTTTTCGGGAACAAAGAAAAAAAAAAAAAAAAAAAAAAAAAAAAAAAAAAAAAAAAAAAAAAAAGGGGGGGGGGGGGGGCCAGGGGCAGGCCCCAGGGAGGCCTTTTTTGTTGCGGGGGGGGGGGGGGGCCACCCCCAAAACAAATCTTTTTGGTTGAGGGATGGGGTGAAACCGGGGGGGAGGGGAATTGGGCGGAAAACAAACGTGGAGGTTTTTTTCCCCGCTGGGGCCCATTTATGGGGTTTTTTTGGGGGAGGGGGGGGGGGCTGCCCAATGGGGAGAGGGGGGGGGGTGACCCGAAAAGAAAAAAAAAAAACAGAGGAAAACACCCAAATTAACCGGGGCAAAAAAAAAAAGGGGGGCCGGGCTGTTTATTGGGGGCCCAAACATTTTATTTTGGGGCCCCAAATTTTGTTTACTTTAAAAAAAATTAACAGGAAAAAAGGGGGGGGGGGAAATTATGGGGTTTTTTAAAAGATTTTTTAGTTTTTTCGGTGCAACCAAGGGGCCACATAGGGGGGGGGGGACAAAATGTGGGGGGAACAAAATTTAAAATGTTTTGAAAAAAAAATAGGGGGGGGACTTTTTCTTCCCAACACCCCTAATTGGGGGGAAATGGGTAGGGTTTTTTTTGGGGATTTGGGCATTCTCCCTTTGGAAATTATTTTTTAACTATTTGGGGGTTTTTTTGTTTTTGTTTTATTTTATTAAAAAAAAACAAAGGCCCCAAAGAATAAAACAATTTTTTTAGAAAAAACAGAGGTAACGTAAACGCATTTTTTAAACCCCCACAAACACCTTGCTGGTTTTAAAAAAAAACACATTCCCACGGGCGCTCTGGATGAGGGGAGGGTTTTTCCCCCCCCCCACACCAAAAACCAATTTTCGGTATTTTTCAACCAAAAAAAAACCCAAAAAAAAGTTTTGGGCCCACCCATTAAGGGGGGGGGGAAAAAAACCTTTTGCAGTTTTGTGGGACAAATATTGTTGTGTTTTTTTTTGATTGTTGTAGGGGCCGTAACTTTTTGTGGCCCAAAAAAATATATTCCCCCATTAAACCAAGGGGTTTTTGGTTAGTTAAGGGGGGGGAAAAAACATTCCCGTGGAAAATAATCTAGTGTAATGGTTTTGGGGAAAACTCACCCCCCCACCCCCATAATTTGTGTCTTTTGGTGGTTACCCAACCACCCCAAATTTTGGGTCACATTTAATTGAAATATAGGGGTGATAGCAAGAATGTGGAGGCGGGAAAAAAAAATAAAAACAATAAAAATACAAAAAAAAAACAAACCCCAACACTTTTTCCGGTGTTTTGTTGCCCCCACCCACCAGGAATTTACATTTGGCATTAAAAAAAGGGTGGAAAAGGGGAGGAATGTTTTTCTGCGGAACCGGGGTTCGGATTGGGGGGGTTGCTTCGGGTGGAGGTGAGGTAGGGGGGGGGGAAGTAGGGGAGTAGGAGGCGGGACAAAGTTGGGGAAAAGGGGAAAGGGGGAGGAGGGGGGGTTTTTGGGGCGGGGGGAAGGGGGGGGAAGTAATTTGGGAGGGGGTAAGGGGAGCGGGGGGGAGTAAGTGGGGAAAAGGGGTGAGGGAAGGTGGTGGCAACAAAGGAGGGGGGGCCGAGGGGGCCCCCACGGGACAGCACGGGGCGGGCAGAAGCAGCCAAAAACACAGAAAAGGTGTGGGAGTAAGGGCCGGAAACACGACGGAGGGGCGGAGCCAGCCGGGAAACAAGGAGATGATGGTGCTACTGCAAGGGCGATAGATGGGAAAAAAGCTTAAGGGAGCGTGGTGGGAAGGGGGGGGAATAAAAAAAAGGGCCGGTTGGGCTTGTACCAATAAAACAATGGGGGGTGGGGGGGGGGGGAACCCCAACCACCTAACAACACAACAAAAAAAAAAAAAGGTAAGTGGCGCTTCTAAGCGGCCCATTCCATTTTTTAGTGTTCTGTTTTTGCCCACACCCCCCCCCCAAAAAAAAAAAAAACTTCCCCCGCCAAAAACAAAAAAATGGACTTTTACTGGGGTGGAGTTTTTTTGGTTTTTTTTTAACACAGAATTTCAGGGGATGTCGCTTGCTTTTTTAAAAAATTTTCCCACCATTTTTACTTGGGGAATTTGGGATGTTTAGGGAGTGGGGCTTGGTAGGCGGGCTTTGTTGGGTTTTAATATTTGGTGGCCAAACTTTTATACTGTTTGGACCAATCTATTTGGTTTTTTTTTTAACATTGTTAAACTTTTTTTGAAGGCCAAAAGAGCAACATTTTGGAAAAAAAACCCCTTTGTGTTGGGTTAAAGAGGTTCGGGGGTGGCGGGGCCCAACCCAAAGAGGGGGGGAGGAGGGGAAAACGGGCATTTTTTTAGTTCGTTAAGTGGAGGTGGGATGGTTGGCTGGTTTGGTTTTTCCCTGGGTGGGGGACTGTTGGATTAACTAAAATTTAACCCCTTTTGAAAAAAAGCGAACCCAACTGTCAAAAACTAAAAAAGGAACAAAGGGGGGGGCCCCCCCACCAACCCCCAAAACAACCCATGGGGGACCCCCACAGCTGGTGTCATTATTGGGGGCACCCCCAATCGGGGTTTCCCCCCCCCCAAAGGAGGCATTTTGTAATTAATAAAATTCTAATTGGGAAACAATGATGGGGGGCTTATTTTTGTAAAAATTATTTAAGTTTTTTGTGGGTCCAAATTAATAATTTGGAAATACAGGCAGGGGATTTGACTTTTTCCAATAAAACAAAAAAAATTTTAACTCTTGAAAAGTGTGTAATTTGTGAAGGGGGACCACGGGCCTCCCTATCCCAGGGTCCTATTTAGGGGAGGAAGGGGGGGGGGCTATATTGGTTCGCAAAGTTCAAAAGTAGGCAAGTGGGATAGGACAGTGGGGGGATTTTGGATGGGCACCCCCCCTATTAACAGGGGGCAAATTATTTTAAGGGGCAAAAAGGGGAACCCAGGGGGGAGAGGGAGTGTTTGCCAAATGGGGCCACAAGGTTTTGGTGTTGGGTAATCCAACTGCCCCCACATTCCCAGGGGGGGGGGACCATCCCATGTTTTCCCCTCAACCAATAGGTGGAGGCTTTCTTGTTTAATTGGGGGGCCCAACCACATTGGGTATTTGTGGCTGGGGGGGGGGGGGGGGGGGGTGACCCATGGGGGGGGGGGGGAACCAAACCCCCCATACACGTTAAAGTTTAGTTTAGGGGGCTTTGGGGGCCTCGCCTTGGGGGTGGGGGGCCAAAAAAAAAAACACGGGTTATTTTTTTTTTATTTTATTGGGACCACCCCCTTTTGGCTCTCCTGAAATTTTAAAAGGGGAGGGGCTTTTTTAAATATTTAAAAAAATAGTTCCAGGGGGGAAAAAACAAAGGGGGGGGGGGGGGGGGAAAATTGTCGCAGGATAAGTGCCTAGGGGGGATTTTAAGGTATGTGGGGGGAGTGGGGCCCCCCCTGCCTATTACCAAATTCGCCTTCAATCAAAGATATTTTGTTGAAATTTTTGGAATAAACTTTGGGACGTTGAACCCCAAGCAAAGGGGGCCTAAGGGGGGGGATTGTGAATTCCTGTGTTTGGGAAACCTATGTGAAAGGGGGGGGGGCGGGGGGGGGGGGGGAAAAAAAAAAAAGATGGCCAAGCTGCAATTTAAAAAAAAACCCATACTGGGGTCCCTTTTTAAAAAAAAAATTGGGGGTACCTTGAACCGGGGGGGGGCCCAAAAACGGGGGGGGGGGGGGGGGCAAGGGGGTGTTTTTATTAATTTTTCATTGAACCTTTAAAAAAAAAAGGGGGGGGGATTTGAGGAATTTTGTTTTTTTTTTTTGTGCCCCCCCCAATTACGAAAAAGGAAAAAAAAAAAAAAAAAAAAAAAACCCCCAGGGTGGCCCCCTAGGGGGGAAGGGGGGGGGGGGGGGGGACTTTTTCAACCCCACCACCCCCCCCAAGGTTTGCTTACAAATGGGGGGGGGGGGGAAAAAAGGGCTTTTGGTGGACAAAACAAGAGGTGTGTTGGTTTTGCTTTTAGGGGGGGGGGGAGAAAGGGGGGGGGGAATGGGGTGGGCCCAAAAAAAAAAAAAAAAAACCCCCTTTTTCTTATGGGGGGGGGGGGCCAAGGGGGGCCCACTGGGGTTCCACCCCAACAGAACTGGGGTTTATGGTTCTCGCGGGGTGGCGGTTGTTTGGGTCCCCCTAAAAAAAAGACAACAAAAAAACAACAAAAGGTTGTTAAGTTTTGGGGGTTTTTATTTTGAACAAACATTTTAATTTCAATTAAATTTACCCCCAAAAAAAAAAAAAAGGTTTGGTGGGGGGCCCCCCCCCAAAAGGGGCGATTGTTGGGACGCAAAAATAAGGGGCAACTTAAAAACCTGTTTCTGGTTGGGGGGGGAAAAAATTTCCCATGTTTTTTCCCCCAAAAAACAAAATTCTTTTTTTGGCCCCCCCCGGGGGGGATTTGTTCCTTTTTCTTTTTAGAAGGGGCAAGAAAAAAGAGGGAAGGGGGGGGGGGGAAAAGGAAGGGTGGGGGGGGGAAAACTCTGTGTTGCCAGGGGGGGGGGGGGGGGGGGGGGTGGGGGGGGGGGGGAACCCCACACCCAACTCCATCCCACCCAACCCACCACCCACCCCACCCACCCGGGTTCCTCTGGGGTTTTCCACCCCAATGAACCCCCCCTTGGAAAGGGGGCCCAGGTTTTTTTTTGCACACCCTTTTTCCAACCCCCTTTTTCCACTCCTTCTTCCCAATTAAAAGGGAAGGGGGCTTCTAAAGAAGATTTTCCCAGGGGGGGGGGGGCCCCCCCAGGGGGGGGGGGGGGGACGGGGGGCATCAAAAAGGCGGGGGGAGGGGAAAAAAAAGGGTGGTGGGCCCAGGTGTGGGTGGGGGGGGGGGTAGAAAAAACCCGGTTTGGTGTGGTTGGTTCCTATGCCCATAATTTTACAGTTTAAGGTTTGGGGGGGGGGGGGAATTTGGAGGTACCCCAGGGGGGGAGGGGGGGCACCCCCACTGAAAAAAAGGGGGAAATACCCACCCCCCCCAAAGGGGGGGCCCCCCGGGCCCCCCAGGTTTTTGGAGGGGGCCCCCACAACAAAAAACCCACCCCTTGGGGGAGAATCTACCAAAAGTGGTGGTTTATTTTGGTTTAGTGGGGGGAGGTTTAAAAATTGGGGTAAAAAACCCACGATGTTGTTAAATAAAAAAGTTTTGTTGTCCCCAGGAAACAAACCAAAACTGTTTTTGGGGGCCAAAAAAGAATATAGGAGGGGGGGGGGCGGGGAAAAGAAGATGAGAAGAAAAAAAAGAAAGAAGAAAAAAAAAAAACAGAAAAAGATAAAGAAAAACAAAAAAAAAAAAGAGTATAAGACACGTCAGAAAAACCAAAATAGGGAATAGATCGGAAACATAGCGAACATAGAATAAAAGAGAAATGCGAAACAAACCTAAAGGCAGACACCCGACCATAGTGAGCAACAAACAAACACGCAGGACAAACCGAGAAGAAGGTTTTAGTCAGAGAAGGAAGAAGGGAAAAAAAGAAATAAATATGAAAAGAAACAAAAAAAAAAAAAAAAAACAAAAGAAAGAAAAAAAAATGGAAAGAAAAAAGAAAAACAGAAGGAATGGATAAAAAAACAAAAAAAGAATAAAAACAAAAGAAAACCCAAAAAGAAAATAGAACAAATAAAACAGCAACTGGTACGGGAAACAAGAAGAAAAAAAGAAAATAAGAAACAAAAACAAAAAAAAAACAGGAGGAATGAAAAACAATAAAAAAAACACAAAGACGAAAGATAAAAACAGTGATAAAAAGAGAGAAAAAAAAAAAGAGCGGGAACGACGCATAAAGATAAGAGCAAGAATTATGGAAAACAGAAAAAACGTATACGAAACAGAATAAAAAACAATAGAAGGGGATCAAGAAAAAAAGAAAAAAAAAGTAAATAAAAAAGAGAATAAAGGAAAAAGAGGCAAAAAGAAACGACCAGATATGAGAAAAACAAGGAAGAAGGAAAAAAGGATGGGGGAAGGTAGGGAAGAAAATAAGAACAAAAGGAAAGAAGAATACAAGAGCAGAAACGAAAAAAAAAACAAGAAAAAAAAAAAAAACACAAAGAAAACGAAAAAAAAAAGGACAACGAAAAAAAAAAAATAAGAGGGAGAAAGTGGAAAGAGACAAAAAAAAAAAAAAAAAAAAGAAAAATAAAAAAAAAACGAAAAAGAGCAAATAAAATAAGCAGAAAAAAAAAACGCAAAACAAAGAAAAAAGAAAACCGCCCGTTCCCTGCCCACCCCCCCCACACCAGACCGACCCTCAACACACCCCCCAACTCCCCCCCCCCCCCACCCCCACTCCCCCACAGTAAAATTTGGAAAATTTGAAAAACTTGTCTTCTATTTTTTTGTTTTTACACAACAACCCCCCCAAGTTGGTTTTCGGAAAGGGTTTTCCCATTATGGGGGGGAAGAAAAAAATTGGTGTTTCAGGTTCACCAAATTTCCCTTTGGGGGCTCTTTTATTTAACACCTTGCCTAACAACACAACAAAAAGGTACTACCCCTGGTTTTTTAGAACTTCAGGGACGCACACACACACAACCCCACACAGGACGCCAAGCCGGCTCCCCACGGGTTGGCCAGTTAGTTTTGGGGGGGGGGATTCTTTCTGGGGGGGGGGGGGGCCAACGGGAAAAATGTTTTTTGGGGGGGAAATTTAATAGCCCCAAAAAAAAATATGGCCCATGTTTTTTTCCCGCAAATTTTTTGGCCATTTTATTGGATTTAATTTTCCCACAATGGGACACACATTGTTAAAAATAAACAATCCCAGGGGGGCTTGCCCCCAACACAAACTCGGGGGGGTTCCCCAATTTTGCCCCCCCCACACCCCCACCAATTGGGTGACCCCCCCCCCCCCGTTTCCATTTTGTCATGGTTGGGGAAATGGGGGGAAAAAAAAACAAAGCTTGGGGTTTCATTTTTGTGCTTTCTGAATTTTTAAGGGGATTTCCAATTTTCTGTGGTAGGGGGGGGGGGGGGGGGAACTTGCTTTTTTTTGGGGGAGGGGGGTTGTTGTTTACACCACAAAAGTGTTGATTTGGGGGACCCTGAAAAAAAATGAATAAAAACACCATTCCCCAACCCCCCAATGTTAAAAAAAAAAAACTTTTCTGGAACAAAATGGTTTTTTCTTGGGGTTGTTTCCGGGCCGGGGGGGCTTTGGTTTTTAACCTTTTCAGGGGGGGGGGGGTAACAGGTTGGGGAAATGTCGGGGGACACCCCCCCCAGGGTTTTGTGGATTGGGGGGGGAGAGGTGGGGGGGGGACGGGGGGGGCCCAACTCTTTCTAAAAACAGTGGGAACCGGATAAATTCAACCCCCCGGATTTTTCTGAAAAAAGAAACCATTTTTTCCTTTTGAAGGGCTGGGGGGAACAAGAGGGGCGGGGGGGTGGGGGGGGAAACCAAGATTTGCCACCCCAAACAAGGGGGGGAACCCAAATTGTGTTTTCTTGTGGGGGGGGGGACGTTTCTTTGGGGGAAAACCAGGTGTGGTTTGTGTTACCTTTGGCGGGGATGTATGGCAACGTAGGGGTTTCCGGGCGGGAAAAAACCCCGGTTTGGCGGGGGGGGGGCTGGGGCATTTTCTTTTTTCATTTTTTTTTTGGAAACCCCCCCCCCACCCCCACTCCTGGGGAAAAAAAACAAGGGGGGATACCCAAAACCCCGCGGGGCCAAAAATTGAAGGGGCAAAGAAGGGGGGAGGGGGGGGGGGGGTTGTTAAAAACTTTTACGGGGTGGGGGGAATGGGGGCATTTTTCTTGGTTTCAGAATTTGTAGTTGGGCCATCAAATTGGCACTTTTTCACCTCTGGGGGGTCTTTTTGGGGGAATTCCCCCCCCCAAAACAAAAAAACCAACAACGGGTGTCTGTGAGTTCGTTGTTTGATCTTTCCTGTTCTTTTTTGCCCAGGGTTTTTCTTTCCCCCAAGGAAAGAAAACCCGGAGCTTCTTGTTTTCTTGGGGGGGGGGGAAGGGGGGGAGAATTTGCTCGTTCGGGGGGGGGGGGCTGGGCGCGCTTTCTGAATTTAAAAGGGGGACCCACTCTCGGTCTTTTGGAATATCCGGCCCAAAAATGCCCTTGGGTTTTTCTTTTTGGGCCCGGGGTTGGAAAAGGGGGGAAAAAAAAAAGGGGGGGGGAGGACGGGGGGACACCCCAAACACTGCTTGTTTTTTTTTTAAAAAAACTGCGGGACTGGTGTGTATGAAACCCTTGGGGATTTGGAAACCGTAAAACACCCCCCCAATAAAAGAAATAAAAAAGGGGTGGGGGGTTTGGTGGCCAGGGGGGGGGTTTCACTGGGGGGGGATGCACCCACACCCCAAACTGATAAAAAAACCCAGTGGGGGAAAAAATATAAAAAACAAAAACCCTTTTGAAGAAAAAATTTTTTTTTTTTTCTTTTTTCTCCCCAGTTCCCCCTTGGGCTTTGACCACTTTTGCTTGCTCCATTTTTTATTCAATTTGAATTGCGGGGGGAAAAGTAGGGTTTGCAACATAAAAAAAAAAAAATTGGTTGGGAAAAGGGGGAAACCCAAAAAATTTGGTTAATACTGTTTTGGGGGACTTATTGGGTATTTGGGCTTTTTAACCTGTTGTATCGGTTTTTAACTTTTAAACACAGGGGGCCCAGTTCATTTGGAAAACTTGGAAATTTTTTATTTTAGCCTAGGGTTTGGTTGGATTGGTTTCCATGTAGGGGGAGCTTTGATGTGTTTGCTATGAACAAAAAAAGCGTGTTAGGGGGGGGGGAAAAAAAAAAAAAAAAAACACCCCACCAACACACAGCTCCAAAAAAAAAAACACAAGGATTCACCGGGGCCACTTTTAAATTTGGCCCCATTTAAAAAAACCCCCCCCCACCCCCCCCCCAACCAAACTGTTTTTAATTGGAACTGTGTTTATTTTGAAGGCCGGGAATTTTTAATTTCCAATGCCCAGGGTGTTCTTTTTTTTAAAACCATACCTTAGTTTAGGGGGGGTTAAAACAAGGAAATTAAAAACCCCAATTTTAAGGATGAAAAACCCCTTTTTTTTTTAACCAATTTAACAATTGGCTTTTATTTTAAAAACTTATTGGGGAATTACCCGTTAGTTGGGGGGGGAAAACCTTGTCTTAGTAAAAACATTGTTTCTAGTGGGAAGGGGGATAAAAAAAAAACCCCCCCCAAAAGGCCATTAACCAGGGGTGAAAAAGGGGGAAGGGAGGGGGGGAAAAAAAAAATTTAGAAAAAGGAACACGGGAAATTAAATGTAAGTTGTTGCTAACCCCCCCCCCCCCACCACAGTTTTTACCCAAATGGGGAAAATCCTTTAAAAAAAAAAAAAGACAAACAAAAAACGGGTTGTTTTTTTTTAGGGGGGGGGTTCAGTTAAACAAAAAAAAAAAAACCCCAATGTGGGGGAAAAAAGTGTACGGGGAAGGGGGTGAAAAAAATTGGGGGGGGCAATTTTTGGCATTACCTTTTTACCGTAAATTTTTTTTCCCCCCGTTCCCCCTTGGGAAATGTTTAAACTTGGCTCATGTTTTACAGTGACGTCAAATGGGTTAGGGGCCTTCCCGGCACCCTTTTAACCTACAACCCCTCTGGGGATAGGGGGGGGGGAACACCCCTTTTAAAAACTTTATAAAGGCCTTTTTTTCACAACCACCACCCTTGCCCAAAGTGGTCGTGCAACAGGGGGTGGACAAAAAGGTAAAACAAATTTGTTGCCAAACGGGCAAAAAAAAAACTCCCAACCGGGTGGGGGGGGAACCCCCGTCATTTTGGAACAGGGGGGACGTCCACAACAAGGGGGGCATTAGGGGAAAGGGGGGGGACAAAAAATGTTGAACCGGGGTAAGGATGAAAAAATTCCAATGTTTCGTTGTTATTTTAAAAAAACCTGATGTGGGGCTATCCATTGGTTCAAGTGAACTGTATTGGGAATTTATAACAACAACAAAAAACAAAAATAAACGAGCTCCCCCAAAAAAAAAACCTAAAGGGTGGGGAAATAAAAAATTGGGCCAGCCTAAGTTAAAGGTTACCACAAAAACAAAATAAACGTTATTTCATTTTAATATTTCAACAACCCAGGGGAAAAGGGGGGAGGAGGGGGAAGAACCGAAAGGGGGGGAGGAAAACAAAACAACCAACACAAAAAACTCCTAAAAGGGAAAAAACAAAAAGGGGGGGGGGGGGAAAAAAAAACAAAAAAAAAAAAACAAAAAAATTAATAAAACGGGTTGGTTTTTTTTTCACAAGGTGGGGTGGTGGGCGGGGGCCGCTTGCTTTTCTGAGAAGGGGTCCCGGATAAAAATTTCCTTGGGAGGGGGGGGGAACACAACTTTGGGGCCCCGCACGGAAAAAGGGGCTTGGGGTGGAAAAAGCTTTGGGGGGCAAGGAGGTGTTGGCCTGGTTTGGGTGGGAAACCAAAAAAAAAAAAAACAAAAAAAACAAAAAAACCGTTTGGAACAAAAGGGGGGGGGGATTCCCCCCGGGGGGGGGGAGGCGGAAATCTTTGTCACACAGGGGGAAAGAAAGGGGGGGGGAAGGGGTAAAGGGTGAAGGGGGACCCCCCCAACGGTCTTCCTTGCAACAAACCCCTGGTGGTCGATGGTGGGGCCCAAACACCCCCTTAGAAATTGAATTACTTAAAAAGTTTTTTCCCAGTGGACAGGGAAACTTTTAAATGGGGCTTTTTGTTGGGTCTGTGTTTTTAGCACCAAAAGGGCCCCCAAAGGGGGGGGCCCCCCCCCCGGGGAAACAAATAAAAAATATGCCACGGGGGGGGTTGGTATGGGGGGGAAAAAAAAGGCCCACCCCCCCAAAAAAAAAAAAACACCACACGGTCCCACGATGTTCAAAAAAAAAACCCCAAGGAGTGAGGGGGGGACATGATCCTTTGGTGCCAAAGCAAGAGGATGGGGTTTTTTTTTTCAGCCCCAAAAAAAAAAATAGTGGATATATTCATTTTTTGGAATTTTTTTTTCCCCCGTTCCGTCCCTTCCCAGGGGATGGGGGAGCCCAACTGTGTAAAAAGGGCTTTGTTTTAGGGGGGGGGGGGGGGGGGGAATTCTTTCGGGAAAGGGAAGGGGGGGGGGGGTGAACCCCCCCCTGGTTTGGACCGGTTGGTCAGGGGGGGGACCCCCCCCCCCCCAAAAAATGGGGGGGAGGGGGCCATACCGGGAAAATTGGAAAAAGGTGTTTGGTGGGAACACCCCCATCCCTTGAACGGGAAAAAAAACCTCCCAGGGTGACAAAAAAAAACGTTGGGAAAGTTTTGGGGGGTGGACCAAAAACCCCCCCCCCCACAAAAAGGGGGGGAATTTTTGGTTAGGGTATGCGGTCCCCTGGTTAAAAATTGCGGATGGGGGGGGGGGGGGGGGGGGGGACCAACCCAATCCAAGCTTTTCCTGGGGGGGGGAAAAGGGGGGAACTGAATGGGGGGGGGGACCCGTAAGGGGGACTTTTAGGTATTTTTAGTTATGGGGGGGAGGGGGGGACTCCCCCCAATCTTGAAAAAAAAACTCTTTCTGGGGGGACAAAAAAAAAACTTCTGGGCCCTGTTGAGGCGGTTGAAAACAAAAAGGTGCCGATGCCTTCTTTGTTTAAAAAATTACACACGGGGGCAAGGGGGGGACACCACCCAGGGACCACCAACCCAAGGGGCATTTTTTTTACCCTTTGGTAAAACAAGGCGTGGGCACAAAACAGGGGATATAATATAAATAAGGTTGGGGGGGTGAAAGACAGAAAAAGAAAGTTGGGGGGGAAAAAAAGTACATGGGGGGAGAGGGGGGGGACGTGGGTGGGGGGGGGGGGGGGGGGGGGGGGGGGGGGGAACAAAAAACACTAAAACCTAAACATACATAAAAAACACAAAAAAAAACTTGGTTTTAATGTGAACACACAACCCGGCTTTGGCTGAAGAAAAAAAATAGACTTTAGGGGGGGGGGGGTCTGGCGGAGGATATAATACTTGTGGCAGGAAAAGGGAGGGTGTGCGGGGGGGCTTGTTCTGGGGAGGGAAAAAGGAGGGGTAAAAAGGGGGGGGAAAAGGAACGACCGTTTCCAAACCCCAAACCCAAAAAAAAGTGGTCCCCCTTTTCGGGGGGGCGGTGGGAATGGGGTTTGGGAAAAACGGCTTACCAAGGGCGTTTGAACCCCAAGGGGGAAAATGGTTTTGGTTCTTAAAGGGGGGGGGGGGAACACCCCCAAGGGCCATACCTTTTTTTTTTTTACTGTGGGGGGGGGGGGGGGACTGGGGGAAACCCACCCAAGGGGGGGGGGGACCCGTTCGGGGGGGGGGAAACACCTGGATAGGGGGGGGGGCGGGGGCCCCCCCCCCCCACCCCAAAATGGGGGTTGTGGGGGGGTGGTGGGGGGGGGGAACAAGGGCCACCCCAAAAAAAGGGGGGGGGGACTTCTTTTTGCGGGTCTTTGGTTCTTGCCCCCTACGGGGACAAAGAAAAAAAAAGGTGTTGGGAGAATAAGTTGGGGGAATTTTTTTGCCAGGTTACCGGGGTGGGGGGCCTGTTTTACTCCCTACCACCCACAAGGGGGCCTTTCCTTTTGGGGGAAAAAAAAGTGGAGCATTTGCGGATACTTTCTTGGCCAAAATTTTTACCTTTTGTTTTGCTTTGAAGATGGTTAGGGATTTTCACCGGCCCCACAAAAACCCCCAAACCAGGGGGGGGACTTTTCTTTTTTCCAAAAAACACATTGGGAAAAAGGAAAAAAAAAACAACCACAGGGAAACAAAAGAAAGGGTGGGGGGCGTGGGGAAAGGGACACACAAAAACCTAAAAAAACAGAAAAAGAAAAAACGGGGGCAAGGGGGGGGGTGGGGAAACAAATAAATAAACAAAATGGGCGTCTAAGAAAGATAATGCCATCGGGACCACAACATTAAGTTTTTTTTGATATTTGTCCAACGAGAGTTTGGGGGGGGGGGGGGGACCCCATTCCGGGCCACCCCCAAGGGGGGGGGTGAGGGGAAGGCAGTAGGTTAGGGGGGGTACTAATGTTGGCCTTGGTAAAATGGGGTTGGGGCGTCGGGGGGGGGGGGGGGGGGGTGGGGGGGAAAACAAACCGCTTAGGGGGGGAACGCGGAGGGGTGGGGACTTTTTGCCAATTATCTTATACCCCCCACCCTAAACATTTGAAGGTTTGTTGGCTTGGGCCCCCCCCCGGGGGGCCCAACAAACAAATTGGGGGAGGTTAGTTGTGTGGGTGATAGTAGGCGGTGCTTGGGTTTTTTAAAACAAAAGGCTTTTTGACACAAACCACTGAAGGGGGGGGGGGACCAAAGGGGAAGGGGGAAACATTTTGCGGGTAGGGTACTGATTCAAGAGTAACGGGGGGGGCCTGGGGTGGCTGTGAAAAAACCACAACCACCCAACCCACCACAATCATTTGGAGGAAAAAAAAAAAAACATGGAAAACGGGGGTTTTATTTGTTTTTGTCGGGGGGGGGTTTTCCAACGCAAGGGGGGGGGGGGCCAAAAACCGTTTAAAAAAAAACGGCTGGCGAAGGGGGAGGACTTCCCACTCAAACCGGGGGCCCGCGGGTTCCAAAACCCACCCCCCACAGGGGGGGGTCTTGTGAATCGGGGAGTGGGTTGGGTTTTGGGTTTTCCTCCCAGGGCGCCTCTGGGAAAAGGGGGGGTAAGGGGATTGGTATGCAAACAAAAGTTAAGGGGGGGAAAAAAAAATAAACACAAAACAAAACCACCTTGTTTTCTGGGTGGGGGGGGGGGGGGGGAAACGATTGAATATGTTTTTTACCGGGGGCCCTGTGGTCCCCCACCCACAAAATACAAATAAACACAGCATAAAACAAAAACAGTGTTGAATGGTTACAAAACAAATAAAATCGAAAAAAGAAAAACGTACCTTTTGAAAATTCCTCAATTTTGTTATAAAAAGGGGGGGGGGAAAAAAGGGGGGGGGGGGAGGGGGAAAGGGGTAAGTTTTTCCCCTGGCTTCTTTTCACCAAGGGGGATTGTTGCTTTGACAAGAACAAGGGGAAAAGAAAGAATGGGGAAGGGAGACAAAAAGGGTGGACAGGGACAAAAGAAGCAGCAAATCCAAGAAGGAAAAGGACCAAGAAGGGGGGAAAAAAAAAAAAAAGGAAAGGAAAAGAAAGCAACCCACCACGGGGGCTTATTTTTGCTTCTAAAGGGGGGGTTTCCCCCTTTCCTGCATGCTTTTGTTTTTTTGTTCACAATTTTTCCCTTTCCACAAAAAGGGGAGGCGGGGCGGGAGGGGGGAAAGGAAAAAGGGATAGACGTGAAGAAAAGACATGTGTGGGGGGGGAAAAAAAATAGGCGGGACAATTCTTGGCGGAAATAAACAAAAGGAGGGGGAAAAAGGACAGGATCCCAAAAAATAAAAGACCCTGGAAAGGTTGGGGTTACATCCCGTTGTTGGGGGGGGGGGGGGCCTTACTGGGGAAAAAAAAAAGCCGGGAAGGGGGGGGCGGGGGGGGGGAACAATTTTTGCTTGAGGGGGGGTTCTGGTTTGAAAAAATTTTTCCCAGCCCCCCCCCCGCTTGGGGGCTTGGCCTCTTTAACATTGGGGGGGAAAGGGGGGAAGGGGGGATGGCCAGTTTTTTAAACAAGCCCAAGGGGGCCGGGGGGCAAAGGGGGGGGCACCCCCACACCTCTTTACGCGCGACAGTAGAAAGTTTTTGACCCCCCCAACCGCAGGAATTTACGAGTGGGATTTCTGAGGGGGGCAGGGGGCGGGGGGCGCGGCGCGGGATGGACGATTGTCTGTCCACCATTCATATCTGGCCCCCAATTTGTTGTTTACCGGTTGTGCGGGCGGGACCCCACACGTACAAACGAATTGATATATGCGGTATTCACGGTGGTACAGCCACTGACGTTGCATATCCACTGAACAACATCATTAACTGTGAACAACAATTGTATTTAAGCAAATGGGCATCCAGGGTTATGGTATGTCTTCTTTTCTTACACACCGATTGCGCACCAGGGCTCCGTACGGAGTTTGACGATGTCTTTACCTATCCATAGGTGTGTGCACACCTATTCCAGGTTAACGTATAAGTACGTTTATTCGCACGAACAAACAGGGGGCGGTTGTCTTTTGTAGTAGGAATGGGTTCCGTGATTATCTTCCAAAGGATCCTCTTTCCTAACATGTCACACTCGTTGCTGTGGACCAATATTTGGGTATCACCATAACTTAGTGAGGAGAAGGTGATACTTGTCGCTTGGGTCTATATGAAACAGTCGTTCTATAGACTCAATGTCGGGTCAGTATTGACCCAAAATTTGGGCTAAGCTTCATCACAAAAAACCATTTAAAGTTGAGGGCCTCACTTAAGGCCTGGGAATTGATAACTTTTAAGTTGTATATTCCAGCGCATTTCAGTGCTGTAAAAGAATTTTATTAATGTCTCTCCACATATAGATGATTTTATATGTTCTAACACCACAAAGGAGACACCCGTATGTCATAGACATGAGTAAGTGATATGTGCCTTCCAAGGGTGTTGTAGTCAGATTTCCCACTTGCATAGCCTTGATATGTTCCTTTAACCACTTTGCAAATGGCTCTATTCGTTTTCCCACATAAAAAGCCCCGCAGGGGCAGTTTGAACATTGTAGGACCACTCCCCAGGGTCAAGCATGTGGAGAAGAAATGTTTAGGGCTGAAGAGGTTTCCCTCTGGTAGGATCACATTTGTTGTTATGTTTAGATATGGGCAATATTTACAATAGTTAGATTCCCACATTTGTTAGTGCCATATTGGGAGGTTTTTGTTGCGTTGACCGCTCCTCTGTAATGGCTGGAGACAAGTTTGTCCTCAGTGTTGTCATCTTTTTAAAGACTAATTATGGCTTGTCCCTGACGTAATGTTTTAAATGGGATCGTCCCGAAGCAGATCCCAGTGGCGTGATAGGATTTTCTAATCGGAGGGTGGGGTGAGTATCTAGTTACACTTTGACAGTTTGGATTGGTGTTACTTGTTATTTGAAAGATTAGTTGGCTGTCGGTTCCTTCCCCTAGCTTTGTTAAACGCCTTTCTTAGCAGGTTTTGCGTAAACTCTTCCAATAGTCGTTGTTGTAGGAGTTTGGCTTCCTGCATATAATCTTGTTCATTTGTACAATTTCTTTTCAACCTAGGTATTAACTGAAGGGAATAGACTTAATTAGGTGTGGGGGTGGGAGCTTGTGGCATATAGAATTTGTGTTCCTGCTGTTGTTTTACGGAAAAGTGTTGTTTGAGGTGATAATCTTTATCTGTGAAAAATAGTAAGGTCCACGAAACGGTATCCTGCATTGGTCGCAGGTCAAAGTGAACCTTAAGTTCATATTGTTATTGATGGTTCTGGACAAGAATTCTAGTCCTCGTTTCGTGCCAGACAAGATAAAGAAAATATCATCTATGTACCTACGGTACATGCTGATGTTTTAGGTATACATTTCACGGTTGGGTTACCCCACATTTCTCTCTCCCACTTTCCTAAGTAAAGGTTTGCATAACTAGGAGCACATTTAGTGGCCATTGCAACCCTTGGGGTTTGTAAATAAAGCTGTTATTGTACAGGAAGAAGTTCCGATTAAGGGTAAAGTCCAGTAATTTCAGGATAAAGGTGTTAAAGTCCCTTTGGTATGTGCTCCTCTCGTTAATGGAAGCCCTTACAGCCCGTATTCCCAGCTCATGTGGGATTAGCTGTAGAGGGCCTCGAGTCCAGGCTCAACGAAGCCAGGAGCATGTTTGCCTGGTTTAGGGGCGACACACTTCAATGTCTTGGAGAGTAGATGTCTCGTGTCTTTCAAATAGGAGGGTAATCCCTCCACATGAGGTCTTAGATGTGTGTCGATTAGTAGTAGACTCGCGTTCTCCATTAGACTCCCAATTTCTGCCACGATCGGTCTGGCGGCGGGTCCTGGATGTGTTTGTGAATTTTTGGCAGTGTATAGAACGTTGGTATAGTGAAGTGGGTGACGGTTAGAAAACCATATATGTTTTCATCTATAATCTTATTGAGAAGGCTTTGTTAATCAAACTATGAGATCATTTCTTGTAGTAATCAGGGAGTAGGACTCG
>CM070033.1:65309669-65321322 GCA_036250615.1 Ptychadena robeensis | reverse complement strand
ACATACATATTCAGTTTCTTGGCTCGGCGATTGGGGATTTGGCTCCTCGTTCCCCGCGACAGAGTGTACTCCGGTTGATCGCTGCACTCCCCTCCGCGGCCGCCCCCCGACCATACCGACCCCACTCTATCCGGATACCGGAGAATCTGCATAATTCACAGGGCGGTAACTCCCTTACAGGTGAAGTACTCCTTTTCTTTTGACCCATAATACTAGCCAGGTATTATTAGCATAATGCGAATATACAGAAATAACAAAATGTACATATTGAGTACAATATTGGGATAATTCAGTGTGGAAAGTAATATGCCCTTTCTTTATACCTACAGAATACTATTGGTGTGTTATATATTTTTTCTCCTGATGAAGCGGCATGTGCCGCGAAACGCGTCGAGAACCTAAACACCTACAAACTGTAATGTTACTTATTATTTCTTGATTCATGTTGACGTGTTTGTAAATAAATAATTGCACAAGATTTTACGATATTGCCTAAAAAGTCCCCCTTTGTTTGGACCCTATGCCAGTTGACATAGTGATCCAAGGTGCTCCGAGGATAGGATTTGTTCCTACCTAAAATTGTCTTTAGATTTGTAATACATTTACCAAAATCTCAAGTAAACCCTTTTCATGATGTCATTTTAGAATGTTGTGTTTAGAATTCTGAGAAAAATTATTTAATTCAGAATAAGGCTGTAAAATGTAGAAAAAGTGATGCTCTGTTAATTTTCCCCAGATGTGCTGTATATGTTTATTATTGTACAACATGCCATGGATAGGTCCTAAATTCCTAAATGGTTATTATGCGCCCCTTGGAAGGGTCTATTCCACTCAGTACCTGTAGGGTGTGTTTTGGGCAACTACTCAGCATTCAGATAAACAAGTGGGCTAGCCAAGTGGGCCTTCCATTTCCGGTGCCCATTGTGAGCAGTGGTAGCTCTCCTCAGCTCTGTCCTATGATCTTGCTACTTGCAGCTGCTCCGCCACCTATGCCCACAGATTCCAGACACATTAATGCACCACAGTCATCACAAATACTGAACTAAGGTGAGTCAAACAGAAACAATCAACCCACAATCGCAGACATATGAAATATTAACTCATGCAATGCTTTGGGTTGGACAGGTCATTGGTTCCTCACCAGGAGGTTGTAAAGGGGGAGTACTCATCCTGATTCATAGAACACTAGTTTACCATGTCACATCTCATAGCTCAGATTCAGCGAATAGCTGCTGGGCCCAGGTTACCATTGAAGTATCCCAGTATCCCATCAGCCTCCATGTATGTGGACCAACTACTTATGCCAGCATCTTCTTTTAGAATTAGATGAGCCGTAATGTATGCTGTATACTGTAATGCAGTCCTATCCCTGGATGAGGACAGAGCTTGCCTCAGGCACCAGAATTCTCTCCACACCCCTTGACCTGGTCTGCCACATGTCACTACCTGCAACCTTATAGACCCTTGGAGGCTTCTACATCCCTTTGTCCCTGTTGGACATGATATTGGGCAGCCAGTGCAGTCTATGTTGCCTACTCACTAAATTCTAAACATCCACACATGACTTTTGGGTGATGGGCAAATGCCTTTGGGATATGTGGTTAGAAAACATGATCTGGTTGCCTATTGGCTGAAATGGGCATAAGGGTGCAAGAGTTCAAGAAGACCTGAACCTGGGTCATCCATTTGTATACAGAACCTGTTTGGCATCTTGACCCCAGAAGGGACGCTAATTTCAACATATCCATATTCAGTCTCAGTTTTTTATATTCCCTATTGGGGCTATACACCTGTCTCAGAACCAAATAATGCCCTATACTCTCATATCTCATATAACCGCATAGGCCAAGTTTTCCAGGCCCCTAATGAAGATATGGAAGAGCTAATGGAGTATAGGTGACTTACTATAAGGTGTACTGTTGTCAGTCCTGGTGTGAAAACCACAGTGGCTCGAATTTATGGAAACCTACAAAAACTCACTCTGGTACCTCACTGAACAAATCTAAGGCACTTTGGGAACACTAGAATGATATGCTTCAGTGTTGTGATTGTTAACTACAATTCTCTTTTTTCATTTTTTTTTCTTCAAGGTTCACAACCTGCATTCGTTTTCCTAACCGCAGGTATGTGTGGTTCTACCCAGCTGTGTTTATATATTGTACTTGTTCTAAAGTAGGTTTATGTACTAAAGCTAATGAGATCCACAGATCATATGCATTTTGTAACCTGATCTGTTCTATATCATTGAATGACTTATCACAAATCCTGAAAAGAATATAAATTTTTTAATGGATTCCTTGCAAATTTTACTTTCTTTATATTCTTTTGACTGTAATTTATTGTTTTCAACTTTTAACATCTCAGTTTGATCAGTAAGTCAGGCATGCTACAGCTTCCAAAAATAACAGCGCTTGCATATTGAATGCAATACCTCCTTCAACTGTGAGAAAGCTGAAGTAAGGTCATATGAACTAAAAATGTTATTCTATATATACACTTGCAAGTCTTCTGCCAACTACTTTCATGAATATAGCATCATTTATATATAGTATATAAGGTTGTGATTTGAGAATTTGAATGTATGGAGACGAAACTATGACTATCTGTCACCACTGAGGGGGAGTTTATGAACAGGGGGCTGTCACTGTGGTTCTTCCTTGATGTCAACTAAATATTGTGAAATATTTTAGCACACAGAGTTCCTAGGCAATGTGATTGGTTGGTCCATTCAATTGTTTGTTTTTGTTAAGATATCTGGCCTATCTTGGATATGTCTATAGTGTGTGCAAGATTTGTAATGTCTTAATAATATTAATAATATATATATTGAGACAGGTTTATTTTTATTTCTGTTGTCTCATACAGTGGCTTGCAAAAGTATTCCCCCCTTGAACTTTTCCACATTTTGTCACATTACAGCCACAAATATGACTCGATTGTATTGGAATTCCATGTGAAAGACCAATACAAAGTGATGTACACGTGAGAAGTGGAACAAAAATCATACATGATTCCAAACATTTTTTACAAATAAATAACTGCAAAGTGGGGGTGTGCTTAATTATTTAGCCCCCTGAGTCAATACTTTGTAGAACCATCTTTTGCTGCAATTCCAGCTACCAGTCTTTTAGGGTATGTCTCCACCAGCTTTTCACATCTAGAGACTGAAATCCTTGCCCATTCTTCTTTGCAAAACAGCTCCAGCTCAGTCAGATTAGATGGACAGGGTTTGTGAACAGCAGTTTTCAGATCTTGCCACAGATTCTCGATTGGATTTAGATCTGGACTTTGGGCCATTCTAACACATTGATATGTTTTGTTTTAAACCATTTCATTGTAGCCCTGGCTTTAAGTTTAGGGTCGTTGTCCTGCTGGAAAGTGAACCTCCGCCGCAGTCTCAAGTATTTTGCAGACTCCAAGAGGTTTTCTTCCAAGATTGCCCTGGCTCCATCCATCTTCCCATCAACTCTGACCAGCTTCCCTGTCCCTGCTGAAGAGAAACACCCCCAGAGCATGATGCTGCCACCACCATATTTCACAGTGGGGATGGTGTATTCAGAGTGATGTGCAGTTCTAGTTTTCCGCCACACATAGCATTTTGCATTTTGGACAAAAAGTTAAATTTTGGTCTCATCTGACCAGAGCACCTTCTTCCACATGTTTGCTGTGTCCCCCACATGGCTGGTGGCAAACTGCAAATGGGACTTCTTATGCTTTTCTGTTAACAATGGCTTTCTTCTTGCCACTCTTCCATAAAGGCCAACTTTGTGCAGTGCATGACTAATAGTTGTCCTATGTACAGATTCCACCACCTGAGCTGTAGATCTCTGCACCTCGTTCAGAGTCACCATGGGCCTCTTGACTGCATTTCTGATCAGCGCTCTCCTTGTTCGGCCTGTAAGTTTAGGTGGACGGCCTTGTCTTCTTAGGTTTACAGTTGTGCCATACTCCTTCCATTTCTGAATGATCGCATGAACAGTGCTCCGTGGGATGTTCAAGGCTTTGGCTCTTTTTGTAGCCTAAGCCTGCTTTACATTTCTCAATAACTTTATCCCTGACCTGTCTGGTGTGTTTTTGGACTTCATGGTGTTGTTGCTCCCAATATTCTCTTAGACAACCTCTGAGGCCGTCACAGAACAGCTGTGTTTGTACTGACATTAGATTACACACAGGTGCACTCTATTTAGTTAGTTTAGTCATTAGCACTCATCAGGCAATGTCTATGGACAACTGACTGCACTCAGACCAAAGGGGCTGAATAATTACACACACCCCACTTTGCAGTTATTTATTTGTAAAAAATGTTTGGAATCATGTATGATTTTCGTTCCACTTCTCACGTGTGCACCAATTTGTATTGATCTTTCATGTGGAATTCCAATAAAATTTATACATGTTTGTGGCTGTTATGTGACAAAATGTGGAATCTAGTGCCATTCATGAAAACATAGATTTCTGGTGGTAGGTTCACTTTAAGCTTTTTTTCACAATCTTTAAAGTGGTTTACATGCATGCTTCATTTGGGCATACCAATCCATAAAGATAAAAACCGCATATCTACATATGCCTTTTCTTCACTTTCTCGTCTACATGCCTGAAGTATATTGTACTCCAGTATATAGATACCACTGCTGATGTCTACAAGTCCACTTGTGCCTAATGCCCATCACTTTGTGAAGTCAAACAGCATTAATGACTCATTAGAAATATATGTATTTTCCTTTATCCCTTACTTCCACTGTGAATGGATTAAAATGTACCTTTTAAGGTTAACAATGTCTTTTTTCTATGCTTTAAAAACCAAGAGGGTAATATCCCACATTGTTGGAGCACTCTATCTACACAGGTTTATTGAGAAATGAAATCTGTTCTGTTGTGAAGATTTATCTGCTAGTGAGGTTTGAAATGAATGTCTGACCAGGTTTATTTATTATTAATGTTTAGCATATTCCATGATTACAAGATTTTGCAAACCAAAAATGTTTAAACTCTTTAAAACAGGAAAAGGATATATGAAAATATTAAAGTAAGTTAGAATACCAATCAGCAGTGTTCAAACTCAGATTAAGAAAATACCAAGTTCAGTTGAAGTGATTATGCAAGAAAAAACCTTCAGGTGAAATACAGGACTGTTAAAAAAAATGTGGTGTGCCTGTTTCAAGATGTTTCCCTTTTGTTCTTTTCACTTACTGTTACAGTTTTTGTCTTTCTTTTTAAACTGTTTTTAAAATCTAAAAAAAAAGCCCAGAACAATCAAATGCATAGAAAAATTATATAAAAAATATAAACAGGGTGGGCCATTTATATGGATACACCTTAATAAAATGGGAATGGTTGGTGATATTAACTTCCTGTTTGTGGCACATTAGTATATGTGAGGGGGGAAACTTTTCAAGACGGGTGGTGACCATGGCTGCCATTTTGAAGTTGGCCATTTTGAATCCAAATTTTGTTTTTTTAATAGGAAGAGGGTCATGTGACACATCAAACTTATTGGGACTTTCACAAGAAAAACAATGGTGTGCTTAGTTTTAACGTAACCTTATTCTTTCATGAGTTATTTACAAGTTTCTGTCCACTTATAAAATGTGTTCAATGTGCTGCCCATTGTGTTGGATTGTCAATGCAACCCTCGTCTTCCACTATTCACACACTGATAGCAACACTGCAGGAGAAATGCTAGCACAGGCTTCCACTATCATTAATTTCAGGTACTGCACATCTCGTATCTTCACAGCATAGACAATTACCTTCAGATGACCCCAAAGATAAAAGTCTAACGGGGTCAGATCGGGAGATCTTGAAATTGCTACATGATGATGTGTTTCCCTCTTTATGCACTGAAGCTGGCACGTTCCCTGAGTTTTTCCAGCAAGATGGTGCATCACCACATTATGGGTGTCAGGTCCAAGCATTCCTAGATGACCAGTTTCCTGGAAAGTGTATTGGTCGTTGTGGGCCAGTTGAATGTCTCCCAAGGTTTCCCGATCTGACTCCATTAGACTTTTATCTTTGGGGTATTCTGAAGGCAATTGTCTATGCTGTGAAGAAACGAGATGTGCAGCACCTGAAACTACAGATACTGGAAGCCTGTGCTAGCATTTCTCCTGCGATGTTGCTATCAGTGTGTGAAGAGTGGGAGAAGAGGGTTGCATTGACAATCCAACCAAGCACACCATTGTTTTTCTTGTGAAATTTTCAACAAGTTTGATGTAATATCACCAACCATTCCCATTTTATTAAGGTGTATTCATATAAATGACACACCCTGTACAATAAAGGAAACATAAAACAAGAATGAAAAAAGTCTGTAGTACCATAACACAAGGATAAACAAAAGCAACAAAACAAAATGTAAAAGCAAAGCTTGACTGGAAGTGCAAAATCATCCCATACAAGGCTCCCATACAATTTACTCATCAAAACAGCAATAATAACAGTAAAACTAGAGAATTAGAAAAACTAGTAGTCCATAGAGCCAACTACTTCTAAAGCCCCCCATACATGTCTAGATTTTCTGTTCAATCAACTTAAAAAGATACATTTTTGTGGGTCAGGGAAATTGGTGATTGATTGTATGTATGCCAACTGTAGTAACAGATATTTGATCAACTTTTTGGGGAACAACTGAAAGTGTAATGCATTTTAATACAACCAATTAAAATCTACCAACATGTCCAATCCTTTTTCAATCTATTTTTCTTCCCAATTTTAATTGTTTTAGGTTTCATCTAACCATGTGGGCTGCCATAGATTTTCAATCAATCAACCCAAAAAAATTGATTGAATTAAGTTGATTGGATGAAAAATCTAGACATGTATGGGGGCCTACAATACAAAGCAGAATTCAGTGAAACTTTAGGTCATCCCATCTCTTCCATGTTTTGTTAAACTTCTCTATGGTATCATTATATCTGACAGACATTTGCTCCCAGTACTTTTGTAATATCATATCTCAATGTTCTTCCCTCTGAAGTATGTTAATGTTCTCTATTGATCAGATTTAGCTTTTATGATTTGGATACCTTCTTCTTCATGTGCTTTCGTAGCTATATCAATGCTGCTATCTGAAGTCTGCCTTGGTTCGAAACACAATCTTCTTTGGTATTTCACAGTCAGCAAACAATGTATTATTCATGGAATCATGCCATTTAGATATATGTGTTTTCTGTTAATAGTTTTCAGAGTTTACCTTGGACAAATAACTTTATAGTTTTATATTGTTAGACTCCAGTTGTGGAATTGTGGAGTGCAGTCTGCTCCAATCCATATTGTTGTACTTTTACATATGCCTCAGCTCTTCATGATGACTACAATAGGAGCGATACAATGAATAATATTAAAGATAAAATTAAGTAACCTCCTCACTTTTGTTCCACTGTTGGAGGACATTAGACAGAGATATTAAGAAACACCTTTTCCCGTATAAAGCTACCAACATCCAAAAATCATAAAATTTTTCAAGCAAAGAACGTGGCACCTTACCGATAACCGGGCCCAGGCCTGATGCCAATGCCCGGCTAGCGGTCACAAAGGACTTTACCGGTAGCAATTAATAAGAACGTCATAAAGTATGAAAAAACAAAGTAACAGTATTAGTGTACAATCAAGTAGTATTTATGGTGACTTGGTGGAAGTCTACACCTAAGAAGTAAAGTATAGGCTATGCAGCACCATTGTTTAACATTGCCTAAACAATGGTGCTGCATAGCCTATACTTTACTTCTTAGGTGTAGACTTCCATATTTGGTTGAACCTGCTTACACTATTGATCACTTATCACCCTTAATTGACCTGGTGATCTAGCCATATGATATTTCTATTCTGTCCTCTTCCACTTTCCATTAATAGGATTTAGTTATATGCATCTGTAGTCTATGGTTGCTTTTGCTTTTGATTTGATTTTGCTATTGGGTCTGCTCAATAAGAGGTGGGATGAATACAGGGTACCTTCTCCAGGTCTCTTGCTGTACACGTCACAGGACTAATGCTTGTCTTTCACATACACACCACTGGATCACAGCAACACACAATCGCTTTCACTAAATTCACATCCAATAAAGTCAAACCCTTATACACACATACACACACACACACACAGATAGTGATATTTTATTTTGTATACACAGGAGTCCGATATACTGTAGTTTGGCACATAGATCTGTCTAATGTACTTGTTCTGGCTATTGGGAAGCCACCACTGTTATGTAATCACACTTTAAAACACTCAACTAGATTTGCAACAATGCATTAACAAAGCACATGCAGATACACTCAACACATAAAAGTCACACATGACTGACATCACCCTTCTCTTTCTATACACCACTCACCCCTGTTCACTAATACATATGTCTAGCGATCCGTGGCTTTAAGGAGTATATTACTCATGTTTACTTTCAAAACAGGTGTTTCTGTGGATGAGGCAATAAGGCTTGCATAGGCCCCCTGTTCCCCAACAAAGGCGTATCTGGACCTTCCCCCGCCCGCTGGTGGTGACCCGTTGGGACCCCTTAGATATGGGATGGACCTACAGGGTAAATATCTGCCCCATACTCATGTACTTGGTTGTATACACTAGTACACCATCAAACACAGACTGGCAGTGCTTTCCTTTACTTTATAGCTGGGCTAAATGGAATTTTTTCTTTGATTTGTCACAAAAGTCGAAAAATATTTTCTTTATTTTCATAAATGGACATTACTTGTATTTGAAGGACACGTTTCTTGAGAGTCTATCGACCTGTTTACCTAACCTTCATCTACTGTGTATAAATACCACTTGATTGTACACTAAAACTGTTACTTTGTTTTTTCATACTTTATGACGTTCTTATTAATTGCTACCGGTAAAATCCTTTGTGACCGCTAGCCGGGCATTGGCATCAGGCCTGGGCCCGGTTATCGGTAAGGTGCCACGCTCTTTGCTTGAAAAAAATGTTGGAGGACATTGTTTTGATGAGTTTTGAAAAAATTATTTATCAAGCCACTCAGAATGTTTCTAAAATGATGGAGCCATTCTGGAACTCTTTATTGTTTACAAATATATATTTAGAATATTCTAATCTACAAACCAAAAGCAGTTTTTTTGCCTTTAGGTTTTTGACATGAAACTAATAATAAAACATTTAAAATTGAACTTGATTATACTATTGCTTCTAAAAAAAACAATGAATTAAAACAGTATAGATACATAGGTATGACAAAGATCTTGGTCATTTATGTACGAAAAGCAAAAATCATGAATATATGAATTCATAGTGCAAACCACTCGGAGATCAAATGAAACACATAAATGAACAGAGCAGATACATAAAGGGCTCCTTCACATTGCAGCATCTGCAGTAATGGAATGTAAAACGTACAATTTATTTTTAAATACTGCAGCACATACTTCACCTATAGACCAACCTATACTGGATGTAATACACAAACATGTCTTATTTACTTAGTGATCCAGTACTAAAGCCATTTAAATTAACATGACATCCTAAAAATTACTCTTTTTAGACAAGGTTAGAACTGACACCCAAAATTCTTTCTTTTTGAGAGAACAAATTAATTTGAAAAGACAAGATCCAGAAAAGAACAGAAATCAATAGCATCTTCCATTCAAAAGTAAAAACATTGGTCAACACAAACGTTCCATCATATATAAAATGTTTTTGCTGATTTCAAATCTGTCTTTAGTTTTTCTCTGTCACGTAAATATTTTAACATGAGCCAAATTAATATTTGGCAACTTTGTGCAGTTAGCCCTTTTGAATTATAACAGAATAAGGCTAATTATTAATTATGAGATAATTGTTTTTTTGTCTCTGATTTGGAATCGTAAGAAGGTAACAGTAATTGAGATTTTGTCAAATCATGCCTAGCAAATGCAAAAATAAAAAAAACTTCTAAATATGTTCTATCACTTGTGTAGTTCGTTTCATACCTAAATCACAATCTCATAAAATAACTGAAAACTTTAAGAAAATCTACAAATTGTATGCACTTTAGCCACTTTAGCCAATGCACATGTACAAGGTTATCAATACCCCATTAAAAGGTCCACATCTCCGCTCTAAACTGAGGGAAGGAATATTTGTCCCGATATTAGGTCCTTGTTACACAATTAAAGATTTGTATAATCTTTAACACAGCCAGAGCTTAAAGCTTGACAAGCATTCACAGAAAACGTCCTTGGTAACCCAAAGTCGAGTACAAACAATACTGGTGTTGCGAATCTTATATATATATATATATATATATATATATATATATATATATATACTGTATATATATATATATATACTGTATATATATAATGTATGTACTAAATATATAGTAAATGCTATGTAAAAGCTATGGCTATAGAGTACATAGAAAGAACTGCTAATATGATCTGGATTGGACCTTTAAAATTGATTATGTTTTGAAAGCTAAAGCTAAACATATGACAGCTAGAAAACATGACTGAAACCAGATAAAATTACTATAAATTATGAATTAGACCTGTTGTATACAATTGAAATTGTTCTGTTTTTGCAGACAATGGTCTGATCTGCTCTATTTACATAATGCACCACTATTGTATGTGTCCATTCCTGAGGTACACAATGGAAATAGGTATAAATAGATAACCTTTTTTTCAGTTTATTGCTCAAAAAATTTTGAATATGTATGTCCAAGCAGGTTATTTTTGTGCATATATTTGCAGCCCATACAACTTGAAGTCAACAAATCATATATTGCTTTTTTGTTGCTGCAAAGATGTTGGGGCCATATGAAAAAAAAAATAGTAATATTATAGCCTTTATTTCTTTCACTCCCTTTTTTGTGAGAGAACATATTTTATGTACATATTTTATATGAACTAAAGGTTGGTTCACCTGGCAATTACACCTCCATAAACCTATCTGACATCCAAATCTCCTTAATGTTTTGTTTCCCCAAGTCAATGTATATTAAAAAAAACATATAAACACTTAAATTGTATTGAATTTCAAAATATACATTTTAGGTCTGGAAATGATCAATTGATTGATTTCTTAAATAAAAGAAAAATAAAAATTTAGCTGTTAATAGCCAGGTTTATTGTGTTACCAAAAAATCACCTTTGACATTCAATGAAAGGTACAACTTAATTAGATATCCGAGGGTATTATTGACCAGGGAGGAACCTACTGAGGGAGCCCTATACTGTTCATTCCAGTACCTTCATTACGGCCAAACCCTACATTTTGGGAATACGCATTCTACCCCTCTACCTTGACTTCACCTGCATACTATGGTTGCCCCTTAAAGGTCTACGCAGGTCCTTGACCTGAAGGCTCCCCGTTCTCTGGACCCACCCTTGATGCTGCCATCCTCTGCTTTTCATCGGACATTTGATTTCCAAGACACCCTATTTTTTGTTACCCCCTGAGGAAGTCCATCTGGACGAAACGTACATTGGGGTGGCCCGACGATCAGTTTGTCTACCATCTATCACCTTCACCATCTTTGTGGACAGTGAGATGAGAATCAGGGTCTGGTGATTCTTTAAGCATCATGTCAAGTGTAACATCCGTATCAAGATTGGAATACATTTTTGACTTGTATAACCTTGTGATTTATCTATCTGCACTTTTTGGAACCTTTAAAGTCCCCTAGCCTCCATTCATTCGGA
>CM070033.1:65299452-65309569 GCA_036250615.1 Ptychadena robeensis | reverse complement strand
AGAAGTAAAGCTGTGTTGTTTGATTATGGGGTTTTGGTGAATCAGCAGTAAAGGCTAGACTTTATTCTAGATTGTTTATAGTAATGTGGTACCATTGTTCAGTCTTATTAGCAAGCCCAAAAAAATGTATTTCTGTTTGTCAAACAAAACAATTATTATCGCAGTTATGTATGCAGTTAGATTAGGTGTGTTATTCTTATGAAATATTGGCCACTGTTTGCGATTTGTGTAAAATAAAGAAGATTTCACTTTTATGCCAGGGGGGGCTTGGTGAGACACTTGCACTGCGTCACCAAAAGTGCGTGCTTCAGGGCATTTGCAGCGACACACTGCGTTGCATGTTTCCTCAAAACGCAATGCTGAGCCAGTGTGGACAGTAAAACAGGCTTCCTATGGGAACCTGTTTAGCTCGCATTATGCAAGCCTTTGTTTGCGGTACTGCAACACAAACTTGGCTAGTGTGAAAGGACTCTTAAGGCCCCCATACACGTGTCGGATTCCCACCGGATTCCGGCACGATCAATTCCGGGCGCGTGCACGCGAAACGATCGTGCCGGAATCGCATGCAGCCCACCTTGTCCAATCGATCAGGTCCGATCGTTCAGGGGCCCAGAATCGGATCCGACAGAGAACCAACATGTTGGTTCCATCAGATTGATTCTGCCCAGATCAGGGGGAGTTGCCATTTGTGAGGTGGACAATCGGACACGGAATCGTCCCGGAATCCGATGGACAAGGTGGTATGCAGCGATGGATACTCTTAATTGGCCGATTGATCACACCTGCGATTCCCGGCAGAATCGCCGGAATCGATCGGGTGAGTGATCAATTGGCCATGGAATCCGACACGTGTATGTCTAGCTTTAGATAGTTATCATGGGGACAAATGTCCTATTAGATTATTTGCCCACTAATGCTGCAACATATTATTTTGGATTTATATTTTCTCCTTCATTTGCCATGCATATTAGCATTTAGGACAATTAATTAAAGTAATGTTACTTCTGAATATATAATCACTAAGTTTATAGCTGCAGACAAAGGCAGAAAAATGGTAACAGTCTTATCCAAAATGGACATGCACCAAAGCATCAAGTAAACCATGAGTTTAGAATTAAAAAGAAGAAGGAAACAAAGCATCCAGTGAATAACTCGCCTGGATCTAATGGCTTACACTCCAAACAAACTCATGTAAAAAATGGAACAGGCAAAATAATTTTAATCATGTGATACACCTGTAATTTTCAGGCACTTGTAGTCTTCACTGTTTGCATGATATTATGAAACTTGAAGAGAACCAAGAAATTATGGCGTTCCTGCCAATTGCCCGGGCACCCTTTAATGGGATCAGCCAGGAATTTACCGAAGGGAGGATTCTGGTCGATCTGACCAGGTGGGCGCACCCATTAAAGGGTGCCCGCCGATCCTCAGAGGGGACGGCTGCAGTGTGATGACGTCATTACGCTGCAGTCTGTCCCTCATCTATCGAGGGAGAATTGGCAGGTGTATGGCTACCTTTAGCTTCAGCATTTCCCACCCTAGGCTTACCCAAGCAATTTTGTTTTTCTAGAATTTTAAAGTGGGTACCTCTGCTTATATTCAGGTTGGCTTATACTTTTCTCAGTGTCTACATCGCAAGTGCCCTTTGAAGAGAACCAAGAAATTATGGCGTTCCTTCCAATCGCCCGGGCACCCTTTAATGGGATCAGCCAGGAATTTTCCGAAGGGAGGATTCTGGTCGATTCCTTTTAATAAAAGTCGATTCTGGCCAAGCAATTTTGTTTTTCTAGAATTTTAAATTGGGTACCTCTGCTTATATTCAGGTTGGCTTATACTTTTCTCTATAGTTAAGTTAAATGATATGATAAGGCCCAGTGACTAAAATGTAATCTTTAGGGCTTGATCCCAGAGAGCATGGCTACTGCTTTGTCATTGGTCCCCCTCACAAAGGACTACTGCTGAAAAGTTACTAGTTTAGAGATTTAGGAGACTGTATCCTGCTTCATATAAGCAAAAGGGAAAAAAAGGATCCATTAGAGAGAGGTACAAAATGCATTTTTGTCCCAAGAATGAATACTGAGCTATAAAATATCCATCTTTGTTTCTGCACAGATCTGGGGTTTATCCTGTATAATAATACTTTGTTTACTCGAGTTAAGAAACTTTATAGTTGGAAAATTATAATCATTTCAGCAGATATCAACACTGCTGATTCATACAGAGACGTTCTGCTATGTGTGGCAGCTAAAACTATTGACTGTAGGAAATAATGAATGGCGTACTGTTTTTAGAAGGATGTGAAAATCCATTATTGCTTATTGTTCTTATGCTGACTTGCTCCAAAATGTGAAGACATCTGCTCAGTATGTGGACATGTTAAATGATGATTCCTTCACCATTCCTTTTCTCTGATATCCTTGGATTTTCCTTTTAAGTATGAGTTGTGCTGTTGGGCCCTGTTTTCTGAAGCTGGGATGAGAGAATAGTGCCTCAATTGTGCTGCAGTAATTGCATAAAACAGGCTGCACCTGCAGAGTACACTATGGGCCAGGACACGGCAGGAGCCTTGGCTTTTCCCTGCTTGCCAGTAGTATATTAATTCCAGTATTACTCATTTTCCCTTAACCCTTGTACAACGTCTACATTTTACCCCTCATCTGAGCCTCAGGGGGAAAAAGGAGATTTATAATATTAACACTGGAAAGTACATAGGTTCAAAAGTTGTTGCCAAGTTAAAGCCTGGGTTTTTGATTTTTGCTGATTTAGGTGGAATTGCTGTTCAAATGATGATTGGTACATGTGTGGAGAGCAGCAAATCACCTTCCGAGTCTAATTCATAATATTTCTTTCTGTGGATTTCAAGTAAAAGCTGTACATTTTCATTAAAAGGTATATTGTTCAAAGCCAATAACATAATTTTTTATTCATTTTAATAAAAGTATAGGCATTTTTAAGTGGGATCAGAACAAGAATTAACTTTGGGAGTTTGGGCTATTTCATTCAATAGTAAATATAGGTAAATAAATAAAAAAAAGATTTACCTAGAGCCACACATGTTGTTTAGGGCTTGTCTACACTACTTTTGTTCCCCCTATGTTCAGTGTGTGCATAGGAGTAATATAATATCCCCATACACCTTTGGATTTCTCTATCAGATTTCCTTTAGATCTCCTTTTTTACCCAAATGATGTAATATGAGGGACTTTTTAAACCATCAAGTCTACCTGTGTTCAATTGCAGAGAACCCTATACTACATAGTTGTTGGTAGATCTAAAGTTTATCTGACAGAGATCTAAAGGTGTATGGCCAGCTTAAGGGCCATTCACACTATATACGTTTTTTATAGGCATGCATTTTTTATAGGCATGTGTTTCTGCATATATACAAAAACGTATATGTGTTTTTCACATTACATCTGCTTTTGCGTTTTGCATTTTTAAGCAAATCAATGAAAAATGCAGGAAAATGTTATCAAAAATCCATACAGCAAGCAGGGAGGTTTAAAAAACGCATGTGGAAACACTGCGTTTTTTAAAACGCAACGCATGCAGTGTAAATGGTACCATTGGTTGTCTATGTAAAAACGTGTGCAGTAAAAAAAAAGCCTGCGTTTTTGGTTGGTTGAACTGGATCATGTTCAACCCCTGACCTGTGCCCAAGCCCTGGTGGGCTGGAAGTTCACTACCACTAATATCTGCGATGCTTACATTCTTTCTTCTCTAGAGCAATTGTCTCTTTCTCTTTATTTGTGTATTTTTTACCTTTGTAACTGGATCTGTTTATATAAAATGTCTAAAAAAATTTTAACATTTAAGGTTGACTTTTTGGTGACTCGTCATGTCACAGTGGTAACAGATTTCTAATGTGTTTAGATGTAAAATTTTATTACATGTAGACATTGCTGATGAGAAATATTTTACACAACTTAATAAAAAATTTTGTTGGTCTCCATGGCTGGGCAGATGCTTTGAAAATGTCTTAATTTGACTTAGTACATGTGCAGTATGTACACTGTGTTTACAGTATCTACACCTCTCAGAAGGCTGATCCCATTAAAAAGACTAATGACCCAGCTTTGCCATTTCTCTTTGTTAGACATGAGGTAATAATGACAAGAAAAGCCTGACTACTAAATGGGTCTTGCTGTGCCCACATAATAGTAGAGTGTGCTGTTGTCATATTGGCTACAAAATATCACATTTTACAATGAGTCTTATTTTAAATCTCAGTCTGAAACATGCCACTCATGTTGTTATGTCTGCTATCAAATTTTGTTTGTGCTGGGGATGGCATACATTTTGAGGATACCTTATCCAAAGAACTACTGCCTGTGGAGTAGCCAATAGTATGCAGTCCAACTACTGCTTTCATGAACAGATGGCCAACTATTTTCTTTTGCCGAAGGGAGAATTGCTGTAGTAGTTTTCTTCATTTTAGACCACAATATTTCTATTTACTTTCTTTGCTTAGCCAACATTACTTGTACTGTATGTATGCAGTTGTAAATATCTATTCTTATTTGAAGGTTTCTATTTAGTTTCAAGTATAATTTTTAATGTTCAAACATCTCAAAATAAGAAAAATAAGTGCACTATTTCAAATCATTAACTATAATGAGAGCTTCTCAATTATGTATGCTACGATGGTGGAGATACACCTCAAATGTTTATATTTCTTTATAGTATCCAAAAAAAATTACATTATAAAATAGTGTAAGAAATATAACATATATGCTAGTAAAGGTATCTTTGTGTTGATTGTTCTTGCAACTTGTGTTCAATGCTCTATCCAATGTTTATATTAAAATTCATAACTACATCTGCATTAATATGTTACTTACTGTATTTTCTGGCATATAAGATGACTTTTAAACATAGCAAAATGTGTGCAAAAGTCAGGGGTCTTCGTATACGCCGGGTGCTGCCATCGGGGGTGTGCCAACCATCTAAGTGAGCCCAGAGGTCTGCTACCTGGATCTGTGCTCCCCGCACTGTGCACTGGACAACAAGAGCCAGGGGGAGAGGTCTTCAGCATCCTCCTCACCCCCCTCCTTCTCCTTCCTGATGTGTGTGAAAGTAGCTATGTGGGGCTACTGACAGCAAGTGTGCTCACTAGCGACATTGTGGCTGAAATTGGTATTGCAGGGAGATTGAGCTTAAAGCAATTTTTTTGTCAAATTTATACAATTTATGTCCCATGGATAACCGCAGGGAAACATTAATAACTGTGAAAGGTTGCACATAGGTGTGTCAAATTGGGAATGTAAATGACTAATCAAAAAAAAAAAGATTGGACTCTAAGGGTAACTAAGGGTGTTGGAGATTTGGGGGTTGAAAATCGGAGTAGGCATAAACATTTTTATTTGGCGAGAATATCCCAAACTCTATATTTTAACTGGAAAAGTTGGGAGTCGTCTTGAAATACAGAAATGAAATACAGCAGAATTATGTGCATATTTGTGATAGCAAGACTAGATGGAGTAATTTAAAGAAGTAACTAGGGAAATTAAGGAGATAATAGGCATAGCTTAACTGGCGCTGATAGTTGTACACGCATAAGTTTTGTTTTGGCATTGTTTTTTTTAAATCATAACTTAATATTTTCAGTGTCTTGTGTCTATGCTTTGTTTTAATTGATCAGAGGGTGGTGTGCAAAATATTTGCCTCCCATTATTTTATAAATTTTTAATATGAATTCCTGACAGTAAGTTTGTTCTTTAGATGACAAGTGAATTTGTTTTCTCCTAGTACTTAAGGCCATGCTGTATAGGAATTGCAATGGCCTAATACTTCATTATACTACAAAGTAAATAATACAATGTGACCATTAATACATATAAAGACGTATAACAAATACAGCTGACATCAGACCAAAATTTCCCACAAATAAAAAGAGGCCTTTTATTGTTATATGTTTGTGTTCATAGTGACAAATAAGTAAATAGGTTTTTTTACATCTCAGGAACCTTGCCAGTAGGCTTAACCTAGTGCAACAAAGTTAAGTTCTGTTGGTGGTAAATGAAATAAAGCTCAGTCATCCAGGTACCTGGATGATGCCACTTCCTGGTTACAGATGACAGGTGATCTCTTTTACCACCAATATAACTAACCGATGTTGCACTAGGTTGTGCACCTCCTGTTCCTGTTCCTCAGTCTTTTACAGGGGGGCTGCCCTCCCTCACCACTTCAGGAGCTGCACACCACCATACAATTTCATAACCTATTCCTTATGTTGACCTATTTACCATTTTATTTTCTGTGTTCTATGCTGTGAGATACACCACCTTTTTTGTCTGGCTGCTAACATCAATCCCACTGATTACTGCACAGTTGTGCACAACTATTTAATATATATTTTTATTAAAAGAAGTTAACTGCTGGAGCTTTCATCTTGAAATTTGCCTGAATGTGCAACTTTCATGTGAAAGTGGTCCATGCCTTTATTTCTAATAAGTAAAATGTCCAGCCTGCTCTGTCTGTCCAAGTCTCCTAACAAGAACGACTGTCTGTACATGAAAGCTTGGCCATGCTCTCTCTCTCTTACAAAGCTGGCATCAGTGCTCGACAGTAGTTGAAGTCACATGCACATTACCTGGCAAACACGTACTAATGGGACATGGCAGAAGCTAGGAAGATTTGGGGCTTTGGACCTGATAGAATAGACACAACATCCCGGTAAACATTACAATAGATGTCCAGCACCTCAATGAAATCAAGGACAACATTATTGCTGGCTTCCAGTGGGCCACCAAAGAGGGAGTCCTATGTCAACAGAACATGCAAGTAGACTATAAAAATTTACTTTATTAATACTTTTGAGGATATTACCTTTCCAAAATGGTTGATTACTTTATCAACTTGGCTTTTTTATTTAGTGTTATAATTTTATTATTATACTCTTTCTGTGCTGGGATAAGACCCATAGTCCTAATATACAGTAGAGTGTCATTTGGTATGTAGATATGACAGAACATTCTGATAAGCCACTATTGTTTTTATAATCACTCTTGCGTAAAAATAAACATACCTTATTAAACAAATATCATACAATTACAATGTTGTATTCACATCACGTTACTTTGTTTTGCTTTCTGAACCCACATGGAGGCAGACATATGGTAACATGGCAAGTAAGCAGGACATGCAAGTAACTGTGATACAGTTTTTTATTCATGTGGCATAGTCTGCAATGCTTTCTATTTTTTTTTGAAGCAGAAAGAGTTTTATGAGGACATGAAGTAAAGAAAAAGTCTCTATAGCAACCACTCAACTTTTATAGTCTATCCTTTGTTGGACAAATGATTGGAAGACCCTTTCTAGTTATTATGAGAATTTTTTTTTCTTATGACAATTGTGATAACACACAATGATTGTCTTACTCCAGAACAGTATTGAAATGATTGAGATCCACTGAAGGATATAGTAGATTGCCACTATAGAAGTACTGTACAGTGGGCTTGTGATGAGTTTAATAGGTGGCATTCAAATCTGTTTGTGTATTTTATCATGGAGCAGATGGTATTTGGTTAACCATTTAAATCAGCGCTCTTTATCAGTTGGACATTTTTATGCAGCTCCAAACATTACAGATTGTAGTTGGTCCAGGCTCCTCATCTGCTTTAATAAAGAATCTAACAAAAATGGCATCATTTCTATGATATGCCACAGTTCAAAGACCCATTAAAGCAAAGTTCTGATTGAGCTTCTAATGAGTGCTCAAATACATTTTGGCTGAGGATATTAAGACTCATGTGTTTGAATTTCTTTGGCATACATGTCTCCAAAGAGAGACTAAATGGTTTTCTTGGTTCTCTGCCTAAAGTATTTTTGGGGCCGTCTGTGTCTGTATGTTTATTGTATGCCATTCATTAAAGACTATTATTGACTCTAATTGCATTTGATCATGATATGTTTGGCAAGATGGTCTATAGTTGTTTATCATAATTATGTTGTCCGGAATGCCTATGAAAAAATTAATACTCAGTGGCTGTATTTGCTAATGTTTTATGTCTACATAAAACATTTCATGGCTGGTTCTGGAAAAGACATTAAAATTCAACCATATGCAATCTGATTTTTCTAAATTGCCTATGAAAATTAAAAAATATTATTTCCTAAGCCTTTTGTGTGTTGTAAATCCTTTTTTTTTACTTTGGTATGTTCTGTATTGCTTCTGATGATGAAATGTCAAACCTGCAGAAATAATTTAGACAATATTTCTTTTTATTTTGGCAATCATGCACATGAGCTACAATGTTGAAATATACTCTACGTATGATGTAGATTACCCATAATATTAAATTGTACCAGATATGCATTTTTTCCTTTGAAAACAAATTGCTTTAGCATGCTGTAGACTGTTAATAGGTCTGCTAAAACATACAAAAATCAGAACAGAGGTTTGTACTTATTTCATCCCTAGTAAAGAGATATGCTTTTTTAGTATAAAACAAACGTTAGGCTATGTTTACACAGGGTGGGATGGACTCTTTGGCAAAAAGCATCCATGCAGCCTGTGATTTGTGGGTGGCTTGCCTACAGTTTAGGGCCATATTCATTTGAATCGGTATACAGCTTCCAAACAGCATCCTGCTGACACACCCATTATTAGTATTCAATGGATGTAATGCCGGTGAAGCAGTGTGTAGAATGCGAGGAAAAGCATGCAGTGGAAACAAGCCCAGTTTAAGCCAGTTAAAGCTGAACACCAGGTATTAAAAAAAACACCTTTTTGCAAATAGAAATGCTGACTGTATTACAACACAGGTAATAGCAAATGGTGATAACAAGTTTAACAGACATACTGTAATCTATAGAACAACAGGAAATGAAGTATTTTCAGGAAACACATGGAGAGAAAGGTAGATAAAAATCAAGACAAGAAGGTCATTTTGTAAAGGAAATGGAAGGAAGCGAAGCAGAAGATGAGCATGCTTCTGTACTTCAGACATTACGCAGACAGTCATAACAAGAATGTGGGCATGTTGTTTTTTTGCTGAGAAATCCACAGTGCGGATACTAAGAATAAATATACCATATTTTTCAGACTATAAGACTCTGCGATGTATAGGACTTGCCCTATACTTTGGAGCGTCTGATGGCCCAAAAATTTTTGGCTTTCTCCAACTCTGTTGGCCAGAGCTCCATGCTTTAACCAGCAGTCTCTGACTACTTACCTGCCTCTAGCCCTGGCTGGCAGAGCTGTGTGTGAGGTGGGCAGCTTTCCAATCTGCGTATCGTCCACAAGTAGACCTCTCCTCTGCAGCTGTTATCAGAGGGCTGTCTATGTGAAAGTTGCCAGCTTTCACACAGGCAGAGCTGGATGGGAGAGATACCAGCTGACAGCCCTTTTATCTGGCTCTGCTCTTCATTGCCTCGCTGATGTAAACAATGCAATACAGATTGGAGATCCACCTGTGGCAGCTCCCATCTGACAGCTCCTCCTCCTCCCTGGCTAATCTTCTTGCCAGGGAGCCAAGGCACAACCATGTATTTGATACATGAATCAAATATATGGTGCACAATCAGTAGTGGTATTTTATTTCCAATAAATGGGGAAAAAAAGAGCGGGTTACCTAGGGTGGTAACCCATTAACAGCATATGGACAAATGGTGTTCAAGATGTCTGAGGTAATTATACAAGTTTTATAAAGGCCCTTCTTGTATAACATACACATTGAACTCTTAAAATCCTGGGATATTGTTGACATGTGACATTCTTAGAATTTTGGTAAAAAGATGTCTCTTCCATTTAAACATGTAGCATTTAGAGAAAGTCTTTTTTTTAGAGTACGTGTTTCTTTGCTAAAAAGCATTGACAATTTTGTTGGTGGCTCTCCCTGGGTGGGTAAATGTATTGGGCTTTTATGAAACCACAATGGGGTCAACAAAACTATGTCAGGGATGGGCAAACTTTTTGACTTGTGGGCCACAATGGGTTTTTAAATTTGACAGAGGGGCCGGACAATAAACCTGTAATGGCTGCCCAATCGCAAGTCCTCGCAGCCTGGGTGGAAAATGTAAACATTGATAAATTGATTAAAAAAAGTAATAATCCATATTAAAGCGGAAGTAAACTAAAAAAAAAAATCCCCCACATACATGACATGGACATATT
>CM070033.1:65279875-65296460 GCA_036250615.1 Ptychadena robeensis | reverse complement strand
CTAGGGCGGTTAATGAGAGATAAGGCAGTGTTGGTGAGTAATGGTGGCCACACAAAATATTGGCACAATTTGGACATTTCAAACTTAGGGATGTACTCCCTTTTTTTTGCCAGAGGTTTAGGCATTAAAGGTTGTGTGTTGAGTTATTTTGAGGGGACAGCAAATAACAGTGTAACTGTATAACAGTGTTATACAAACTTATACAAACTGCCAACATCACAAATAATTGATCTACAGGAAAAAAAAATTCCCACAAACCATGGGTATATTCACATATCAAATTTGAGAACTCCCATGCATAGATTTTCTCATCACATTTCACAGACTTCTTCTGCAGGAGAAAGGTGTAAATGCATTAATAAATTGTATTTATTGCCAAACAATAAAAAAAAGGTTTTGAGTAGTTTGTCATAACAGAACAAAAGTAGTCAAGGTCCACTTCTGCACAGCATGGACTAGCCAAAAGAAGCGGATGGCATTGGCCACGTGCTCCAGATGAAAAGGCCCAGGATCTATTGCCCTTCTCTCCATTTTAACAATTTTAGGTCAGTGACATATACAGTACATTGGAGGGAGGTAGTTAGTTCTTGACACTGAAAAACAAGATAACTAGAATACATTAAGTAAAATAATTGTCTTGACAACAAGTGAACCTATATAAACCTCAATTTGTTCCACAAGGAGTGAAAGTATTTTTTTTTCATTAGCAGTTACATTTGAAATTAAACGATGATGTTGAAGCTAGCAAGCGCACCATTATTTTATGGAAGGAAAAGCTGCCAGTGCTATTGATTGCATTAGTGGAATCTCAGGTTTTGCTGCACTGCGGAATCCTACAAGAAGTTGGTACCATTTCTCTTAACACCCATCTGTGCTGCTGGCTGGAGACCTACTGAAGAACCTAAATGAATGAACCATTAGGAGACAAATGCTTGTCTACTTGTTCGGATTATTTTTCTTTATTTCTTATGATTTAAATATGATAAAGATTGGCATTTTATCTGGTGTGAAATATTCAAAATGTTGTGCTGCTTAACCATAGTAAACATTATAATACTGTACTTGTAAAAGGTTTACCGTTGCTTCAAATAAATTGGTTATTTTTTAAATTGAAACATCTAGAGCATTTAAAAAAAAGACTATTTTCTGAGTGTATTTGTGTACCCTTAATATATGGAACACCATGTAGTTTAATATGGGACTTTCACCTGAGACACGCCAAGTAAACAAAATGTTTAACCAAAAAGCATATTAACATAAGCGTATGATAGAGGTTCTTCAGTATTATTTCTAATTTCTTATTTCTAGTTGTGAATGTTTAATCAGTAGATATTTGGTTTATTTTAATGTCTCTTCCCCATTCTAATGAACTTTACAACCAGACTATTTGATCATGAGTAAGCTTATGAACAATGCAAATGGAATTGCCCCCTGATGGTAAGGAATGGGGACCAGATGGCCCTTAAAAGGTGATAATTAGGAAATATAGCATATTTGAGTAGCAAGAAAGAGAGAAACTTGTTAAAGACAGTCAATCTGTTGGAGGCAATGTTTTTTAATTATATCCGTTTCCATTTTGAGCTGCTGTAAAGAAATGTTTCTAGGATTATTGTACGTGTACCTAAATGTAAGAATTTATTTTTAGGCCATCTAATATTGTTTTTGAAGATTTAGGAGGAGAATTGTCTGATTCTATATTAATGTTACTTGTCTGTTTAATTAAATACAAACGTTTAAATGTCTTTGGTAATGAGCTACTTTAACATAACAGAGAACTCTAACACATTTTTACAATGTTATACATGTTGGGTATTACTAAAGACCAAGATATTTTCTCTTTGAATTTGGTAAATGTATCACCGTATACCAAGTGACAATAATTATTTTAGCCTGTGCCATTTGCACACATTGCATATTTTAATGGAAACTTTAAGTTTGTTTTATCCCTATAATAATTAATATATGATTTCAATGTTGCACATCATTTTAAGTCATCAGGGGGTGATTGAGATTTTAAGTACGGTATTTTGTAAAATGGACTCCATAGCTCAAGCAGCCATTTAACCATGTTCGTGAAAGACAGGGAGGCTGATGTAGGCTGCTATATCTGTGGTGTTGGCTTAAACACAGTGCTTTGTTGTATTTAAGATCTCTGGAACTAAAACATGCATTGTTACCTATATGCAGTTATTATGTCATGGTTATATAACATTGTAACCATTGGAATTTTGAGTGTTTGATTTATTTTAGGTCTGTTGAGGCTCTCTAAAACCTTCATTTTAAAGCTTACAGTACAAGGCCAAAAGCAGTACAATAAAGGTATTTTGACTACTTATACAAGTTCATGAAAAATATATTGAATTGTGTTTTTTTAATTTCAGAGCCTACCTAATATTAATATTTTATTTCAGGACTATACCATGCCTTTTTGTTAAATGCAGGATTCACATATACCTTAAAACATTAGAGTGGTTATTTGGCAGACTACATGGAGTGCTGTATGAAGTGGTTTGGCTTCAGAAGTATAAAGTGAGCATCATAAAGAGTTGCATTGGTTTTTTTTCTGTAAAGATAAAAGAAACCTTGTGTATACTAGTGTTGATCCAAGAATTCTTGAAGATCTAGAATATACCTTTTTAATCGTGAATATTCAAGATTATTTACATCAGTACACGGAACTACCATGCTTTGAATTTGCAATATATGCATGTTAAAGTGCCGATATGCACAGTAAAGGTAATAAATTATTCGTTTTCATGTGATAGTGTTGATCACATAAATATTGCAAATATTAGCAATTTCATTGCTAAATCTTTTTCACAGTGACGGTAATAATGACTGGAGATCACAAATTCTCAAATTTGTTGTGAATAATAGGTGAAAATGTTTTAATATTTTGCGAATACCAATATTGCCTGTGCTGCTCATCACTAGTATATACCTGTAACAAAGAAAAGTACATCACTCTGCTAAATCAGTCCATAAATGTTGATCATGTGTTAACTTGTGTCCTTTCAGATGCAAATACATCATAAAACATTTGTTTTATTAGGATTATCATTCATAATATTCTTTCATTTCTGATTGTCCTGTAAGAAATTGCCTTTTAGAGTCATTGTTGCCTTATTGCTTTCCTTTATTTTTCACTAATTAAAACCTTGCTAATAATTTCTCATCCATCACAAAGCCTTTTTAACAGATGCTGTTCTCTGTCACTTGGTCTACAACATGCTGCCAACTTTTTTATCTTGGTAAAGTAGCAGAGGTCAGGACTGTCCAGCTGGTGGCACATAGGATGAAGTTGGCACAAAATAGCTTTTTGTCTGGTTGGTGACCCTGAAACTAGAACACGCCCTGAGTTTCTATTCTATTTCTTTTAGTACTTTTAAATAAAGTCAGTATAGATTATTTAAATTATAAGCAAAAACATCAATGTAGGTCTGATCAATCCTATTAATCAGAGCAAACAGATGAATATGTTTGCTCTATTTGAAGTGTTTGAAGTGTTTTCCTATTTTCAGCATTCACTTGAATTTAGACATATTTGTAGAGATTAAATAAAATTGTGCACCTTCTAAGTAAGAACACAAAACCTGGTTTTCCACATCCATTGATTTCCGGGATGCTGACGGGTGTATAAAAACACCCCCATGTAATATCAGATATTTCCTGAAAAGTGACTGGGGGAGACCTAATGTCGCGCCTTCCTAACTGCATAGTTTTTCGGGTGTCCTGGCTCTTTAAAAAGAATGCTGTTCCAGACTCCAATGTTAATGCCCCATAACATGTATAACTAAGTGTCCTTCAAGTATTTATACATGTGGATAAGCCTTCTTAACTTTCATTAAAGCAAACATGTTTGCTCACAAAACTGCTAACAAAGCTTCTGAAATAGACGTGCTTGTGCCATCTGAATATACTTGTGATAATCTTCAAATCAATCTATTTTTTTTGAATGGAACTCGTATATTCCAGGTCTATTATGGGTCTTTACTTTAGTCCACTAAATTTAAGAGTAAGAGTAGATTTTTATACTCACATCGTTGTAATGGAGTGTCACTTGCCATATTCTTTCCAGAAAATGTATGTGTGGAACTGCTCTAACCTGATCTAGTCATTAACTACATACCACCTTCTGTGTCCTGATCTTGTGAATAGTCAGCGCTAAAGTTAAACAATCGGTGTCATGTAAAGAGTTATATGTTCAGTATTGGGGGAGAGAAAAAAACAACAAACTGGAAACTCTTTGAAAAAGATGGCAGCAACAGCATACAGAGTGGGGAAAAGAATCCCAAAGTTGTCGACCCTAGGGGATGACCATACTATAAGATATTATGTAAGAATACTGAGTCTGATTGTAGAATGTACAAGCTACTGTATTTTACATATTATTAACTTTTATTTATACAGCACCAACATATCAAGCAGTGCTGTACAATCCCTTTTGCTTGAATGGCAACAAAGTAATATGCTACTCTATAACACATACAAAGCAATGTACTTTCTTCTTTCTGGGTTACAAATAGCTTTTTTAACAATTAAAGAACAGCAGAGCAGAAGTTGCAAAGTACAATAAGTTCAATGATAATATTTTTGTAGTGGAAGACTTAACAAGGTGTCTGGAGGCTCTCTGCATTATTAACCAGTGTAGATAGATCTCACTTTATACTGTATAAAAATAATCATGTATAATGTGGAAAAAAAATTTAATGCCAGTAGGTAGAACACATATATTTATTTATTTTTTAAATATTTATTTTCCAATAAATAAAATAACCAAATCAATGATCTGGTTTCTTCTTTTGAAGGATCCCAATGTTTTTGAGGCATTATCTGAGGCATCCCTAATAGAAAGAGCAACACAATCATCATTTGTGAGTGTATTGGTAATATGGTATCATCACTAAACTTGCTGGAGATGTAAAGAAGGGTTGATGGTATACTACAAAAAGAAAGTATTGCTCTAATACACATTTTGTTTTTGCATAAATTAAGTTTAAAGTCAAGTCGAAATTTGAACTTAATTTATGTGAAAACTATTTTGGTGATTATAGCATGTAGGGAGTTTAAATAGCAATAGCAATAAACTCACAAAAGCAGCTTGTCAAAAACTTTTACCATCTCTATAAATAACCACACATGTAATGTTTCCAATGGTTTGCAATCATTAAAAATGTTTTTCTTTGTATGAATCAATATTGTGATCTGAGTATTCATTCTGGGAGGAGATGAATACTAAAAATATAAAATGTACGATCAGATGCCCGGGAGCTAATAATTCTCACTTCTGTGCTAAGCTAAGATTGTTGGCTACCAGTGACAGGGCAGATCTGCTGAGACTGGGAGACATTTTTAAATGTTGCTGGTACAACTGCAGGCAAAACACCACTTTCCACTAACCATTTTAAAAGTGATTCAAGTAGCAAAGGTCAGTGGCATATTTTAATATTCTGGTGGGATATAAAGGATATTAAAGAGATAAAAGGATGGCACTTCAAGCAAATGGCAGTGTTTTGCACTTTTGTCAGTATTTATTGCACTTAGTGACTCCATGTCTCCCTGGACATGAAAGCACAGTTTGTAAAGTCAAGCAGTTGTCAGGCAGGAACAGTCAAGTTTTAGGAAGCCCCATGACAATCCATCTAAACTTTATACTAATCTAATCTTTGATAAATACGTCAATAATATTTTAGATGCTTGCACCTCCTCAGTAGGTTCTATTTAAATTATGCTGTTCCATTGTGTTAAAATATCAGCATTGTGTCTGCTATGGCATCTTCTTATGTTTCTTCTGACAAGTCTCTATTTTATAGCACAACACCAGAAGGTGTTAGTGTACACTCAAATCGTTATTTAAATGTTTATAAAGTATGCCACTCAGAAACTAACCCTGATACTCTTTATAGTAAGCCAAAGTGGGAGTTTAAATGTATGTTATTAAAAAGCAAGTGGGCATTTAACTCTAATATAAGGGTTGTTGGTTTGCTTTGATGTATTTTTTCATTAGCTATGATCATTTTTCTATTTTGTATCCTTTTTATAAGGATAAAAAAATACAATTATTCTAAATGACTGTAGCAAATGTATACATTTCACAAATACTTTATAGTATTTTTTCCAACAATTTTTTTAAGTATTGCTTATGCTTCCTATGTGTTTATATACAAAGGACTGATGTTTACCTATTATGCATGTTATTTATTCAAGAACAGTGTGCAAGTTTATATCATTATCGGATTAATAGATTAATAGAAGGAGGTTAGCTGTGTTTGGTTGTAGAGAGTTGTTTGGTCTTGCTTAAAGTTCAATGATATCGATGTGATTATAAATCCCATTGTAGTATATTGAGAAGAGCTTTTTACCTTATTTTTAATCATTTTTTTATGAATCTTTATCAACGAGTAACATGGGACTGTATTATAAACAAAAAGTACAGACAAATATTTTAATATAAGAATTTGAGGAACACTCACTAAAGCTGTCCATACAAGGGACGATTCCTGCACGTGGTGAAACGATAGCGATCAAACAGTGATTGTTAGATCCCTGTTCGATTGAAATTTTGTTGGAGCGGAATCGATTTAATTCCCAAACGATCGATCGTTCGGGAGTCAAGATCTAAACCGACCCTTGTATGGCCAGCTTTAAGGTCCCCATACACTGGTCCGATTCCCAGCGGATTCCGGGGCGATCGATTCTGGGCGCGTGCACGCTAAGCGATCGTGCCGGAATCGCGTGAATCCCACCTTGCCCGATCGATCACGTCCGATCAATCGGGGGCCCAGAATCGGATCCGACAGAGAACCAACATGTTGGTTCCATCAGATTGATTCAGGGCCGATCGGGCACGTTGCTGGTGGACCACAGATCGATCATCAGGAGATCTGCACAGAGGACCACATCCCACATCATGTCCTGGCAGCCCTTGCACGTTCTACCCTCCACCATTCCCACCCCTGCGCAGCAGTAAAGACAACACACAGGAGAATGTAGGGCAAGGGATTTTACTCCAAAACAAAACAGCCATGGTTGGCCCTCGCTCCATGAAAAAGTACAAACATTAAAAACATAAAAAAACTGTACAAACAGGTCAACATGACCGGGGCAGGGGTCTCTAAACAGCTGGCCACCCCAAACCAGCAAGCGGAACCCATAGGGTCCACATAGTCCTAAAGGTCAACGTGACCAGGGGGGGACAGAAAGGGGTGCCAGGGCTCAGGTGCTCCCTTCCAGCTCCTGACGCAGCCCAGACAGAGTGTCCCTCAGCTTGGCCATGCCCTCTGTGACCGCCTGCAGCTTGGCCTCCATCCGCTGCAGCTGCTGCTCGCACCTCAGGAGGCTGGATTGGACTCGCCCCGTGGCCACTGGTTGTGGTTCTGAAAAAAGAATACAAAGAAATTAGTCCCCGCTGCTAAACTCATCCCAAACATGTGCCCTGCTAACGCCCAGGCCCTTTGCTATGGTCAACTAGTTGCCATTAGCGGCAGGAGAGCTCCCTGGGGGGCACGGAGGGGTTAGTCGGGCCCACGTCCACAGTCTTCACAGGGAAGCCCACCACCTCAGAACAGTGGCAAAGAACAGCAATCCCATGCTAGTGGTCATGAAAATAAACACCCAGTTGAACTACAAAACAATTAAGGGCCGTAGCAGCAACATGTGGCCTAGGGGATGCTGGCAATGGCTGTCTCTTGTGGGTCACACAAATCACATACAGAAAAATAGGCCTGGAACAAACAGGAGGAGACTCCGTATTCCAGCTCAAATGAGCCCCTGTGCCTCACCTCAGACCCCTTACTAACTGCTGGGCACTGGTAGTCCATCAAACAGTTCCCACTAGCTCAGTTCCCCATCTGTAGGCCGCCACGTCTGGAGGGGGGTGGTCTGTGCATGGTGACTTCTTTCCTTGGGTCTGCTCCTGATGCTGCTCCTGGCACTGGGGACATCCTGATGGGTGTGGGATGCTGTTGAAAAGGAAAAAAAACATAAACCCTTCTAGATGGTGTTCCCAGCATTTGTGGTGGCACCATGTCACAATGTCAACATACACTGCCTGATGATGGCCCTTGCATGGCGGAGGATGGTCTTCTGCCGGGTTTTGAGGTCGTACCACTTCTTGACCAGCCGTCACTGGGTACGACCTCACCACAACCTCGTCTGGATTACAGCTAAGACATTGGACGATGAGGGTCCGTTCCTCCTGGCCAATCCACCAGAAGTTAGCCCCCATCATAGTCCCCAGCCTCGAAAGTCTCGCACCAGGATGTCAGACCTGCTCCATGGGCATCGGCCCCCCAGGTCCCTGAGGTGCAGCAGCGGGTGACTGTTGGTGGTGGGGCGGGTGGCGCCAGCCTGTAGTCCTCTGCTCCGCTGTCCACCAGAGTGGCAGCGGTGGTGGTGGCAGGCCGCTCCTCCCTGGGTCCTGCTGGGTCTGGCCCCCTCAGTCCTCCTGTGGTGGTGGCGGTGGTGCTCTCTCCTCTTCGGGGGCTTGGAGTGTCCTCCCCGAAGAGGTCCACCATGATGGCCCGCGAGCACGCCTAGCACCACCCTCCATGGCCAGGCTGCCCCTCTGGATCCTGTGACAAGAAATTGCATAGTATGGGTCTGTGTTCAGCGCAATACATGTCCCACGCCCTCTACCTCACCGATTCCCTGTCATATCCTACACATCAGCTAGCTGGCTTGCCTCTTGCCACCTGACTCCCTCCTCGTGGCAGGTCCTGGGCACCTGTGCAGGACAGAGAAGTGGGCGACATTGACCACCCTGACTGACATAGCAGTGACACACATAAAACACTGTCCCCCCATTGGAGCCTGACTACTCAGTGGTTCACATATGCCTCCACAATACCACATCTAGGCAGGTATATAGAATGCATTGCCAAAAATGAACACTAGAAGTCACTGTTCTGATCATCCACATTCCTGCCCTACAATCATTAACTGCAACTCAGGCTAACCCTCAATAAGAAACACACCATGTGTGGGATCCTGCACAGTCCTCCAGATCGCCTACCTGTACCAGGCTGCTGGGCTGTCTGTGGCTCCTGGACCCTGTGGCGGATCGGGCCTCCTTCTGCTTCCCCCCTGGGAAAACACATATGCCTCATGTCACAGAACTGTCCACACCGTGCATCAGCCCTGGCCCCGGCGATCACCCACACTCCTGCCTACAAAGCATGAGCTGCACACCCGGGCTGAAGCACCATGAGCAACACAAACCATGTCTGAGGCCTGCAGAGTCACCTACCTGCAGTTGATGGACAGCCGGCCGGTCTCAGTGGCTCCTGGACCTTGGTGGCGGAGCGGGCCTTCTTCTTCTTCCCCCCTGGAAACACATCATGACCTCATGTCACTGAACTGTCCTCACTTGCATCATGACCTAACCCTGGGCCCTCACGATCACCCACGCTACCTTCGCCGTCGATCGCTCCCGGATTCCTGCTCCTCTTTCCATTTTGGGCACATCTGCTCTCGTCCTGACGCGGCATGGTCCTCTTGCTTCTCTCCCCTGTGCTTCTCTGTCAGATGCGCAACGACCTGCCCCCTGGGCGGCCCCCGTGTTTCGCTACATTCAAGGCGCGAACTCTCCGGGGGCGTGTTTTGGCTGCTATAAAAAGACCCCAATACAGGCTCCACGGCATCGCCGATTCCCCCGGACGTCGACGATTCCCTGTACGACCCCCGACGATCAATCCTCTGACATGTGAGTCAGAGCAATGTGTTTGCCGACTTCGCCGATGTGCTGAGGCCTCCTGTGTGCTATGGTGTTTTCGGTCTGATCATGTCCCCGTTTGTTTGCAGACTCGGGTCCTGTTGCGCCTATCGCCGATTCATTGGAGCGTCGCCCCGATTCCGGTCCCACGCCGATTCCGTTGGCCCTCGCCGATTCCCTTGACCTCATCGTTTTCCCCAACATCACCACATCCACACGTGTAGTAGCAGACACTGTCTTTTCTCGACGCATGGAGCACCTCAACTGCGTGTTATGTGTGATCTGCAGTTATCTGCCGTTTCCTCTGCTACCAGCTGTTGTTTCCCCCATCTCGGTTGTTGATACGATTGTTTTGCTGCTACAGGAAGGGCTCAACTCTTAACCATAGTGAGTGACTTTGACATGTGTTCTGTTGTGGTTGGATCAAGTCTTGGTGTCATCAACCTGTTGTATTGGTGATATGACAATTGTTTGTTTGCCTGGGCCAATAGTACTCAATGTGCATGCAGATCCTTTTATTGTAATGTGCCATTCCTTGAACAATAGATAGTATGTGCTGAGATGTTTTGTATTGGTGTGAGGCCAGTGTGGTTCAACTGATTTGTTGAAGGGGGGTGGTCATGTGAATCCCTGACATTAACAGAGGGACCCACATACCATCAATCGAATATGCAGTAGGAATAGAATATGTGACAGCATGCATTCTCGGAGACGTCATTGTAGAACTTGGACTGATTGTTTAGAATTGATGATTATGGGTGCTCTAGTGTCATGTGTACATGGATGTCCTTATGAACCTTGCCCACTGTAATGATCAAGTATTGTATTAGATTTCCAACCATTGGGGCCATGGTGCCCTAGACTCATGGATCCTAGAGATATGGTAATGAGGAGGAGAGGCAGGATAATCCTCATGACATCATGGTTTTGCTTAATTGACTCTTTGCATCTACATGAGAAACTTTTCACATGTGCTGACATTGTTGCTTCTTTAACAGCAGGCCATGGCCCCAATAGAAGAGGAGGCATACACGGAAAAATGACCCTGACCATTTAACGGAAGTTCATTTGACCAGTATCGCCAACTGCCATGCCTGTGGAAATCAATAGCCTTGACTATTCAACAAGAACTCAAGCAACGGCGTATCAACAACTGCTGACCTTCTCAGGGCTTTAAGCTCACCGCTTACCATAATCCGACCTCAATAACAAAATCTCCATCTGCGTCAGTCTTCAAAAAGGCTCAAAAAAGCTTTAGAGAAAACAGGCGGGTCGGGGGGCAGTTTGGTTGAGGATTTGGGCCTGGTGTTGTACTACGACCTCTCTTTGTGCAGGACAGCCGTAGGGCATCAACCTCTCACGATGAAGCATAGACCTGAGGGTGGGGGAGCCTAAATAAGGGCCCATGAACTTGCCCCAACCAGTAGGATGGTTTCCAATCCGGAGCTCCATGTCAGTGAGTGAGTTATACTGTATTTGTCTGTAATGCTTAGTGTTTGCAATGTGTAGTATGCTTGTACTAACATTTTTTCACCCATGGACAGACAAAACTGGTCCTTGTATGAGGATGAGTTGGTCCTATCGTATAGAGGATGGTTGTTATAAGGAGCCTGTTCCTTCTATTAAAACGTAATTATAGAGGAGCCGTTCGCAGCTATGTCCCCTCACTGCGGCTTCTACGTGGCCGCAGGAGAGAGCTAAGCCTGGGCCTGAGGAAAAGCCTCACCCAGACCCTGCAACAATCCTGGCAGCAAGGGCGGACGAGTGTGAGAACTATTGTCTGTTCATTGCTGCCAAGCTGCGCAGGCATCAGGGGCCCACGGAGGACTGCACAGGACTAATGACTGAGATGGCAGCAGGGCATGCAGGGGGGCAACTGGACACTGCAAACCCCGGACGGCTCTGGTCATCATGTGATGCCCCTGGAACCCACTCTGCCTGTGCGCAAGCGCCCACATACATTATGGTCACACTAACCGAGAGGGGGGTTACAGTTACCAGACAGCTGTAAGCACCCTGGACTGTGACCTGCAGCTTTGTTCTGGGACATGGTGTAATGACATTGTGTTTCATTATTATTTTGTTACACAAACACAGCACAAATTTTTATTTACCAGTAATATTTATTTTGCCTGACATAAAACAGGTTTGAACTTAACTCAATGGCTGATCTTTGTCCAATCAAATGGGGTGCATGGGAGACATCAGGTGGTCATGTCATTTGCCAGGAGACAGCCCCCACACCATTGAAATAGGCTAACATACCTTCACGTTGGTCTGGGCCTGCAGGGATTGTCCTCTGAGGTGGAGCTGGCTGATGCAGTGGGGCCCCTGGTTCATTGCCCCAGGTTACCACAACCGTGTTGATGTCCTCCACATCAACCATGCTGGGTGGGCAATAGGAAACTGAATTGTGCCGGCGGGAGAAGTGTGGAGAACACAACTCGCCAACACAACCTTGTCCACTCTCTGGGGGCCAAATTATGGTTGGTGAGGAACACCCTGAACCGTGGGAGAGAACCCCGAATGTGCGTTCTCCTCCACCCAAGCTGAGGGCATGCTGTCTGTTCGTGGTTGCAAGTCCAGCAAATGTGATGGGAAAGCCACACACCTCTCAGACTGTTGCTGGGAAATGGATAATCCCAACTGATGTAGGTCATGGCCGATCGACTGATGGTGGGGTGTTCAGATCGGATACGGAATCGTCCAGGAATCTGTGGGCCAAGGTGGTATGGTGCGATCGGACTGACTTAATTGGCCGACCGATCGGACCTCCGATTCCTGCTGACATCGCCGGAATCGATCGGATAGGTGATCGATCGGCCATGGAATCGGACAATGTATGGCTAGCTTAACAGCTGAATTGAAGTAATTTTTAGTAACTGACAGTCATTTTCTTATAACAAAAGACTTTTAAGTCATAAGAGTTCTTACCAGCACTCTGCTTTACAAGTTATGAGATACAAATACATAAATAAAACAATCAGATAAAAGTTACACTTTCAGCAAAATAAATTATTATGTTTGGAGTTTTGTATTATCTCTACATATCTACTGTAGCCACAAACTCTGCACTGTTGTTTCCCTGGCTGCTGCAGTCCAGAAAGGAACCAGGCACTCCCACAGCAGTCCAGGAAACAACCTGTCTTGAGTGCCTGCTAACTTGTGCAGGCGTTTGTGGGTCATTTTGATAACGACCCTATGACAGGTCTATCGGGTGAAAGCCACTGCTCGGTTGCCCACAAATATGGTCACACTCGAACACTAATTGATCTCTATTGTGTGAAAGTTTATATATGGTGAAAGTGTGGTTGCAATGGGGCTAACCAAAACAGTCTACCATATGTCTAAAAATAGGTTAAGGGCTTGTTTCCATTATACGTCGGGATCCCTACGCTAAGCGTATACGCTTAGCAGGGGCCTGACGTATCCCACAGACATTGCCTTCTGACGGATGGTCTGTTGACACATCCACCGATGTAAAGGCTGAACGTACTTGACTACGTTCAGCATTACACCGGCGGATCGGCGCAATTAAGACAGAGTCTCCGCCGAGCAGGTAAGTCTATCTGTTATGTTGGTACCTCCCGCTAAGCATGTACGCTTAGCGGAGGGGTCCCAATGCAATGGAAACAAAGCCTAAGTATAAAGGATGGATAGGGATATGGCAATGTCCTCATCATAAGTAGAGGGTATTCGAACCTCAAGGAGCAGAAGTCCAAATGTGGTTGCAACTGGAATGCAATAAAAACATTACATGAAAACTTATGCCAATGTGCAAAAGAAGCATCCAGTTGTTGCAGCATTATTCTATATCAATGTATTAAAAAAGTAAATTTTTCCGAAGTTGACAACAAATGCTACTTTATGATCCTTGTAATATCTTCTTTAGAATTATAATCTACTGTGATTTGTGAGGTCCTTGTAACCAACCCATTAATATTTATTGCATTCGGCTAGGCTGTGTAAGTTCATCTAATTAACGTTTTAACATTTGTAGCCATGATGTTGTCGTGTAGCCAAATGATAATTTGCATGTAGCTGACTATTTTTTTGAAATTGTTGCTCTAATTTATCATCCTTTGCAAACTTTTTTTTCTGCATCTTTAACTTGCTCAAACTATGAAAGCTTTGTCTTCCAGTAGGATGGCAGACTTACACATCCAATGGATTCTTTTAAATAGAAAAAATGTTGGATAGACTTTAATTACTTATTTTCTTGACATTTGATGGCCACCTGCAAGTGAAGAAAGCTATTAAGGAATTTGAATTTCTTTTCACATTTGTGTTTGTACAGGATATGCTGTCCTCCTTGTCAGACATGATGTGAAGATCTTGTGATGCTAAAAAAATAAATTAATATTTTTTAAAATTTATAGAATTTAGAAGAAAATACAAATTGTTTCCAGAAATATTTTATTATTTTGTTTAGGATTATGATGTGAAGTTTGGAGACAGCATATTGCTGTATAAGTCAATGTCACTATAATTAGAATTTGATAGTTTTCGTATACCTAAAGATCTAAAAATACTTGACAGTGTGTAGCAAATATATTTATTATGTTTAAATTTTGCCATTTTGTCATTTAGTATTTATTTATTGGCAGAAGTGGATTGAGCTCTTACAAATGTGTGAAAAACACAGTGTAAAACAAGCCCAGGAGGGGGAGCTCAGAGGCCCAGAGGCTCTAAACTCCAGGTGCCCAACCTGCGGCCCTTTGGGCATTCTTCAGGGGCCCTCTAAGTCCTCCACTTGCGGCCCCTGAAATCTAACCTAACTAATGCATAGGAACTCACCTGTCCACCGATCCCCCGCTGACGGGTCCTCACCTGGGATCTTCTTGGAGTGGGAAGTGGCTCAGGTTCTGGCTGAGCTTGCTTGAAAGAGCTTGCTAAAAGATTTGTTATTTAAAAGTTAAAAAAATGTCTTCTAGCTAGACCTGCTGCCATTTTTCATTATAAAATGTCTATTCAAGTCAGTATAGATTGAAAATGTTATGTGCGGCCAAGGGCTGCACTTGTGGCACTCCATATCATTTCAGTTGCCCACCAATGCTCTAAACAAATATTCATGTGAGCCTAGCCTCTCTCCACTTTATTTAGTCATTTAGCTAAAGCTTTTTGGACTTCATTCATCCATTGTAAATGCTGCCTCGTAAATCCAAAAGACCACCACCCCCATAGTCATGCTGTGGGATTGCTTTCCTTAGCTTAAAATGGTCTTTTAGTCAAAGTGGTAAGAAATATAAACACGTCCTTAATCAAGTCCCTTTTGTCCCAAAACTTTCAAGCGTACAAGAAAGTGGAAGAAGTGGCATTTCACCTTTTAGCATGGTAATGATCCCAAGCATACATCCAAACCAAATCAAGAATGGCTTCTCCAAAGGTAAATGTAAGTTTTGGAATGGCCCAGTCAGAGCCCAGATTCGAAATCCATAAGAAAATGTATGGGATGCCTTGAAAAGGGCAGTGTACAAGACATGCTCTTGCAATTTTGAAAGATTTGGAGCAATTTTCCAAGGCCAAATCCTCTGTGTTTTTATTATCTTGGGTTGTAGATACCAAGATCATAATAGCTGGATCATCTAAGTATCAATGTTTGTATACAACTGAATAAACAAAAATATTAAAACATTTGTACAGCAAATCATTTTATACATATTCCTCTATATGTATAAAACGATTTGCTGTACAAATGTTTTAATATTTTTGTTTATTCAGGTAGATGTGAAGTTAAGTAGTCGACTTTCTGCTTAGAGCAAAGCAGAAAGTCGACTACTTAACTTCACATCTACCTGATATGTGCAATTAATGCTACAAATAAGTAGCTTTTTCTGCTTTCAGACAAAATTGAATATAAGGCTATGTCACCTTGCCAAGTTATTGCAATTCGTGGGGCATTACCGATACTTGTGGGATTATGTTTAAAAAAAAATTAGTTTTACAGTAAAGTTAGTCACTTTTATTTGACTCACTAATTTGCTCAGGTAACACTTATTAACAGACAAGGATGGAACAATTACCAATCTGGTTGTGTAGAACAGGAAGTATAGTGGAACCAGTGGGAAAGTTAGGTAGGTGCCAACATCTCTAAACACATAAATTCAAAAAGCATATAGGATCGAGTGAACTCTGATCACTACATTTTGGGGTGGCTAGCCCCTGAGACTTTAACGGCACAAATATTGGAGCCACGATTATGAAAAAATAAACAGTATCATTTATTGATAGACACAGAGACACGTACATACTGCATAAAAAATTCCCATCAATTACAATGTTGCACAAATAAAACAATTAAAGCTTCATGATTGAGTCCGAGGTACCCGTAGGTCATACCCGACGCGTTTCGCCCTGCTGTGGGCTTCATCAGGGGTTCGATCAAAAGTGGGGTGGTTCCTCTAGAAGCTTTATATTTAAAATACATATCTCTTGTATCCTGGAATATATATACACCATTAGTACATGTCACGTGTAAGATGTCCACATACAGTTCACAATGTCTAGTGACTATAAATATAGGCGTGCTGGCTGGGGAGACATATATGTGGCTCCCCGGGTCTCCAAGTGTCCCCTAACCCCCTGGATCTGACCAAAGAAAAGGAGGACGGAACGACATTGACCACCCCACCGTGGACTTATTGATACTGGACCCCTGGACCTGCTCGGCTTACCTACTGGATCATGACCCTTGGACCTTCTCTGCTGACTGACTGAACCACGACCTGGGACCCAAACACTCTCAAAAACTCTTCAAGGTAACGGCTGTACATCTATGTGTAACTGCTTAAATATATGACTAATCCCACTATCTGTACGGGGGTGGATCGGGGTGTGACTGCCCTGGACATGACATTGTAAAATGTATGACCA
>CM070033.1:65242894-65279775 GCA_036250615.1 Ptychadena robeensis | reverse complement strand
GCTAGCCACCCCAAAATGTAGTGATCAGAGTTCACTCGATCCTATATGCTTTTTGAGTTTTTGTGTAGAACAGGGCTCTGCATTAATACAGCCCATTCACCTAATTCCACAGCCTCCAGAAAGTGTATTCGCTTTCAAAAGTGCGCTGTTATTCCATTTTCAAATGAGTTAAAACGGAATGACACTGTAGAGATAGTCACCAAACTTTGGCTATCTAATTTAAAAGGTAATTACAAAGGCCCCTAAAAATTACGACATCACTTATGTGGAAACATTACCATAAAAGCACACAAGGAGGCTGCACACCAACCACCTGGCGAGACCATACCACCTACTTGGCGATACCAGACCTAGAAAACACCACTTCAAATAATCTATTTTGGTACGACTAAAGGCCATACACGGGTCAGATTTTCAATCAATCGACTTAAAACCATAAATTTTTTAGTCGATTGATTGAAAATTGAGTTTTGCCCACCTGGTTAAATCGACTTAATCCGATCAAAATTGAGTGAAAATTCAGTCGTGTTTTGATCGGACTGCATGGTAAATTTTGATAGGTCGATTGAAAATTGGTTCCATATTTTGAGAACCAAGTGTGGTCAACCAATTTTTGATCGATTTTTCTACCTATTCTACCTCACTTCTGATTGAAATTTCAATCAGACTATTTTGGATCGATTGTTATGTCGATTGAAAAAAAAAATCGATCAACTATCTTTTACTACATATGGCCCATGATACAATCGACATACAATTTTATACCGACTTAAAAATTGATCGTTTTAAGTTGATTGATTGAAAATCTGACCCGTGTATGGGCTGCTTTACAGACACTACTATGAATTATTGACTAAACTACCTATACATACGGTTAACCTTAACCTTAAGATTGCCCGGATGATTCCTCTGCTGGCTACTAGCGGGCTCCTCATTCTTTGCCCTGTGGCCATCCCACTGTGATTTATCGCACAGACTACCCAGCCAACACTGGATATAGATACACACCCCCTGAGTTTTGTAACGAAATGCGCGTTGGGGTTTGCATGTACCCAAAACTTTATCCAGATCTTTTGCCATCATAAGGACTTTGCAAAATTTACTTAGCAATACCATCAAACTCTGTACGATATCCGTGCTAAGAATTGTTGCATATATGTATTTATTATTTTCTAATTAAAATGTATATTGGTTTTAGCTGTTAAGCCTTTTAGTTCACTAAATCGTGTGACCTTAAAAATCCCCTTGCCCCTGATTATTCATCGCTGATGAAACCATACTATGAAGTAGATAAACACTCAAAAGGGACAATGTAAAATTACCTTACTGTATTTACAGTCTTAGATGCCAACTCTTCTTATTTAGCAACTTTTACATTTTTCTGTTTGTTTGAGCTTCATCATAACAGTAGTTTCTCAAAATAGCTCTAACTTCATTCTTAATTTCCCTGCACAGTGTTTTCTTTCACTCCTCTTATGTTACCAGTTTAGCAGTGTCATCAGCTTTAATAACTAAATGAGCCAGCAGCTCCACCAGAGGCTGAACATGTGCAGCAGGTCCAACAAGAACACTGCTGCTAATTAGACAGGTAGACATGCTGTGGAGGCACCAGAATGAATACTGTGTATTTTCTCCACTAAACACAATCTCTCATGTCCATCAACAGCTGTCTTTTGAGCAGGGAAATCTAACCCATGCTCAGTTTGGCAATAAAACAAGTAAATATGGCAAAAAATATGTCTTAAGAGATTTGTCCCTGTGCTTCAAGAAATATGGCTGGATGGATTTGACCCTTTGCAGCGCTGTATTTTTTTTTTTCGCTTTCTGTGAAAGATTTTACTGGTTGGAAATTACAACATAAAAAAATTACTATGTTATTGGCCAACATTTGATTGTGTACTTGTGCATTGTTCTGAAACAACTTTTAAACTTAATTGCAACTTTTTTTAGTGCATTATCTAAAGCTATTAAATAACTGGATCATAACATTGCAACTAAAACTCTTATAATCAGTAATTATTCAAATTTGTTAAATGTAAAAGTAAGTGTATTTTTCTGCTTTCTTATAGAAAACTTTACAATTTCAATAAACGCCGACACTGTAGCACTTAAAGGAAAATGCTTTCTGAATTTTCTGGGAACTGCATTATAAGTTCACTTAAGAGGAAAGCTTGGGATTCTTTAAATGATAAAGACGTGGGAAGATAATAGACCCATTTAACAGCTTTACTTTGCTTGATGTATGAAGGTGGATTGATGAGTAATTCCCATAACATTTTGCTGGTGGTTTAATACATAGCATCATTACCAAAAGAAAGGACCAAAAGAATTGCAGAGGACAAGGCACTGAGACAGTTTTCTCCATTTGCCTTTTTAAGATGCTTGTCTTTGATGAGATATAGCTGCAGGCTATCGTTTTACATTTTATGTCAGCTACCTTTGTAAAAGACTCATTATTGATGCAGAGTTCTGTTTTTATTCACACTTCTCTGCTAATCAATTACAGCGTTTATCCATTAATCAGGTATTTTGACAGGGTCAATAACTGCTTTTCACTTCTGTGATCTTCTTCCGAGTTATTCAGTAAATGATGATAGTCAATGGACTTGAGGAGAGTAGCAGTTTTAGTTCTCAGGCTAATAAATGGAGCAAAAGGTACTAGTTGCATGTACTAACTTCCATGCACATTGATTCATACATGTTATTCAAATGCTTTTTATGAAAAATGTCATTCTTATATGCGAGAAAACTGAGCAGATTTATGAAAAGTTTGAATTTAGTTTAATGCTATTAATGTCTAAACATCTGCCAACAAATGTGAATGCAAAGTGAAACATTTTCAAACTTTGCCGAAGTAGCCATTTTCCTTTCACTGTGTTATGTGACTGGCTAGTCTCAGGTGTGAATGGAAAGAAGGTGTGTTAAACTTGCTGTTTTTGGTCTCACACTCTCTCATACTGATCACTGGAAATTCAGCAAGGCACCTCATCACAATAAACGGTGTGAAGATCTGACAAAAAAAATTGATGCCTAAGATGATTGCAAACAAACACATCCTCACTGCCTTGCTAAAAAATTAGGGTGAATGTGCTGGCCAAGCATTTTCCCAGACAAACCACTTTTGAGCATCTGTGGGGCACCTCAAATCGAAGGTGAAGGAGCACAAGGTTTCTAACATCGCACCAGCTTGTGATGGAGGATTGGAAGAGAAGGGCTATGTCAACAAAGCTATGCTCTAGTGAACTCCATGCCCAAGAGAGTTAAGGCGGTGCTGAAAATGAATAGTGGCCACAAAAAATATTGACAATTGGGGCATTTTTAACTTAGATGTGTACTAAATTTTGTAGCCAGAGTATAAGACATATATGGATGTGTGTTGCATTTTCAGCATATTGACACTGAACCATGAATAGATATTTTAAACTTTTTACTACAGTGTCAGGCGGTACTTAATTTTGTGAGCTACTGTGTGTGTATGTATTTATTTATTTGTGTGTGTATATCTCTCTCTCTCTCTCTCTCTCTCTATATATATATATATATATATATATATATATATATATATATACATAATATATGTAGTTTAATTGGGCTATAGTTTAATTGGGGTTAAGCTGTTGCAGATCACCGCCTGTACATTGGATAATGGCAACAGGTTTCAGTGATCTCTTTATGACAGATGTACCAACATCTAATTGTTTTTTATCAAGTGCATGAATAAAGGACACTTCTGTAGATTTTTCAATTCTTATCCGTGTCATTTAGCTGTCTACCCCATTGTCTGTGCTCCTTTCTCTCATTCCTTTTTCAGAAATGAGTTGTGTCATTCCCTCATGATCAGCACTTTTGTTGTCTTTGTTTTTGCTGTACCTCAGAAGTCCATCTTTCCTTTCATCTCTTTCCCATTCATGCATGAGGGAACAGTTGTGCTCTGTTGTGGGGATGTTCCGCTGGATTTCAAACAGTAGGGTTTCTTTTTACACTTTTCTGAGCAGTACAATGGATTTGAATGTCTGTTGCAGAATACACACACTAATATACCAGGTTATTTTGTCTCAAAGAAGTCAATAAAACCTATACATTTGGTCCTCATGGCTTGCTTTTAATCATGAGACATAAATCTACTTGTTTCAGTCTGTTGTTTGAGGCATGAATTTCAGCATTATATTCTGGGATTTTGTTAACTTTTAGTTAGTGCAGTTGAGCTGGCATTTGACTATTTTCACACCAAGACTTGGCACTCTACCAGTCATGATAGTGTGAAGTCTCAGCCAGATCTAATTAATGTGGAGTGTGTATAGGGGGGTAGGAGTGATCTGTGATCTTGGATTTGTTTTGGCAAAACTTTTTTTAGTGCTTTCCATGAGAGGGCTGAATGTATTTAGTTTACACTTCTCATTCAAGAGTTTTTAGGTGCCAAGCTTATGATCGTTAGAAAATAGCCACTGACAAGAGCCAAGTGCCAACTATAGCTACTTTTGTGTTATGTATAAGAACTTTATCAAGTTACTTTCCTAATAAAAGGAAAAACAATTGAACCATCGGTTCTTTTTTTTCAACGCTAGTGGATTGTGGCTCTCAGACCAAAAATAAAAGTAAACTTTCCCCCAAAAAACTGAAAAAAAATGTTAATGAGCATAACATGCAGGCAGAACAAGAGCCGAATATAGTGAATATTTTTTAACACTATTTGAAATAGGCCTTAGGTTTTGTTGTAGTAGATTATTTGAAATTAAGTGTTTATTACTAGGAAACATTACAGAGATCTGGTAAATCAACAATTCTTTTCTTTACTACAGATAGTTGACATTAAGCCCCAAATTTGCAAAGAACCTCCCTCATGCTTCCTTGTCGTCTACTGTTTTTCCCCAAACTGTTTTCTGGTAGAGATACAGTTATATTTTGAGTTTGGCATGACTACCGTATGTCTTGTTGCTATACACACTTGTACAATGGTGTGGAATTTGCACCTCCACCATGACCTCACAGTTTTAGTATTGTTGTCTTTTGCCCGGGTTTATTTCCCTCTACACAGCTGTTTCTCTTTCAGTTGATCAAATTGGGTCAACGTACACGTTATGTCATCGATCACTAGCACCTGTATGTTATGTTTACTTAATTAAGTTCTGGGCTATGTGCCTATAAAGATGTCATTATTTTTGAGATAGCTGACCACTCCTTCTTTAACTTTTTTTTAAACCAGACTTCAACAGTATGAATTCATGGAACAAGAGAAATCTTCTACTAAATGTATCTACAAAGTGTGCACACTCCAATTCACTGGATACATACTTTTTTGCATGTTTACAAAAATGCTTTATTCCTAGTTATTGCAGACTTCCCTCTATCCATACAATCATTCACAAACACCATTTTACTTTGCTGCTTGAGTTCTTGCGTTTTTAACTAATATAATGTAGGAACAACAGTCCTGAAATGTATGCTAGGAAGGAGTCAAATTGGCAACATTCTGAAATATCTTATAGTAGGGACACCTAAACTTGTTATGTAAATCAGGAAGACCCTCTGCCTGTGTATATGAGACAGGCTGAAGCTTCCCGCTAACACATACAGAGGAGAAGCAGGTCAAAAGTTCCTCCCATGAACGGATTTTCCCTCTGACAGCTAACCTCAGTCCTTAGCAGTGAGGATAGACTTGTTTCACAAAAATAACAGGTAGGATGTGACACTTCAGCTAAAGTACATTTGGTACTAAGTTGGAAGTTCAGTGCATTTAAAGATTTTCTTCTGCATGGCTCAATCAAATGTAGTTATTTCAGTTACTGTTGTCTCAATATCCGCTCAAACCAATCTATTATACATTAATTGTACATTTAGCAACAACATGGCAGTTCACCTAGATAACTCCCTTTCTCTGTTCCAGCCTTTTCAGCTTTCTTCCACCATGGTCAGGTTGGATGGGGACTGTCAGTGGACAGCCATTTTCAGGTCTCTTTAGGGTTCAAGGACATCAATACACATTATAACAGGCCACGGTTCTGCATGATGTTTTCTTTGGGTCACTATCTAATTTAAAGTGAACTTTCATCTCCCAGTCTTCTATACTGCTGGAAAACGTGCGTCACTGTGAGCAAGTATTGTGGAGGTGATGAGTGGTTCCTTATTTTCTTTAGACATGACATTAAGAGGAGGCTTTCATGTCTGTTGCTATCCACTTGCCCATAAATCTTAGACCATAGAAGGTTACAGGTTTGGGTTCTTCTAGGACATAGTCCTATCTCCACATAGTACCCATGGGGCTCAGAGTGGCTATTGGATTCTTGATCACCTTTTTCTTCTATTGCTTTAGGTTAGCCAACTCTTGGAAGAGTCATGTTTGTGCAAGACATTTTCAATTCCAATTTTCTTCCACTGGGTCCTTCTAAAGAGAGATGTGTGTCATGAGTTAAGAAAGGATACATATATACATACATGTCCAGAATATCACACAATTCACAGAATTTTTCAATTACTCATTTTTAGGATTATAACTTTATTATTCATTTGATTAAAATTCTTTACATTTTCATTTATAAATCAATCTACATTACTTGCAGCACTGTGTGAAAACATGCAAAAAATAATTGAAAGACAGTGTATTAGTAGCCTTCTGATTAATGTGATGAGTAATAAAAGCATAAGCTTAATGAAGTACTTACACGGTATGATACTGGTACTAATTTGAATGGTCAAATGTCTAATGACGTGCAGAAAAGCTGTAGACCTTGAACAAGTGATCATAAGCTAATTAAATTGATCCATGTAAGAACAGAGAATTTTACACAGTGATTTTCCAACATAAATCCGTTTCCTAAAGTGATAATGTTATTTGACTTATAAACAGCTAAGCTTACAAAAAACTGTGTTCCACTTCCCCAAAGTAGTGTTAGGATTGTCTCTCTTCTACATGTGTACTCTGTTTCTCCACAGACTCGGAGCTTCTTAGTACGGCTCTTTGTAAACAAATATGCTCACTGACTTATTTGAAAGCAAACTTGTTGAAGTGATGAAAAGTGCAGAGATAGATGTTTGGGTGCAAGGGGCAGACACAACAATGCTCATTAGCTTGTTCCCTCCTGTGAAAGCATTTTTTCACTTTGTTGAGAATTCTGAAAAAAGTCAATTCATTACATTCCAGCTGTGAACCTGGTTTGAATTGGTGTACAGAGGCAATCAAGGCATACTTAACAAAACAAATCTTTCCACAGGCAATAAAAATCTCAACAACTTTCTCGGAATGTTCAAGTGCTATATTTTTGAAGACAGTGATGTCTTACATTACATTGTTTCCTAGCTGCATATAGAAATACTTTTATATATTTTTAGGTTTTAGATTAATTGCATAAATAAATCCTGAATATATAAGTATATAAATGTTTATGGCTGTTCACATGCGGCACATTTTACAACGTTGTGTCGAAGTTTGTGGAAGGTTTTAATTTGCCAATCTTAGTATGCATAGAGTTCATGGAGGGGGCCTTGACTTGAGAAAATTACAGGCTGTTGATTTTGCAACAATGTCTCTAATCGATGTGTGACAGCAGCCATCAGATGGCTTTTTGATTAATTGTTAATTAGTCATTTAGAGAATTTATCCCAACAAATCTATAAACTGATAGATTGGACTTTGCGCTTCACAGGAAAGCTGTGTGTTCTGACTGTGTTGTGCCCATTTCAGGAACTAACAGAAATGTTAAGGTTTGCAGGGTAATCTGCTATTATTAAAACAGGTAAAGAGTCAATATTTCTAAAGAAGCATTAATAATTAAACATCACTGATTTCATATGAGATGTTTTTGTGGCAGACCTGTAGATGTTCTATACAGTTAAAGAATAAAAATCGGAATAGTTTAATGGTAAAGAGACAGCAATACAGAGCCAATTAAAATTTCTTGATGTTATTAAACCAATACTATATATTAGGCCCCCCCATACACATTCTGATTTTTCTCCCGACCCATTTTTCGTCCGATTTTGTCACCCGATTTTCACCTAAAATGTTCTGGTCGGTCGGTCGGCTGGCACGAAAAATCGGAATTCGAATTATTACCGATCGATTGGCCCGACTCTATTTATTAACAGCAGATCGACCAAAATTTACGGACAGGTCCGAAGCAGTCCCGACCGATTTTTAGGCCAATTTTGAGAAATCGGGATCGGTCGGGTACATAATTCCGCATCCGATTAATCTCCTGATCGATTAATCTCCCGACCACGTTGGTCGGTTGGGCAAAATTCGTACGAAAAATCGGAACATGTATGGGGGGCTTTATGGAGAGACAAAGAAGATGGATGACTGAGCTAAACATTTAGTAGTGTGATTTCCAGCTAAATTTTTTATTTGGTTTGGCTTGTCCTGTATACTATACTGGATGTTTTCATGTCATGTCTTATTTTTTCTTTTAACTTTTGTTTTGTTCCATTTTTACTCACAGTATGTACCAACTAAAGAACCTATGCTCACAATGACATTTTGTCTGTCATGGTCTGATCTTATATCGGTTAATTCCTGATCTACTATGCTTGACTAATTCCTAGACTCTACATACACCAGGATCTCTATCCCTAATGACTGAATAACAAATATATTAGCAGATTATCTTAAAAGAGGACAGGCTTATTGGCTCAGTGTGAATTCGGTTTCAAAGTAAAAAAGATTGATGCTTTATGTCAGGATGTCTGGTTAGTTTTTAGCACACTCATAAATGTCCCTAGATAAAATATAATTGGTCTTATTTACCAAAATTAGGGCTGTCTGGAGTACTGCACAACACTCAGTCACATAGAAACATTAATTAAGTAATTAAGCTTACAATTCCTTATTGTAAGTTTGAATTGATGGTAATGGGTTAAAACTGGCAGTAGTATGGGCATATGGATGAATGAAGACTTTAATATAAAAGTTTTTAAAACTATAGTATGATTTATTTGCGTTTTAGTTGATATCCACTTGTTTAATTTTTTTGTGCATGAATAGATTTCATATTTCCATCTTTATTCATGAGACTTAAGGAAAGACTTTGTAGCAGCTGTTCCTTGCATCATCTTAAACACAGGAAAGTATTTTCAGGTGATTTCTCATTGTGCTTTATAACTAGAGGCATAAGAGTTGCTCTTCATCCTCGCCATGCCTCTTTAATTTTGGAAATGTTCCCAGACAGCTATCTGAAAGTTTTCCAGTCAGGCGTTCCATTCACAAGCAAAACACTGCAAAGAATGCAGGATGGTTTTTCTGCCTTCCGGCCCCTGCCATGTTCAGAGTGGCATAGTTACCAGCATGTGCCAGTTGCCATGGTTGCCAGCTGTAAGATTGGGCGTAAAGAGCATGATCTGCATTCAGTACAGTGTTTTGTTTGCTTAGATCCATAGATTCAGGGGTAATAAATTGATCTCACATGACAAAAATCCATAACTCTCCATGCAGTGCTAAGTGTGACCACTGATCTGTAACTCACAAAAGTGGGTATGAATCCTGCTATTAAGTGTCCTTTTTTGAGGGATAGCTTTCATTTGTTTTGTTGATGTTTTACAATACAATACAAATAGATGTCTTTATTTACAAGGAAAATATACCTCCATAACCATCCTTGCAATTACATTTCCATATATATTTGGTGATGTGCAGCAAGAAAAAGAAAAAAGGAATGTTTTATTATCCATCACCTTCCTGCTTTTTTCCGTGTTCTTCTTAGCAGTTGGGGGGCAAATTATATTGTTTCGATCGATGTCAACAGGAGCTTCCTATTGCACTGTCAGAGGTGTTACCACTGAAGAAATTAAAATTGTCAAAAATATAATCATCCTAGCCCGTAAAAGATTTAGGAGGTTTAAAAAAATGGAGTTAAAAAATCTGCTGGCATAAAAAATAAGAGGCCGTAAGCTCCTTAAATTGAATGTTGATGTATTTGTGTCTTTCGATTATGTAAAGGCACATTATAAAAAATAAAATGAAATATACTTAGAAGTCTTGGTTTGTTTTACTTGTATTTCCCCCATTGAACCAGATTCATTCTTGTTTTCTTGGTCTTGAAACATTATATGTAATTTATCTCTTTTAGTGCTTAATTCTATGCTTAAAATAAAGTAACCTTGACAAAAAATGTGTCTTCCTGTAAACCTATATGATATTTTAATAGTATTGGGGTGTTGGTATGTCTGATGTTGTGTAAGTTTTTTGTCTTGTTTTTCCATAATCAGAGTTTCAAACTTTTATTTTGACATTTATGTTTTCAAATGATTGCAAACAATTTGGTAGTTTAGTTGCCCTAGCGGTCAGGACGGCAGCATCTCGTCCAGCGCTGCTACTGCTACTATAGCACTGGACGAGATGGCTCCGGGAGTGCATACTTACGGTTTTGCGCTGTCCCGGTGTCCCCAATGGCACAGGCAGGCTGGATCTTTGTCTCTCCCCCCCCCCCCCCCCCCCCCCCCCCCCCGAGTGACATGATGACATCACATCGGGGAGGCGGCGGGAAATTTGAACAGTAAATAGCACGAAAGCAGTTTTCTATGTAGAAAACTGCTTTCAATGAGAACCTATGCACTAACCATCACCACAATAAAGTCACTTGTGCCCCAGATGTGCCCATTTGCAGTAACCCTCTCTTCCCTGGTGTTCATCACATCAGGTTAGAGCGGGTTTACTGCAAATGGGCACACCTGGGGCACCAGAGACTTTATTTGGGCGATGTTTAGTACATAGCAGCATAGCTTTGTTCCCTAATTTTTATGTCTTCTCATTAATTTTATAAAAAATAAAAAAAAGATTTTTTTGCAACACCATTTAGATACTATATATATATATCTGATGTACTATGAGTAATTTTTACCATTTTATACATTCATGCACTCTCTATAAGAATTTTCTTTTATTGCTATCTATTATCGTTACAAGATGTAAAACCAATATCGTTACCCGTTATGAGTAATAAATAAGTAAAGGACATGATTAAATTGTTTATGAAATTAGAATGAATATATATGTTAAAATAACTATAATCAATGTATATAAAACTCAGAGAACCTGTCATGAAGTCTGTATGGTTTGATTTATACCCATGATGTTTCCTGTTTAAACATTTGTTGAAGGTGCTGTTCTGACCAATACTCATGAAGTTGTATTTATTATTAGACTATACACTGAATAAGTAATTATTCTATCTTTCTCTGGGATTTTCAATAACAGATAGCTGTGTTGTCCTGAGGAAGCCCGAATCTAAAGGGGCGAAACATGTTGACAACAGTAATCTACAGCCTGTATTTTAAAACACAGCTACCAGAGCGCTACCTGAAAGTTCGTACCCCTTTGCCGTCTGTTTAGGGGTATTTCTTGTCATCTGCTTTCCAATTTTGTATATGTCTATATTTTTTTATTTTTTATGTTGAAAATAAAATGTTGTAAACCATTCAGGCTGTTGGTGTAAAAATAATTACGAGGTCGGTCTGCCAATTAAAGTCCCCACCGAGGGTATTACCCCTTTTTCCCCATTACTATTAAAGGGGATGGGCGACCTAACCTCTTGAGCACGCAGTTACCTTCACCCCCCCCTTGTCCTATCTGAGATTAAACAAAAAAAGAAAATATTGGGAAAGGGTCTTAATGACAGAGAAAAAAAATTCTGAGGTGTTAGGATCCTAAAGAAAAACAGGAGGCATATTGGTGCCCATACACCTAACACTTTGTTCTACACTTCTGTCAACTTTGTTCTACAAAAATATGTAATATGAGGACCTTTCTAAACCTCCCAATCAATGTTTTTTATCAGAGACGACCCGGAACAGTTGTTGGTAGATCTAAAGGAAATTGTATAGAGTGATCTAAAATGTTTTTCTTCTAAGTACATTATCAAAGCAGTACAGCTTAGGATCCCATTGGTCTTTCATGAATTAAGTACTTTTGGTTAACTTGGAAAGTAACCAAAAGTACTCTTTACCAACACTTGGTTTAGTGAATAACTTATTATAAACTAAGACAAAGCAAAGTATGATATGTTGCTCAAAGTTTGTCTTTCCATAGTAATATACCACAGTTTCTGATTGCAATATAATACACTATTCAATACAATACCATTGCTCTTGTTTACCCTGATTTGCTGTTCCACCTGGTGGTGTGTAAATATAACCACTGATCATATAAATAGGGTTCATTTCGGCAATAATATGGTTTTGACAGTTGCAATCCCTTTTATTTTTCCTTCTAATATGTAGGACTCAAGCAAAACCAAAAGCTACAATGGCGGTTGGGGCAGGTGTGTAAATGTTTTTAGTGTCCACATTGTGTATATAAAAAAAGCAGATTTATACATGAAATACTTTCTAACTAGAGGCATAAGAGTTGCTCTTCATCCTCGCCATGCCTCTTTAATGTTGGAAAGAATATATTCTTTTGCCTCTGTATTACAGCAGTCAATATAGAATATAGAATGTATTTGTCAACGATCAGCAAATTGTATCATGAAAACAGGTATATGGAATGAATATTATGGAGAATTGCAAAGCATGTGGTAGCTTACACATTTAATGAACAAATATGGCTACTCCTAGGTTAAAATGTAAATAAATAAATAAAAAAAAGAACTATGGAATAGGCTTGTGCCTTCAGAGAAAAAAATTTCAGTTTGCTTGAAATATTTACCTATGACATGGTCTATTATATGTGTGTGTATATTTATACATATATAATATGTATTCATTTAGAACACTAAATTATGTAGGTTACCACACCTTCACTACTTATTTCTTTGTGTTGTGCTACAGTAAAAGACTGGCCCTTTAACCCACAGCCATTGTTCTTAGGGAGATATTTATAGGTATACCTGGCCTCCATTATGATATTCAAATAATTGTTGTCTACCATGGACTGAACAACATTTGTGAATTACATTATGGATACAGTGAGTTCATGGAAGCTAGAAGCATTGTAGCTTTTTTTTAGTATTTTTCTCAGGCTCCAATGTTGTCTCTTAACGGATTTACATGCATTTATATTTTTCACCAAGTTGGGCTATTATTTTTTATAATCCATTCAATGCACAGTGCATTATTATTAGTTTTAACCATTATAATAATTATTTTAAAGTAACTTGTGGATCTTACAAATATGATAATGGGGTGCAACAAGGTAAGGAAGTATGGACTTACAGGAAGTATATGTTTCTACATACATGTGGATGTCCAGATTACTGTAAATGAGACAGTGACTAAATCATTACTCATTTAAATAATTAAGGAATACTCTCAGATAAAATGTTAACACCATTCAGCTTTTCATAGCTGGCACACAAATGTGGCAAAGGGCCAAGCTCTCACTTAGTTTCTGTTGGATGGTTCACGATATTATCAGTCGACAAATGTTTTTTATTGTTGATCCATATGTTGCTATTATTTTTACAGAAATCATATTGCTTTGATTTTTGTTGAAGCTCTTCCATACATTCTTGTGAAATGTTGTTTGTGCATGTAGTCACCCATCTGTTATTGGTGCGATTTTCTGGCTGTAACAGAATTATCTTTGATGGAGTTAAAGTTAGAATTTTAGGTTTAACAAAACCGTAGCATTTGAAAGACTGAGAAGGCAGAATTTGCATTGCAAATATTCAGTTCTTTGCTGTGCCTTTAGATCTACTACCAAGTGTCTGGAGCTAATTTCTCTCCTACATGCTTCATCTTAATTATAGATTTTGCTTTCAAAAGTGGATCAGAGCTGCTCATTACTGGTTGTGAATGAAAAGAAAATGTGATGATTTTAAACAACTTCTAGGTGTGCTTTTCCGATAGCAAAAAGCAAGAGTTAAGCAGGTTTGTTCCAGCTGTGCCTGTCCATTTCTGAGCTATGAAAATTTTCTTAACTAGCATGGGCTACTTGATGATATTACTTCAAGGAACACTATTGCACTAATGTGTCTGATACTGCTTGCATTGCATTTATGCTTCCTACATTAAAAACTAAAAGATTTTTGATATTTGTTTACATACAAATTGTTTTGGCTGTTTCAACTGTGCTCCTAATAGAGGAATATGGCTAATTTCTAACATATCATGGCAAATGTGTGACTTTGGTTGTCAACTGACCCCTACAGCTCCAATCATTCTTTTGGGCAACCACTTGTGGCCACAGTTACAATTACAACTGTACCACTCCTAATTTTCTTTGCAACAAAACCTGAAACTGTTATGATAAATAAATATAGGCATTGTAGACCTTTTTAGGCATTGTAACTTGTCTCTTTTGCCCCATCTATCCTGTAGCTTTAGTACTTACAAAATAAATCACTTCAACATCACTCCAAAGTAGACAACTAGCAAACTAGAATCTTTTGGAAAAAGCAATGATAACACCTCTGATATTACTTACATTGAATATCATGGATGCTAACCTCTCTAGCGGTCAGTCCCTACTGCACCATTTACAAATACAAATACATTCTTTAAAAATCATACAATGTGATTTCCTTTTTTTCAATGCTGTCTCTCACAGTGGGAATGCACCTACAATGATCCCTCATGATTTCTAAGTGCGAGAACAAGAATAGCAGGGTGTTCAAATACTTATGTCCCTCAATGTATATGTTTCTATGCCATTAAGTCCTCATCTATTACATGTATTGGGAATAGATAATCTGTAAAGAACTGTTCTGAACTGAATACATTGGACAGAGGAACAGAGATGAAGACTTTCAAAAAGTACTTTCATTTTAAACAGCCTAAAAGTGAGAATGAGTATATTCACAAAATGTAATTGTTCTAGCATTTCCAAATTATAAAAACTAAAGAAGTGTATTATGTACATTTAAATACTGCAACTGAAACTGGGCAATAACCGCCTAAGTTTGGCAATTGTGGTGTTCTGGCATAGGGACTGTCAGGAACCCTATTTTCAGTATTGTATACTGACATCATTATAGTTAATCTTAGGTTGATGGCTTACTAGTAAATGTTTGATGTTCTTTGATTCACTTTTTAATTTATCATTTGTCACTATTTCCCAGATGAAAAAAATGTTACCCAGGTGATTTCATACATCTTCAGAAAGCTTGCTGATGTATATAGATTCTTCTACATATCAGAGACACCCTTTTGCCCAGTTATGTCCCTATATACTGTAGTAGTAAAAAGTGTTTATTCCACTGTGATTATCATTACACAGTCTCTATGATTATGGTCTACATTAGGGTAAAAAGAGAGAGAGACAGCCTGTGCTCACCAGCATATTTGCTCAGGTAGAAGGGAAAGTTGTTTTCTTCTGTGCTGTAGGGAGAGATAAAAGTTGTGATCTACCCCTTATTTATTTAAAATTTTTTATTACTTCTGTACACTGGTAATTTTCCACACCTCTTCCTGGTACTGCTACCTCTTCCTGGAAAGTTTGACAGGGTTTTTTGTCTCTCTGAAGATCTATCTATCTATCAGAGCCTGAATTACCGTACTACAGATATGTGTTAAATATTGCTTTTGAAACCAGCTACATATGGTTAGAGGAACCCATGTTTAGGTTTTGATTTCAAAGTTTAGATACGTTTTAAGTGTGACATACATGTTGAAATTATCAGTAAGTTCATAAGTAAAGGTTTTGTGCGATCTGCAGATGTATGTGGGTCAAAGTCAACAATCAACAGAAGACTTCACCAGAGTGAATACAGAGGTCTCATCACAAGGTGAAAATCATTGGTGAGCCTCAAAAACAGGAAGGCCAGATCAGAGTTTACTCAACAGTTAGCACATATGCTAACTGTTGTAATTCCTACACTGTTCACCTGATTTGGATGTATATGCCCTCAAATTAAAGCTGACAGTCTGCATTAAAGCATTGTGTTTGTTCATTCCAATTCCATTGTGGTGGTGTATAGAGCCAAAGGGTTTTGAATTGTTTCGACATCCGAATATTTATGGACCTGACTGTATAGATTGAAAGTCCAGAATATGTATACTGAAGCAGTGGTGGTCAACTTGAAAAAGAAGACCTCATGTGCGGCCCAATTACTCAAAATGGCCACATATTAGTAGCCAATTTTGCAGTTTCATCACATCTTTAAACAGCTTATACAAAATGAATAGACTGCAACACTCCAATTCCCAAAAGTTTTTGTCCTGCTGCAAGTTTTTGCAGCGTGGTGACGTCACCACACTGTGATCATGGGTCAATCGAACAGAAATCGATGTGCGCCAAAGTTCACATCAATTGCCGTTCGATTGGGACCTGGTACACCCGTGTTGTAAGAAAATCTCTCATCAAAGTGGCTGAGAACTGCATAGAGGAGGGAGGCAGCCCGCATCCAGCATGGCTCCCCCTTGCACAACAAACAGAGCTTTGATAGGCCCTGCCCCCTTTCCACTGCTGAGGGCTGTGCCGCCGCTTTCTGCCTCTGCTACTTTGGATGGGGACTCGCGGTCCCCCTCTGAAGTAATGAACCTAAAACAATGGAACCCTGTTCAATCGAAGGCATACACAGGTAGATTTCTTAATAGATTAGAGCACAATCGAGCGTGCACGATGCTCGATTGTGCTCAAATCTATTTAGAAATCTACCCATGTATGCCCAGCTTTAGAGTCAATGGCAATAATTATTATCAGCATCATTAACACTATCCACTAGAAAAATATGGTCAGGGGCAGCATTTAAAACCACCAGTGTTATGATCAGCAACAGCAATAGTAACTAACAGCATTAGGGGCATTGGTAGCAATAATAGTGCTAGTGACTGCACCAATAACATTAAAATCCCTCATCAGTTTTAGTGCTGCAATCATTCCCAAATTAAATTATTTCCAAAGTACTGATACACTAGTAGAGTAGAGTGCATCATGGTCCCACTATTGAATGCATCTATGATGTGTTTGGACATCCATGGGCATCCTGTAAGGTATGCGTTCCTTCTCCTTTGAAAGTTAATCTCGCGGTCCCGGAAGTGATGATGGTAAAAGACCAGAAGTGATGTTGGTGTGATGGGCATCAGTGCACCCATACTTGTTTCAAACAGGAAAATCTTTAAGGGTTGTGTTCAATTCGCACATCCACACTGCATGTCCATATACTCCCGGTACACAGCCTCCCCCTTGGGGTTAAGTGTCCTGCCAGCATAAATCATCCGGTGCTGGGCTACAGAGGATCAGCTCATCCACACATACGAAGACCAAGATGTAAAGTAGTAACAGTCTGCACTCTTTTTGTTAAAATCCCTCTGACGCGTTTCACTTGTATAAAGCGTAATCACTCTATGATTAGGCTTTTATACAAGTAAAATGCGTCAGAGGGGGTGATCCCTGGAGGGAACCTGTCTGTATTATATTTGTGTAATGATGTATCAATAAAGCCGAAGAACTTTTAAGAAATCCAGAGTGCGGACTGTTGCTACTTTACATCTTGGCACCCATACTTGTATTGGGCTCTGTTACATTAATGTTGGCGCAGGTCTCTATGTTGATATTAAAGCAAGTGAGTACAATGCATCCCATCAACGCATGCTTGAACAGGATCATTGAATGTAATAGAATGCGTCAACAGTACGTCAAACTGAGGGGTTTTAACCCATGGAAACATAGCTTAAGGACAGAAAGAGGTCATAGAGAACAGGAAGTTACAAAAAAAAGTGCAGGTGGATGATTTTATGTAATGGTTGCACACAAACCCCCCTGAAATCTTTCTACCTCCAAGTGCTACATGAGAAAGGCAGTACACTGCCCACATTCAGCTTACTAGCTTAGCACTATCACTTTTCCCAAGACCAGTGGTAATAAGTAAGGCTCTATTTTCTTTCTGTGAGATAGGCGCTGCCTATAGGCCAAGACTAGTACTATACCAAAAGACACTTCGTAACCTTATGCTAACTGCACGCATAGAGCTGGTGGGCCATGTACCCAAACACTGTTAAAGTAATTCAATATTCTGGACTATATATATGTCTGTAAAAGCACTTCAATGCAAATCCTCATTGAACTCTCTATCTATAAACATTAGACATTATTTTTTATAAAAGTTCACTGAACTTTTAGCTTTTTTTCCCCTCTACAACAGAATTGTGGCTGTTTTAAACTTTTAATAAAAACAATCAGCAGGGGTTTAAAAGGTGTTAAAACCAGCTGAAATCTAACTCTAGAGTTTTTTTCTTGTGATGTTTGAGAAAGAATACCTTCGCAAAAATGCTATGGATGGCTTATTTTAAAAGCATTTTTACCACTATTAAAGTTTAACTTTCATATTGGTGTACATATACACTTTTAGGAGCAGTTGATCACAATCACAATTGACCAGTGGTGTATTAGGCTGTGTAAGGTATTCGCTTTCTGAAAATAGTTCGGAATTTGTCATTTCTATTTTCACATAAAAACTATTTCTGCCTCTTTGTTCTGCATAGGTTATTTCTAACTTTGTATGGATGCTCTGTATAAACAAATCTAGTATATGCAGAATAGGAGAAATGTTTATTAGCAATAACATTGTGCAAATAAAAAAAAAATATCGTACATTACTCCACCAAATTATGAGCAAGGCTCACATTTTTAAACCTTTAATAGATGGACAGATTTGAAACTAACACCTTATATATATTATGAAGATCCCTAACCATTACCCCAGAACACAATGAATTTAGATTCCTATTGCATCTTCATCAATAACATATATGTAAAAAGTTTACATTAAAAGTTTATCTTGCTGAGCACATTATCTAGCTGAAAGTAACCTTTATCAATTAACATCTTTTCTTGCATACTCACCTTGTAAATATGCAAATGTAATCAACACCTTACCTACATGAGCACCCTGACCCTCTAATCACTGTAATCTACTCATGGTGAGCAGATTATTGAAATTACAGCAACATCTCAGAGTATTTACTATTTACAGAGTATTTAGTAGTTAAGAACTTTATACAAGTCTTGCTGATTTGAGAAAACCAGAGGACTTATAAAAAGTCTTAAACAAATTTACTTGATCAAGAACTGCGATATTACCACCCAGGTCTGACTCCTCCTCTTTGTTTAACAAGTCCCTCCTCTTCTCTAGGACTTAAGTAAAATGAAGGAAAAAAATTACTTGAGTTATGACATCACAAATAATAATTGCAAATATGTTTTATGATTTAAACATGATCTAACACTGAGCAGACAATACTTCTGGAAAGGAAGATTAGGGAACAGAAAATTGCTCTATCCCTCTGCATGTAACTGTTATTTTTTGCAAAATCCAATTAACCTCCTGAGCGTTTCGCCGAGGTCCAGATTTCTGTACCAAAAGCGTTACGCTGTTTATCATTGAAAAAAAAATGTTGTAGGCCTGTAACTGACCAAAAACACGGGTCTAGTAGACATCCTGAATATATAAAGTTTTAAACGCTTAAATATTTTAAAAAAAATCACATTTAATGATCAAATAAAATATAAAACACAAAAATCTGCTCAAACTAGAATTCATTTTTTAAATCAACCAAAACTGACAGGCGGTCTGATACACCGCGCAGGGAACAAAGTCGCACGCTGGCACATTTGCTGGCGGATTACCTACAGCTTGCCCGTGGCTTAGGGCTCGCTCCTGCCGCATTGGGGAGAGTGTCCCTATTGATTTAGCTGAGACAAAATGCAGAAAAAAAAAACTGATCCATACGGAATTCATGCAGCAGTCATGGGCGCGTTTGTCCGCGTCTGGGGACACCTCCATTGATCTCGGTGAAAGTGTGGTGTCTCTGGCGGCAATGTCGGTGGCTGCAATGAAGACCGTCATCCCGCAGCTTCATTCATCACCGCGGTATGCCACCACTGCAAAATAGTGGCAGAGTGGACCCTGTGCCATTCATTTGAATGGGAAGTGTCCTCTCTGCATCTTTTTCCCTGCTGCGGACTTAATCCCACCGTGGGGGACAAAAGGCGCAGTGGACGCAAACCCTTACAAGTATTTAACTTATCTGATGCTTTTCCTTTATTTTGAACTTGATTTGACATACAGACAAATCCAATCCAATCAAATCCAACATTAAAGAAAACTCATCATACAAATATCTGTTTTTTTTTAAAAATGTTGTTTTTTTTCATTTACATTGAATTGGAGCGAATGTCATATGTCAGAATGAAAGATAAACTTATAAGGAGCAAAAAAAGTAATTTTTTTTTCTTTCAAATTTTTGAACTTCCCGCCCCTCCCCCGTCCCGATGTCGTCATCGCTCACCCGCCGGCACGATCACGATCATCGGCATCTGACGATCAGACAGCTGGGGACACTGAGAGAAGAGCAGACGTCTCTGGGCTGCCTGCAGCCATTGCAGGTAACAGCAGCCCGAGTTAACTCGGGCTGATCCTTTTATGCAACTTTCTTCAGCCCGAGTTAACTCGGGCTAAACACCCAGAAGGTTAAAGTATGTTTTTCCTTGATGCTTTGAATGTAACTAATATAAGGACACCTTGGTACTTGTGTGAAGACTTTGATGATATAAGTAAATTGCTTTCCCACTTTCATCCACTACAGTGGATTCATGAGATAATAGGGTCTCTAAATTGGTTCCTGGACCTCCCTCTCTTCTCTCTTTCTCTTACCTTGCCTTTTCTTCCCACTAGCTTCTACCCTTATTTTCTTTAATCTTTGAGCTCTCTTTAGTCAAGGAGGGTTGTATCTTGAAGCCCAATCTAATCGATATCACCATCACTTGACATTTATAGCTCATGTGGTCTTCAATGTCTCACTTATAGTTATTCACATGTTCAAACCTTCTTTTTCTCCTAGCTACAATTACTATTATTTGTGTACATGATTCGGTTTGTTGAATGTTCCTAACTTTACATGGATTTGGAGTTTGAGCTATGAAACCTATGGTATCCCTTGACTTTCTGTAATATGTATTGCAGATTTGTTTAATAAAAACTTACTTTTATTAAGGTAAATTGGACTAATAAAGACGTTATTTGGACATTTTATTAGCTCAACATATGCATTTTATTTAACTGACACCAAGCATTTTACTGGTCATACAACAATTTGTAAGCTAAATACTGTTCAATTTATAAGTCTACAGCTGCTTTTCAATGTTTAATAGTTCATCATGAAGTAAAATAACAAATTTGTGCTTGTGTCAATAGACCAACCATAATTTTTTAGAAAAAATCTCGTTGTTTAAATGGATCACATTGACTTCAACCAAATTACTTATCTATTATATTTGAATTGAAAATCTCTGAATCACTTCATCTGAAATTTTTATCTGCAAATTTTTTTATCTGCAAAAATTCACTTTTGATATAGGGTGAAATGTTCCAGGATTCTTTTAATTTCCTCAGAAGACAGCAATAGTTGCTTATGTGGCCAGTGACCAGGCCTGAATTGAGGTTTGAGGAGTGGGATGACACATGCAGAGCTCAATGTAGTTTTGGATTTAAAATCCAATTACTTTGGGGTTTTCTGGTAGTCTAACAATGGGAAATTATGTCATGACAATTCTGCTAGGTCTCAAAGTATGGTAGGTACTACTGTAAATATTTAAGATATATTCATCTAAGTACAGGAAGGTGTACTTCCTGCTTTCTAAATGTATAGAAGTAAATATTTACACAAAAATGACAAAGAATATACAAATGTTTACAAACATTTTGCTTTAATTACTGTGGAACACAAAGGAAAGAAAGGTAATTGAGATGAGTGGTCCACATCTGTCTTTATAGTACATTTCCCCAACACTTGTCTTTCTGTTTTCTTTTTTCCTTTTGCTCATCAATAAGGGTGTTGTTGGTTTTTGTCATGAATTCATCAGTTGATCCTCCTCTTTTCTTTCAATACACAATGAGCACTTGGAAAGGAGGATTTTTGCATATTCCTCCTCTTTCTCTTTGAGATGTTGTTGCTGACCAACTTTAAAACACTGCAGTATTTAGGAACCCTGCAGTGCCATTTTAAGTACTTGGACCTGCAAAGTGCCCCAAGCAATAACTACCTGAATTGCTTTTAATTACACAATATAGCTGCATCATCTTACTTCAGATTCCTTTTGATTGATGCTGTAAGGCAGTTGTAACCGCAGATGATGGGATTAAGTGCTCTTGAAGTGACTTTAGCTTCTTGTCGGAACAAAGGGAATGAAGAGAACACTCAGTCTCTCCTTTTGAACAAGCTGCCTTTTTCACATGCTATATAAAGAAATACAATTAAAAACATTACCCATAGAGGGAAATTGAAATGTGCATTCAGACAAGGACTCCTCTTGACTATAATTAGACATATATGATCCAGGATATTTTTCCCATTTGTTAATGTTAATTGTTCAAGAACAAAGCCACGGAAAAAAAGAAAACAATTAAAACAAGGATCATAACTATAGCTATTAGCATGTGTGATAAAATGCATGGACTGCAGCTGGAGCAGTCAGCAAATTGGAAGGTGGATTTTTATTAGGCAAATGTTGTGTTTAGGCTCTGTTGTTAGCTGTCAGTGTTTGCACAAGACCTGCTGTTGTTTATAACAAACAACTTATATCTTCTTTTCTTAATTAGCCACCATTATTGTGCAAATTTTGATGTTTTGTAATTTTGGAAGGCGATCCCTAGCTGTGCTTTTCTTTGCCTTTATTCCATGCCTTGTCTTAAATACAATGCAAAAACTGTTTTCATGTGTCTGCTTTTTGGAAAACACAATCATAAGTATATGCCCATACATTTTTTATCAAACATCAGCTGGGCTGTTCTATATCTTGTGCTTATAGTAGAAGTTCTCATAACTATGAACAGCATCATTGTGGGTCACACATTGAAGTGATATTTCTTGTAATTAAAAGCAAGTTTCAATATAATTTCTTATGCTATATGTCTATTTTCAACTTTTGAGATTATAATAATAATTAATAAGTTTATTTGGCTATCTATATATATATATATATATATATATCAACAATAGAAATAGAAATTTAGTGAACCCGTTATCAGGTATAGAAATTTATAATATTTTAATATAATATAATTAATATATTTATAATATTTTAATAATTACTAATTAATTACAAATTAAAACAAGAATTTAATGTCTTTCCAATGAATATTGAAGAAAATCTAGATGTACAATCTTTTCCACATCTGTACATTTTTTTGTACTATATCCATCATTTACCAATAGTCTCATATTAAGCGTTATGCATTACTTTCTTTTTTGCTGCCAAATGGCAAGGGCTATACATATCTTTACTTTTACTTTTCTTTACTGAGCTGCTAAAGACAATGTTCTTACTTAATCTTCTTCAAGTTTGTAATCTAAAAATCTCCTTTTTTTAATAATATGAAAAAATCTAACCTATGAAAGTAGTACCTAAGATTGCATAAGGATAAAATCTGCAGTAATGGAGATTCAGCTCACTAAAAATACTGAACTAGAATGTTCTTTCGTGCAGGAGGAGCACCATTTCAGGCTTGGTGTTGCATGGGAATGAATAGCCAATGTACATAACATGCATTATCATGTGACCATGCAAATGGGTCTTTTTATATTTGTATACCCTTTTTAAAGTGTTTGATACATTAGGTAAGGTTTACAACCTGTCAGGTTTTATTGCTGTGTCCCCTCTGGGGAAATGCATCCTTTCAATATCAATTAGTCCAGGTGGCTATTGCCAGCCATTTAAATGCAAAATGGTTACCTTTGCAAACTTATGAACATTTACCAAATGATTTGTGATATCTGCTATTACAAAAAATGTATGATGAAGGGAAATGATCAAATATAGTTTTGTACAACATTATCACACAGATTATTTTTTACTTGTTAAGGCAAACTCTGTATGTATGTACTATATAGTCATGATGTATTTCTAAAACAATAATTTGCGTTCATGTTACCATGTATTATTGCAGGTTAAACAATATTCAGCATTAAGTTTAAGATGTTCATTTAAGTTGTATCATTCCCAGACTGTTTTTTCTCCTCACTGCTGTTCCTGTTATAAGCAATAACATTTTTGTGAAGCTTTACATGGATTGGGAAATGAAGAACTCCAGTGCTTTGACTGGTTACTCTGCAGTAATGAATAATTTTATTTATTCACAAGGCAATTTTCATTGTCATATTTCTCTGCTGTTTTTAATTTAACTTGCACCACTTAGTTTCCATGTCACACCGTTACATCTTGAGTTATAGATGGAATTTCATCTGAGCTGCAGGGTTGTTGTTCTTGAAAAGAAACAAGGCATAAATCTAGGAGATTTTGTAGTTGTTCAATGTGTTAGACTGCATTGTGTAAAATTACCAAATACATTTCCAGTGTCTAATTTATGCCAGAAATCTCTGTATGAAGGACAGTATAGGTTTAGTAACATAGCTGTGCTGAGTGCCATTGAACAGCATCTTTTAGTACATCAGGACATTGATTTATTCTGTAGCATTTGGACTCAACCTCAGCTTAGCAAGATATCATGTGCAAATGCTGACAAGTAATATGTCCCTTACCGTGTACTCTGCTTGACTCCAAATTTATCATGTTTCAGTGGTTTAACATAAGCGTACTATTGGGTATTTTAATGGGTTTACAGCAAAATTCGTTTTTGCAAGGCTGAGAAGTTGGCTATTAGTCAACTTTATTTCTGGTTATATCAAATTTGCAGAGTCTTGAATATTCTGCTTCCTGTTGACTTCCTTATTTGCTGGTATATTTTCTCATTTGAGATGAGCAACTGAAAAACAAGGAAGAAGTTGCAAGATAAATTAGTTTCAATAATGAGAAAATGTATATGGGGATTAAATGTCAGATTAATATCAACCTAGCTAAATATGCTAAAAGATTAAAATATATCAAATCAGAACATTTTAGGAATTGATTAGACCTATCCCGGTATCTGTACCGTTATCCTTATTATAAAAAATTAACACATTGTACAATTTGTTTTATCTAATACATTCAGCTATGTTTAGATTTAGGATAGTTCCACTCCACTCACCAGATAGATAAACCTGAATGTAAATAGAACTAATTAGTATTATTTAAACTATCCAGTAGGAATTGATTTAAGAAAAAAATGTCATACTATTTTTGCTTTCAAATCTGTACTATTTTAACATTTGATTAAGTAATGGTTTATAAGGCACATTGTTGATCCATAAAATGTGGCAAATGTTTTTAATGGCAAAATGTCTGTGAAGAACAATAAAGATTTCTTATGTCCCTGTTTGATTTTTTTATGCAATTCACTGCACTCACTCTCTGGACAAAATATTTATATGTTGACAAAGTAGGTGTAACTGGATGCTATAGAAAAATTGACCAACAATCTCAATTGTCCTTAAATCAGTAGGTAATGAAGACCTGGAGCGTATACCAAGTTGGGTGGAGTTTTCTCAGTCGGAGACTACCTTCAGTTTTACACCACAGAACCACATAAACTACAAACATAACAGAAGACCACCAACAGCTATTAAAGGATGACCCCTTCCCTACCCAATCCAAAACCAACCACCACTAAACAACACTGCTGACAACATGAAATCAACATAAAAAAAAATCATACACAACTAAAAAAAATAGAGCAATACAAGTCATTCCAAAACATTACCACCTATCCTACACTAACCAATAATTTACGCTACTAAAAACACACAAAGCTTCACCAATCCGGATTTGAATCCAGTGATGTTCTGTCCCTCCAGCATCACTGGATTCGGGCCTGGCTGGCTGCCGGGCACACAGGGATTATGGGAGGCAGACGTCAGAAGTGACATCTACTCTCCCTAAATCCACTAGCTTCATGAGCAGGCCGCAGCCAGAGCTAGCTGCATCTCACAGGAGGGGTGGGGCACCCCACATTCTGAGATTTGGCCAGGTAGTTTTTGTTTTTTTCCTTTAACCTTGGATCTGCTCTATTATCAGCACCTCCGATGCCAATAATAGAAAGCAGATTCTGAGGTTGTAGGTCCGCTTAAAATGTCATAATTAAATACCTTATGACACATAACATACAACTCAAGCCAACCTGACAATTATTAACAAATAAACATACATACTTATATTTCCTTACTGGCTAATTCTAATAATAACATTAATTATTACATGTAGCCAATACATGACATATGTATCAATACCCCTGCAATACAAATAATAAATTTACGAAAACCCCTGAAAATAAATGTACATTTACTTACAGTTAATATGTCCACTCCAGTGCTGTAATCCAATCACAATAAAATCCAATGAAGTGACTCTTGATTTAAAATAAAACCATGAACCCCCTCCCCCCCAAAAATAGTCTTCCCTCCAATAATAAATAAAAAATAAATCCATTGTTGTCCACGATGTAAAAAAACTTTCATCGCATGATCCATTAAAAAAAATGCATTCTGTGGCGGGTGACCCCAAATAAATCCACGATGATGTAAAAAAAAAAAAAAGTTTTCTTCACTCCGCGGGAGAGGTCCTCTCTTCTGGAAGTCCTGGCATTGAAAGAGGTATGACTTCCGGTCCTGCACAGTAAGTATGCGCCGGTCCGTGACGTCACAGCTTGTTGATACACAAAACCCATGTGGCACCTCAAAGGGTCATGCTTCCGGTGATGTTACGAAGCAGCGCAGAGAGCATGGGAAGATTTTTCTCATTCTCACTGCTCATGACCGTAAGTCATACCTAGAGATGGTCGAATTTTTCGAATTGCTAACTTTGTGAGCTGATTGCAAAGTCTGTGAAAATGGTATCATCACCAAAATTGCTGGCGATGTAGAGAAGGGTAACATTTTTAAAAAAAAGTTTTGCTTTAGCGCATGTAGTTTTTGTATAAATCAAGTTCAAAATGAAAGTAAAAATTCCGATTTAAAAATTTTTGACTTGACTTTGAACTTAATTTGTGCAAAACTATTTGTGTTAAGCAGGGTACAGACGCTAAGATATGGGCCAAATTGATGGCCGCTTTGAGCTGTTTTGCGCTGGACAAATCAATCCAGCTCGAAAACAGCCATATTGGACATGACCTTAAATATGGCCAATGTCCGATGCTTTGCCTAGAGACCGCTGGTCTCTAGGCATAGCTTCAGCTGGGCTAAGAAGAGCAGAGCCATCTCTCCCCAGCCCCGCCGATATCTGACAGCAGCGTGATGACGTCATCACGCTGCTGCAGGGTACATCGGACGGCTGAAATATCGAGCCGTCTGTACCCTGCTTTAGAGTAATTTTTTTTGTAGTATACCCCCAACCATTCTCTACATCTCCAGCAAGTTTGGTGATGATACCATGTTCAGGGGCTTTGCAATTAGCTCGAAATCTTCAAAATGGTCGCATTAAAAAAAAAAAAAAATTCGACCATCTCTAGTCATATCTCTTTCAACGCCAGGACTTCAAGAAGAGAGGACATCTCCCGTGGTGCTCAGGAGGAGTGAAGAAGACTTTTTTTAAAACAACATTGTGGATTTATTGGGGTCACCCGCCAAAGAGTTAATAGTTTTTTTTTTCAATGGGTCATCGGGTGGCAGTTTTTTTTTACATCACAGACAACAATGGATTTATATGGGACTGCCCCAGACTGGATAAATTTTTTATGGCTTTTTATTTATTTATTAACGGAGGGAAGATTTTTTTTTGGGGGGGGGCGTTCGTGTTTTGTTTTTTTTTATCAAGAATTATTATATTGGATTTTTATAGGGATTGGACTACAACGCTGGAGTAAACATATTAACTGTAAGTAAATGTATTTACGCTTATTTTCGTTATATATGTATTATTTGTTATGTATTGCGTTCTTATTCCTAAGTCAGCAATACTCCTGCAATGCATATGTCATGTGTATCTAGGCTACATTATTGTTATTATTTCATGTAACCGGTATAGAAATGTATATGTATGTATTATTTATACCAATTGTTGGGGTGCCTTGTGTGTTATGTTATATGTTGTGTTGTTGGTTGTGATATACATATACTTATATGTATTTTAATGTATATGTATGTTTAGTTTTTTTAATTATGGTGTTTAAGGGTTTAATGCTTGCTATAGTGGTTTATATACCCACTATTGTAAGCACATTGAATGTTTAATAATATGTAATGTAAGAATAGGATATATATATTTTTTTAACGTTTGTAAATTGTGTTAGATTTGTGGTTAGACTTGTAGACTTTATTAATTAGATTAGTATAGTGTGGCTTTGTGGTTAATATATGAGGGTTTAGTGAATTAAACTGTAGTTTTTTCACTATAGTGTGGGTTACTGGTGGTTAGGTTTTAAAGGATTTTGAAATTTGTATGGTTTGTTTATTTTAAATATGTGCTATTTCTTGTTTTATAATTGTCGGGTTTAATAAATGTTGCGGTTTTAAGAGGAGAAATATGTGTTATTTTGGGGTTTGACAATTGTTTGATTTTTTATGTGCTTATTGCTATATTTGGAAGACTATGGGGTCAATATAACCCAATAGTCATTCCAAGTTATTACCGTTATCATTTATTTCATGATTACAGATGGTATTTCGGGGGGGGGGGGGGGGTGATATATGTGTTCATTTATTATGTGTGCAGGGACATAGGGAAGACTACAGGGGTGAATGATTACATTGCAAAATAAATATGTTCTTGCCCCTCCCTGAATCTGTCTGAGCCAAACATGTGGCATCAGGGGCTATATAGCACCCGATGACCTGTTCCAGCGAGCCAATCACTGTAATGTTAGCACCTGACATGACTACTGGCATTGCCTGTCTGCGCAGACCCAAGCATGGCACACAAGCACACGCAGTGCTCGTCCAAGTAGCACCATGTGCCGAGCAAAGCATTGCTGGAGCTGAACATGCGGGCTCATTACTAGTCATAAAAAAAATAAGAAGATATCTGAAATGGTGAAATGTGAGCAATCTCAACATATGCACGCAAAAATCAGTGATCGTACAATGATTGCAGTACACACACAAGGTGGGGAATAGATACCTGGATGGGGACTAAGGGTCTAATGAGTGTGTGATGCGCACCCATTGTTTTCAATGGGCTTGTCTGGGTGCTTGGGTCACGCTTGCGGCTCTATGCACTATGAAAGATGGAGTAAAGCAAGTTTTTGAGAACAAAACGCGCCAAGCCGCAAGTACACTGTGCTGGTTTGAATAGTTCCATTGGGGACGTTTTTCATTTAGACGCGCCCTATTGCACTCAAGAAATGGAGCCTTGGCTTTTACCTTATGATGTCTGATCACTTTGAGGTGTTTCAGTAAATTAGAAGACACGTTTCTATTAATGGGATTCCACCTGGAAATGTTGTAAGTTCTGCACTTTAGTTCATATCCCCCTCACTTTAGATTTGTACCTTGTAAGCATCAAGTATAAGTAGTAGTACTTGCAATTAAATGAATACCCATTGTTTTTGTTTATAGTACAGGCCACTATGTTGGTACAGGCCTCTATGGTCCATATGCTGTTGGCAGGAAGGCTCAATGAGCTTCTCAAAGTTTGACCATCAAGATGGTTCAGACTGTACGTCTCTTGGGCAGACAAACATAGTTGTTAGGACAGATACTAGGACAGATTATGTTTATTCAGTTTACCCAAGTTTTGATGAAAGCAACTTTTTCTACCATTATCTACCTTCTGGATTATTTCCATGAAGGTATTGGAAAGAATTTCAAAAATTTTAGTAATTGTACTTTATTTTCAAACAATGTTATGATCAAAAAGTCTGTTTTTAGTGTGAGACTTCTTTATTTTATACGCGTTTCTAGAATTTGTTATAATATTGGGCAATGCAAATAACTACCCAGTCAAGTTAGCTTATCTCTATCCATATCAAGCACTGTTTAACCTATGTTTTATATGTGTACATTTTTGTAAAAAAAATTTAACTCCATTAGCCTCTTCAGAACAAAATCCAGTTCTGTTGTTTGTATCCATAGGAGGTGTCTTCTTTTTACCTGGGGCCATGACACACTATAAAAACTCTTTTTTGTGGACTTTATGTATTTATCCCTTTAGTTATGGTGTAAAGATTCTAGGCTTGTTCAGCTTAACCTTTAAAGTGCCCCAGGATATACCTTATCACAAAAGATTTAAAGACCTTAATATGTATAGCTTGAAGGAGTAACGGGCACTGTTGTTGAAACTTTCAAATGTATTAAGAGAGTCTGACAAAGTTTGTAAGGCAGGCTAGTTTCATAGAAAGTGAAATGCTAAAAAAGGTCAGGCTTTAATCCTGCCAGAAGAAAGACTGAAAAACATCTGGGATAGATAAGGCTATTCTTGAACTGAAATAAGCCCAAGGATTTATAGATGTTTGGTCTAAAAAGTAGACTGTCTAAATTGGAAACCTACAACATTGTTTAAAGAAGACTTTGGACTTTGTGTAAAATGTGTATATATACACAAAATACAATATTTAAATGATTTTAAATCATGTAAATCCTACTTTCTTTAAAAAGTAGTACACAAACAGCTTATCACATGTTGAAACAAACAAAATGTGATGGAAACGTTTCGGGAAAATGGAAACCTTTGTGTGATGCTAAAATACTCAGAGGCACATCTCACAACTAATTAGTAAAGGTGGTATCCGGGCCTTAACATGACTGAATTTAAAACATTAGGGATGCACCACACTCATTCATAAGAGCACTTTTAGCCAATGATCTATTTTGTACTCATTTTATTTGTGTGCTTTAAAAATAATATTTGCTAAATAACCCTAAACTACATGTCTAACCTAAATTTTAGGACCACCTTTGTTTCTATTAGTGAAGTGGTGGACCGCATTCAAATCAATGCTGAAGTTTATGTTAAAATAGAGCAAGTAACTTCCATAAGCTGGGCATGGATGGGACGATTTCCCGTTGACTGCCGAGCCGACCTAGCGAGCGTGATGACATCATCACGCACGGCCGGTAGTGCCAAGAACCGTCCGGCACCCTTTGTGTGCCGCCCATTACCCCGGCTGGGGACAGACGTCCCCATCCAAACTAATGGGATCGGATAAAAATTATCCATCATGTCGGATCACTGTGCGATCCAACATGACGGCTGATTTTAGTTCAATCTGACAAGTTGGCTCACCCGATTCCCACCCGACCCGATCCAAATCAGATGCAGGAACGCGCACGGCATCTGATCGGTGGTCGGGTCGGGCAGGAATCGACCCATCTATGCCCAGTTATAGTCATGATTATAATGTAAGCTATTAACCACCTTCCTAAAAGCTCCAACCTGAGGGTAGTGTAACCTCCTCACATTGGCTTTTAGAGAAGTGATGAGCTGCCACAGGCATGGGCTTTTGGGGAAAAAAATTTAAGGTCAAAGCAGTCATTTTAAACAATCTTCACTGGTTCAAGTATCGGCAGTATAACTTCCCCTTTGTAGGAGTCAGTGTCAATGATAATAATAAATATAACCCTTGTTCCTGCTGCCTACACAGCTGTTCTGTGCACGTTGTAACGCCTTGACCGTAATAGCCCTTGTGGGCCCCCCCCCCACTTGCCCCATTGCTGGCCTCTGGCACTCAGGTATCCGGGGGCAACCGTTTTCATGTTAAGCACCGTGCCATCCGCGGGGTATTCCTGGACGATCGCTGCCTGCCCCATGATTCAGCTACCCCTTTTGTTTTTTATTTGATGGTGTCTGGAGCCTGCCCTTGTGTATGTTTTCTTTATGTGTTATTGTATTTGGTTTTGTCTGAATATACATTAGCCTGTTGAGGAAAGTACAGTTATAATAATATAGGATGTTAGAGTGTTGTAAAGAACTGCAAAAGTTATGTTATTGTTATTTCAAAGAAATAGAGGAGAAATAGTTAAAATAAAATTTATTTTCTTAATTAAAATCAAATTTTGTTATGTCAACATTAATTTGTGTTCATTTAAATGGCATATTCATCAGTTTAAAAATGAATCAGTAGGAAATTAATTTAACATGAAAATTACTGTGAAATTTCGGAATGTCAGTTCCTCAGAGGGTAGCTAGCAAATGCGATAATATAAATATTGGGAGGTATACGCAGCAAACATTCATTGTACATGTTCACAAGTAACTTTTGCACATGTGTATAAGGAGTTTTAAAGTATGTTAAGTATCCAAGGATGTCAAAGCAAAGAAGAAGCAAGCCAATTATCATTTTGAGTTCCCCAAACTCAATGAGTGCCGTATTTTTCGGACCATAAGACGCACTTTTTCACTCCCAAAATTGGGGGGGGGGGGGGGGGAGTGCCTGCGTCTTATGGCCCGAATGTGCGACCACCCGTGTCTAATTGTCCGCCAGTGATTGCAACTTGGCTCCACGTCAGCTCTAGCAGCAGATAGGAGATCAGCTGTGTGCAGATCTCCATCTTCCGGGAGCTGAACTGTATTTGCAGAGCCCCGCAAATATAGCCAATGCAGAGTGTGTGTGGGGAGAGCTGCACTCGCAGGCAGCTTCCTTACACATGCAGGGTACAGGAGACAGGGAGATCAGTGTGCAGATTCCCCCATAGGCCCCCCCCCCCTTCCCACTGTGTGAGGAATAAGAGATGCTGAAGTGTGCTCTATAGTGACATTATTTTTGTGGCTGAAAAGGGGTACTGCATGAGATTTTTTCACTAATTCATTTAAACACATTAAATATTTTTTTTCCTGATTTCCTGCTCTAAAAACTTGGTGTGTCTTATGTTCAGGTGCGTCTTATAGTCCGAAAAATACGGTAACCTATTTTTGTACAGAATGCAGTTTATGCTGGGAGACTCAAAAAAGTATGAATATTTGTTATTTATGTTTGTATTGACATGCTTAATAATAAAATTTACATGTAGCAGGGAATTGACATAGTTATCGTCATTTAACAACTTAAGTCATAAACATAGAAACAGCAAACACATTTACAATTATTTCTAATCTCTTTTGAGAAAATATTTTGAGATATAACAGCTATAGCAATTTTTGTTTTCTGATTTGATGTGGAGATTCAAGTTTCTCAAAATTTGTTTATTTATAGAAAATATTCTGCATTTGCAAGTGGATTCCTGAGAACAAGAACCAGCTGTTTGTACTCTCATATTCGAGCAGTTCACAAGTATGTACCTCGAAGAGCCGTTCTATATATACCTGGAAATGATAAAAGAAAAATACAAAAAATACCTACGCTTAATGTGGACTGCGCAGTGCTAGACTGTGAAGATGGGGTAGCTATCAATAAAAAGGTATGTAGTTAGATAAAAGAAGAAAAAATCTATAGTTAATGTTAATCTCAAATGTTTTTGTTTGTTTGTTTGTTTTGTTTTTGTTATTTTTTTTTATATTCACTGCAACCCAACTTTAGTTTTAACAGAAATGGTATTTTATGTCCATTAAAGCAAGATTTCCATCTATAGAGACAGTCTTTTGGCTTTAGTAGTTTGTCGCACCTAAAACAAGCATGCAGCTGTTATACAGTTGTGCATCAATTAGCTTAACACCAAAGCTATACTCTCATTCTGGGTTAGCAGAACACTCATGATTTTTTTAAAACCCAGGTCCACCATGGTATCTTACCTCTCCTATTCCTAGGTCCCCTCTATTTAACCAGCAGGAGGCAGTGTTTACTTCCAAAGTCTACAATGGCTTGGCCAGCATTTAATAGTAAAAACAATTTACTATTATATCGATTTAAGATTATTATTATTGTGATTACATTTCTAATATTTAGGCAATCTAGGTAAATATAGTATAGAAGGTAGGTTTTTGTGATAAACAAATCTATTATGTCATGAAGTATATTTTTTGTCAGTTACCTATTGTAAAGGTCTAAATCAAAAGCCCTTAACCTAATCCCTACTATTGACTATATATTTCTAAATAAAGTGCAATAGTAAAGTGTTGTAGTGCATTAGTCATCAATGAATGCAGAAAGTTTGGCATTCCAGTTATACCCATATTTGGCTATCTGAGGTAATTAAAGAAGCATTTGGGATTCAGATCCCTTCTTCGGGGTGTTAAGCTGAAAAAAGTGATCTGAGACATCCCGTAAACTTCTTAAATGATCTCAGTTAGCCAATAGAGGGTAACTTTTGAATGCTAAAGTTTCTGTATTAATTGATGGCTAACACGGTACAACGCTCTACTATTGCACTTATATTTAGAAATATATTTGTAACTTTCTGTATTAAGATAAGTGGGAAAACTATAACTGATGAAAGTATGTCAACAGATTGTTGTTTTCTTTTTTTTTACTCTGCCTTTCCTGATTTTCTTATTGTTGCAGAGCAATATCTTAGTACCCTAGTAGGTATAACAGATGGAAACTAGAAATTAATTATGTTGAGTATATTAAATTTCAGTGTCACATAGTAAAAGTAACTGTGTTAGCCATCAATGAATACAGAAAGTTTGGAGTTCAAATGATACCGCTTAGCCAATAAACGGTATCACTTGAACTCCAAACTTAGTGTAATATAGAAAATTGCCTTTGTTGCACCTCTAAACTGCACTGCCCACCTACAACCTCTGTTAAGCTTTCAACCCACATGTGTCTATTTCAACAATGCTTACATATAATTTCTCTAGGCAAATTTTTACGTTTCCATAATGTAAAGCAGGGTACAGACGCTAGGATATGGGCCAAATCGATAGCTGTTTTGAGAGCCGCGTGCGCTCACGGCCATCTCTTAGGCCCATATAATATGCCCCCATCGCTGTTTTCAAGCGGGACAAATCAATCCCGCTCGAAAACAGCCATATCGGACATGACCGTAAATACGGCCGATGTCCGATGCTTTGCATAGAGACCGCTGGTGTGCAGGCAAAGCTTCAGCTGAGGCGGGAAAGAGCAGAGTCCCATCACACTGCTGCAGGGTACATCGGACGGCTCGAATATCGAGCCGTCTGTACCCTGCTTAATATAACAACACCCACTTGTAGTTTACATTGTAAGTCTTACATAGCAAGTATGCATGGAAGACATCTTAAAGTTGACAATGTCCAAACAGGAATCTGGGTAGTTTTTGTGTATTTTTTATTAAAATAGAATTCCAAGTAATTTTCTGGCCCTGCTTTTGAAATATGTTTTTAAACAACTATAATTTATATGTATTTTTTTCTAATACATCCTGTTTTGCCAACAACACTTAAAGTAGACTGGTTGTACTAGAGCATCCACTAGTGCATCCACTAGTGCATAGGTGTCAAAATCTGGCACGGGGGCCTTGCTGTGTATTTGCGTTTGGCACCCCTACACTAGTGCATCAGCATAGCACTGCTACAAATGGATTTCTTAAGCATAAACCTCTCCAATTTCCTGCACATACCAAGTGATCCTGACTGCGATTCCTGTCTCACAGCTTTCATAAATGTGGAATGATTGCCAGAGTTGAGGTATGTGGGGCATAAGGTGTGTTGAAGAATCATTAGGAAAAAAGGAAGGACAAGATTTTCCACTGATAGATTTTGTTTATGGAAATATGTAAATCGAATCACAAGTAGAGATGGTTGAAAATCAAATTAAGTCGAAATTTTCAGGGTCATTTAGACTCTTTCCACAGAAAGTCAAATTTGCACTGTGAATTCAAAATTTCGACTTAAAAAAATGAAATAAATTATGAAATACAAAAAGAATATAATCTCCAACCCTATGGAATAAGTAAAGTTGTCTCCCTAACCTCTTACACATTCCTAAAGGGTTAAAAAATACAATAATTGTATTAAAAAACTGCTATTAAAACAAAAGTGTAGATTAAATTAAAAAAAAAGAACTTACTTACAATGTCCCCCACTGTAATTGATTCTGCTCTGATGTCTCTTAAAGTTCCTGCCAGCAGAAGCACTTGCACCGGGTACCTGCCTGTAACTATGAGTATGCCCTTGTGTAACCTGTTGGGCATGCACAGTAGCATTGTAAGAGCATTGTAGCTCCATCACCTCCCTGTCCGATGCACAAATCTGTAAGAAAGTGAAATGCTGGTGCAGGCTGGCTCACCACAAATGTATATTTTTGTTTTCCATTGAAGATTTAACGTGTTTGCTATCAACACAGTTTATCATTGTAGGAAAAAACATAGCTTTAAGGGATAGAAATATGTAACTATACAATGCTATAAAAATTGACCTCCTGTATTTGCCATCAGTGATGAGCTCTTCAAATTGGGATTAATGAATGCAAACAAGGCTTAATCTGTTTAAACTTTCTGCTTAATCTTCCTCAAATGTAAACAACATTTGTGATGCCTTTGAGATGGAAAATGATTGGACTCCTGAGACACTACTTATCCTACTCAACATTTTTATATTACAACTTCAAAGTGAAATTTTTATATTTATAGAGCGTGTTAAGTATAGCTAGATGGAATTTGTTTCGTGGCTGTTAAGTTAAAACCAACAGGGATTAAAAGAGAGTTTATAGATCTTGTTATAAAATGTATTTTTTTTTCTTACTGCCAAATACGATTTTTAGATGAGTGAAAGCATAATCCTATTACCATGTTGATAGATGCAATGACATTACATCTTACACATTTTATGGATTAGCTGCAAATGTATTAATAATGACTGTTTTCTATTAGCGCTTCAAAAGTGACAGTAATTGACACAATCTGCAACAAAACATGGATTCTCTTAGTTGGCAGCATAGTAAAATGGCCCTGTGTTTTCCACCTGACAAACCTAAACTCTAGGGACATAATATTGTATTACAATTATGGAAATCAAGGACAGAGTGAAACAAATGAGACTGCCACAAGCTGCCATCGCCGAGCCCAACAAAAGAAGATGAACAAAAAATCATCTGTGCTATTAGTTATAATGTTATCTCTTTGAAGAGATACAGTTGACATCTCATTTGTTATAATAGCCTATGGTATTTCTTCTTGTGAAATACTTTTAAGAAAGAAAAGTAGGTCAAATATGTGTGATTGTGTCCAAAAAAATGAGGATGCTTTTTTTTATATGAAGTTACATATAGGGAAATGTGTGTGTGTGTGTGTGTGTGTGTATATATATATACAGTGGAGGAAATAATTATTTGACCCCTCACTGATTTTGT
>CM070033.1:65210166-65231414 GCA_036250615.1 Ptychadena robeensis | reverse complement strand
TTTAGGTGGGTTAAAAATGTATTTAGCAAAATTCTTATATGCACATATCCTGCCCACCTGGAGACCAATTCTTTTTACCAGACCAGGTAGATGTAGCTCTTATATGTGCACCAGCTAACAAAGTAAAGCTGGAGTCTGACTATGCCATTTGATGTACAGGGTGGGTCATTAATATGGATACACCTTAATAAAATGGGAATGGTTGGTGATATTACTTCCTGTTTGTGGCACATTAGTATATGTGAGGGGGGAAAACTTTTCAAGACGGGTGGTGACCATGGTGGCCATTTTGAAGTCGGCTATTTTTAATCCAACTTTTGTTTTTTCAATAGGAAGATTGATAGGTCATGTGACACATCAAACTTATTGGGAATTTCACAAGAAAAACAACGGTGTGCTTGGTTTTAATGTAACTTTATTCTTTTATGAGTTATTTACAAGTTTCTGTCCAATGTGTTAAATGTGCTGCCCATTGTATCGAATTGTGAATGCAACCCTCTTCTCCCACTCTTCACACACTGATAGCAACACCGCAGGATAAATGCTAACACAGACTTCCAGTATCCATAGTTTCAGGTCGTGCACATCTCATATATTCACAGCATAGACAATTGCCTTCAGATGACCCCAAAAATAAAAGTCCAAGGGAGTCAGATCAGTCAGATGAAATTGCTACATGATGATGTGTTTCCCTCTTTGTGCACTGAAGCTGGCACATTCCCTGAGTTTTTCCAGCAAGATGGTGCACCACCACATTATGGGTGTCAGGTCCGAGCATGCCTAGATGAACAGTTTCCTGGAAAGTGGATTGGTAGTCGTGGGCTAGTTGAATGGCCCCCAAGGTCTCCCGATCTGACCCGCTTAGACTTTGGGGTCATCTGAAGACAATTGTCTACGCTGTGAAGATACGAGTGGTGCAACACCTGAAACTACGGATACTGGAAGCCTGTGCTAGCATTTCTCCTCCGGTGTTGCTATCAGTGTGTGAAGAGTGGGAGAAGAGGGTTGCATTGACAATCCAACACAATGGGCAGCACATTGAACACGTTTTATAAGTGGACAGAAACTTGTAAATAACTCATGAAAGAATAAAGTTACGTGAAAACCAAGCACACCATTGTTTTTCTTGTGAAATTCCCAATAGTTTTGATATGTGACACATGACTCTCTTCTTATTGAAAAAACAAAAGTTGGATTAAAAATGGCCGACTTTAAAATGGCCACCATGGTCACCACCCATCTTGAAATGTTTCCCCCCTCACATATACTAATGTGCCACAAACAGGAAGTTAATATCACCAACCATTCCCATTTGATCATGGTGTATCAATATAAATGGCCCACCCTGTCGTTGGAGAAAGCATGACGTCTTAATGCCAGGCTGATTTCTGAGCAGATCAGCATGCCTTTGACGCCATCGCTTACTGCCGGTTCTGCTGAGATTTTAAGGTGGGCGTGGCCAATTTTGCAGCAGATCAATTGACACGAGTGTGCACCGCTGCCGATCTGCGGCGAAAACAGCTGCAAATCGAACTGTCTTTGGCCACCTTTACCCATAGGACTGGTATGTCTATTTGTACCCTCTGACTGGTAAAAAGGAAATTTGAAAACTACATAGACTATTTTAAAGACTGTTGGTAAAGCTGGCCATACACTATTAGATCTCTCTGTCAGATATCCTTTAGATCCACCAACAACTATGTAGTGCCGGGTCCTCTGCGATTGAACACAGGTAGACTTGATTGTTTAGAAAGTGATCTAAAGGAAATCTGACAGAGAAATCTAAAGGTGTATGGGGACCCTAACCCATATAAACCATATATATAATATTTATTATATCTGATTATATAATTTTTGCCTATATTTCTTTTAAATGGTAATCCAGTAACTGCTTTAAAGATTGTGTAGCTGTAACAGAAGCACTGATATATTGATTAATATGTCCATTTTAACGCAAAATGTTTTCTATTTGTTTATTTTCGATCTGTTAAATATATCGGTAAAGTTTCAACTTTATAGCAAAATAAAGCATTGTAACTGCTTTGGGAAATGCACAAATGCAGCCCCGTCATAAGCAAGCTCAAAATGCAAGGATCCAGGTTTAATATTGGTTTATTTCAATTGTATAGTGCATTATAGACAGGCCATACCCATACAATATACGGCCATTGTGTGGTTATACTGTAGCACTGCTGAGCTACTCATGCATGAAAGACTTGCAGTATCTATGTAATAATGCAATTTTTATAGCACAGTTTATTTTCATATAACAAACTGGAAAATGCATATGATTGCTAATACAAGTTAGCTTTGTAATTAACATTGTAAAATCTTCCCTTTTTCTTGGCCCATTTTGTCCCCATGTAAATGCTGTGCAATCTTCAAAGTGTGTTAATAATTGCAGCACTATGGGTAGACTTGCAAATCTATGTTAGTTGTCATATCCCTTCCCAAGGCTCATCGTTTTTTTTTTTTTTATCACATATGACAATCAAACTAATACCACTGTAATCCCCAGAAGTTTGGAACTAATGAAGTAACTGCTGAGCTGCCGCCACGGAGCCTGGTCCTACACTATACTGTACTTCACACTCGATTTAATCTCCAGATGGTGAGACCGTGCAGCCCTGCCGTGAGGGACCACCTCTTCCACTGGAGTGTGAAAGTGGACGGATGTTGTTTTCCTAGCAGATCGGATCATTCAGAGCTCAGATCTTGTGACTATGATTAGTTATTAGCTATAATGAGTACCAATTGAACAAACTGCACGCATATTCTCTCCACTAATTTCAGTGCCTGGTCAGGCCTGTGGCTCAGGGATGGGGGAGGGCAGGCTATGTGAATATGTACGTCACTATACCCATTGTCTTCCCCAGGTGGCATAAGCTGAAGTAACTGAAGTATATTATGAAGCCCTTTTTTCTTGTAAATATGATACTAGTTCAATATAGTGAATAATTCACAACTTGACACAAGATGCTTGTTGGATAAATAGAAGCTGCTGATAATTATTATTTATATTAAAATTAGTTCATTATATGTGTCATATTTTATTGTAAATGTTTCATTCTATCTTTATAGCAATAATAATAGATTTCTCACAATCCGAATGCATTCCTTCAAATAGGGAGATTACAAATTAGTACAGGAACCAAAAATGACATGGAATTAGCTTAAGCATCATCCATTGTTTTCTTTTTCAAATTCTGTTTTTTTATCCTGTTTTTTTTAAATTCTGTTTTCGTTTAGCCTCTTTTTATCCACACCATGTCTATATGGATATACTACAGTGACTGCTTTATTCCATTTGTAAGGTCTGGTTGGTGATAATGTGGCTTTGGAATAAAACAACTACATGTAGTCTCTACCAAAAACAACTGTCAGGGAGATAATGCAAGAACACAAATTAGAGACAGAGATGGTACTGTTGTTACCAGAAATATCTGAACCCAGACCATCATAACAGGATTAGTATCTATTATTATAGGAAACAAAAGATTGAAAGATATTGCTTCTAAAAAAGGTATAACATTACAGGTTAGGTGAGATTTTACTGATTCATTTACAAGTACATGAAACTGCTCTCATGTGCTTCTGAGCTTTGCTTTTATCAGTATTAATTCTGATTTTGTAATGTGTATATAAATCCCAACAATAAACTTCTCTAGTTTGTTTCCTGTATTGTGGAACTCTTTCTAAAATTTACTTGGTCGAATGCATGTACTGTTTTCAAAATGGTGTGTCATTGGCCTGGAACAGAAACATAGATTGCAAGTTTTGACTTCATTTTCCTGCATCATTGTTAAAGGCCAATGACCCATAAATTCAGAGTTAGCACCAACAGCACCTGCCTGATGCTGAGTTGGGGCTTATATAGCCCAGCATTGATTAATCACCCCACCCCTCTGCAGGAAGTGATTTCAGAGAGGAGGGGTGTGTAAACCTACAAATTGCGCGCACTCACGCGCACGCGCGCCAATAGGCGCACGTGCGCGCATGCGCACTCACGCGCACGCGCGCCAAGCAGCGCCGGCGCGCGCATGCGCACATGCGCTACCCGGCGGCCGCCATTGCTCTGCACGCAGCCTTCCCAGCACTCGGGGTTCCCCATGGCGGGGTTGAACCCCACAACAGGTAAGTAACAATCCTGGGGGAGAAGCTGAGACACCCGGGGACCCCATTAACCACACAGGGGACCCCGAGGGCACCGCAATCCCCCCAGGGCCTACAGAGGGCTGACAAATACGTATCTGTGTACTGCATATACAGTGCACCTTCCTGCGTGAGTTTGTGAGTACATTATCATTTTGCACTAACGTTCCACATATTTCTTTTAAGGGTCATGGAATAATATGATTTAGTTCTCATATGTTATTAGCGTGCAAATTGTATTCACTGAAACTGAGCCAATCAAACACAGGAGCTGCAAAGTTAGATTGGCTTAGTTTCAGTCTGCATGTAATTTGCATGCTTATATAATAATTTCAGGAGCTAATTAATCATTTATTTTCATTGTATAAATGTTTCCAAATAAATTTTTCTACCTGAAATATTAGATCAAGTCAATAGAATTCTCAATACAAGGCCCATAGCAGACCTGAAGACCATATCCAGCCCAATAATTGTCTTAATCCATTTTATTGTCCCCCTTCTAGGCCTCCTATATGCAAATAGTCATCTAATAGCATAGCGAGTTAAGGCTATTTAGATAGCATAAGTTGTGTTTATTTACTTTTACATTCTGCATTGCAGCATTGGAGCCTCATACCTCCTTCAGTATGTAAATAGCTACTCATGGGTACTTTAGTGCCGTCTTGTAAAATGTCTCTCTAAATGTGCAAATAAGTAAATCGAGTAATGGTAACTTCCTAGCAAAGGAAGGGTTAGGCATTAATATAATGTAACAAGAGGCAGAACAGTTAATAGCATAGCTTTGAAATGATCAGTCTTACTTGTTAGAAGTATTTAGGTAGGCAGGTAAATCGTGTCACTTCGAGTGTGCAGGTGAGGTCCAGACTCCTTGTGCTCCCTTACTGGCCAGCACCGCCGTCGGCGCTTTATGGCCCCCCGCCGTAGCTACGCCGGGCGCGCGCATCGGTGCAGGCGCGCCTGGTTCCAACTCCTCAGCGCGCGTGCACCAGAAACGCCCGCCCAACGTGGCAACGTGCGGACAATTCTTTACTTTTTGGACTGGTTGACTTTATGAATTTCTGAGATGCTAATCGGCCCTCTTCGATGTTCTATGTCTGTCCGTGTTTGGTGTTGTTGTTATTTTTTGTTACAGACTCTTGTTGGATAAAGACACACCCCCTGAGGAAGTTCGTCACGAAACGCGCGTTGGGGTTAAACCCTGTTGTTACAGGACCTTTATCCTAGCGTACTGAATACACAAAATGTATTTTATATATGTTTTTATATGTGTACCAAAATGTTTATTGATACCCATTATATGTGGAAGTTTCTAATACCTGCAAAATATTGTTGTAACATTGACCAACATTGACATGCCCTATGCTTTTTAATTACCACTTTATTAAATTGCTACTTTTTGAACTGTTGACTGTATGTTACCTGATTATACTCAAGTGGCCCTTAAAGTCCCCTTTCCCCCTCGGGTGCTCCCAGGGGGAATTTAATTGGGTGTGGGATTTTTCTTTCCCCCATCGAATTGTTTAGCCTATATTTTTTGGGATGTTGGCCACGCCACCTGGAATAGTGCAACTCTTTTCTATAATGTTTTATTCAATAACATGGATGCATCTTATGGAGTAAAAGATAGGGTAATCTGTTAAAATGTCCTGCCTGCTGAACATCAGGGATCTGAGGCTGGCATTTATAGGACCATGTTCTGGTTAAATGTAAACAACCATTATGGCCCATGAGTCAAAATCCCCCCCCCCCCCCCTTGTCTAATGTATAGATTTTGTTAATCCCTGTCAAATTTGTCACTTTTATGTGCTATCTAATATATTACAGTATGTCATGCTTTCTATCATCATGTGTGTAGGCGTTTAGGTAGAACATTTAAAACCATCAAAAGGTTGTCTGTTATTCCCTTATATGCATTGTAGATGTTTTGGCATTTCATTTTGCCTCTGCAGCTGAAGCACAACACAAACTAGTATTCTTGACTCACATGATAACCATCCAAGTGTCTGAATAGCAAGTGAGCATAAAAGCGCAGCTTAAGCACTGAGACACTTAAAGGATGTGCCCACTCTGAACAAATACATGAATGTTACTTTACTTAAGCAATCAGTGGTTGTTCACTTTAAAAACTTAATATTCATGTAGGGATTGATCTATAAAGATGTGGTGATTAGACCACAAATTTTGCTCTAATAATGTGTAATTTGTAATAATGCTCATTAGACACTCAAAGTGGTAATCAGTGTTTTATTCTCTGCTTTTTAAACAACTCTTGAATTAAGTAAAACATCATGAACTGGCTCTGCCAGAAAAGGACCCTATAGACTTGCGTTGGTGGTACTGAACACTACTCTGTTCAGAGCTATTCAGAGTGATTGAAACAAACATCATTGGTTTACATTGTGGCCTATGACATTCACTATTATTAAACTGGTGGGTTGATTGATGTTTGCACTACAAAAAAGGTAAATTTGTTTACAAACTGGCGATCATTTATATAAAAGTGATGTATCAATAGATCACCACTTTTATGAAAGAGATGTTATATATTTTAGAAACAATAATGTCACTTATTATTTAGGTAATCTGCCTGAATCACTTCTTTAAAGACAACTCCCCTTAGTAAAATAAAGCTGTCTTTTTTACTTTAATCATCTAGTTATATGCAAAATATACAATATTTAAAAAATGTTAGGGAAATGAAACCCCTCATCCATTACATGATCACTCATTTGGCAAAGTGCGCTTGAATGCAACCTATTTTATTGCATTTCTGTTACAAAAATGGTTGTGATCATAAATCAGGCAGCAGTAGAGCACCCAGGAAATCCTTGTAAACATCCAATCAAAAGAGGTTTGGCAATGAAATATCATATTTTGTTGAACATTAAATGGGAGTTAAAGTTTCACCAGTGCTAGATTACTATTTACCAGTCTACTATTCCACATTAAGGGCTCATTCATACTATCAGTAGGAATGCAACGTACAGATTGGCCAAAAAACGCTTACACCACACAGTAATGCTCCTCTAGGCAATAAGAAGGATAAAGGAGCACAGTGAGCATAAGTACTCCTTACTAGATCCCATTAGCCATAGAACCTCAAAAGGTATGGGAAGGAGGAGGTGAATATGATGACCCCAATATTATGGAAATTTGTATCAAATATTTACCTGTAATTTTCCTTTCCTGGCCAATACCTCATGTCAGCCTTAACTCGGGTCATCTCTGCCCCCTGACCCCCTAGTACAACCCTCACAAGCCCCTTATAAAATCTCACCTTCGGAGTCCTCGGATGTTCAGTAACAAGAAATGTGTCAACCCTGGTGGGAAACTGAGGCTGACATGAGGTATTGGCCAGGAAAGGAAAATTACAGGTTAGTATTGGATACAATTTTTCATACTCCTGGCCCACCATGTCAGCCTTACCTCAGGACCTTACAAGCAAGTGAGACAAAGCCAAAAACAAAACCACGGAGCTCATGGAATCCTGCGGATCTTTAGACACAAAAAGCTGGTAGTGGTTAATAAATGAGTTCATAGAGGACCAGCTTGCTGCCATACAGACCACTTCCGGCAACACCTTGGTCATGGATGCCCAGGACGCCGCCATACCCTATGCTGTACACCTGGCTGTCCTAGCGGGACAAAGAAAATAGAACATCTGAGGACTCCGAAGGTGAGAGTTCAAGTTAAAAGTGTTAAATTAGGTATTTTGAAAAAAATACTTTAAAAAATCTAAACTCTATGCTACAAATTTACAAAATTACATTAATATAAATCCATACCAATCATGATGGGCTGTGTTAGCTGTCTACATCCTACCAAACCAGATCACACACAAAGTAGGTCCAGGTCTCATGATCTATTTGTTTACAAACAAAGAATGAGAACAGTGCCATGATTCTATGTACTGTTTACAAAGTGTCAAAGCTCACATTCATCTTATGTGTATGTCAAAGTACTTTCATGCTTTTTCCAGCCAAATTATTATTAATCCAAATTGTTAAATCCGACCAACACCCCTCCCCCCATCTTCTCTCCCACCCAGTCTTTTGATCTAAACCCTGTCATGTAAAAAAGAAATCCTACCCACAGTCACATACCTAATACTAAGCACCCTATCTTCTTATGTTTCTAGGAAGCTTAGTTCCTTTTCAAGGTATCTACAGTTGCAAGAAAAAGTATGTGAACCCTTTGCATTATATGTCTTCATTTTTTTATTGAACATAACATGTAAACATTAACAGTGCAGGGTTGACAAAATATGTGAACCCCTAGCTTAATGACTTCTTAAGAGCTAATTGGAGCCAGGAGTGAGCCGACCTTCAGTCCAATCAGTGTAATGATATTAGATGTGTTGCTGTCCTGCCCTTTAAAACCCACACCATTTTTGGGTTTACTGGTTTCAAGAAGTACTGTCTGATGTGCAGAAAAGAGCGCTCAGAAGACTTACGATCAAGAATTGTTGACTTGAAACTGGAAAGGGTTACAAAGTATCTCCAAAAGCATGTGTCCACACTAAGACAGACTGTCTACAAATGGAGAAAGTTAAGCACTGTTGCTACTCTCCTCATGGTTGTGTGGTTTTCCTGTAAAGATGACTGCAAGGGCACAGTACAGAATGCTTAATGAGGTAAAGAAGAATCCTAGAGTGTCAGCTAAAGACTTGCAGAAATCTCTGGCACATTCTAACATTTTTGTTGACACATCTACAATAAGGAAAACTTTAAACAAGAATGGAGAACATTTGAGGACAGCACACAAGAAGTCATTGATGTCCCAAAAAAATATTGCAGCTTGTTTGCACACCAACATCAAAACCTCATCCCCACTGTAAAACATGGCAGAGGAAGCATCATGGTTTGGGGGTGCTTTGCTGCCTCAGGGCCTGGATGGATTGGTGTCATTGATGGAAAAATGAATTCTAGAGTTTATCAAGACATTTTGCAAGAAAACGTAAGACCATCTGTCCGCCAATTGAACAAAAGAATTGCTTCAACAGAACAAAATACGCCTCCTGGAGTGGCCCAGTCCGAGTGCTGACATCAACCCGATTGAAATGCTGTAGCATGTTCTGAAGAGAGAGTTTCACACCAGACATCCCAAGAATATTGCTACACTAAAACAGTTTTGTCAAGAGGACTGGTCCAAAACTACTCCAGATTACTGTGCAGATCTGATCTAAAACTACAGGAAACATTTGGTTGAGATTTTTGCTGCCAAAGGAGGGTCAACCAGTCCAGTGGTTCACATACTTTTTCCAGTCTGCACTGCGAATGTTTACATATGTTATGTCATATGTTATATCTTATGTTGAATAAAAACATGAAAACATTTATTGTATGTATTATTTTAAGCAGACTGTGTTTTTTTTATTGGTGTGACTTAGATGAAGATCAGAGCACATTTTATGACCAATTCAGTGGCCTCTGTACTGTGGAAAAGTACAACCTAGCACCTGCAATAATAATTCAATTGTCCCCTACAAATGGCTCTGTCAATGGGCAGATTAAGGCAAGTATAATGCCCTATAAGGGAAGAGAAACACATTGGGTAGGATGGGGTTTTACAGGGGGGGGGGGATTTAATTTTGTCTGAGGATGGGCTTAAAAAGTCTTAAATGTTATCTGTTCTAGTGTTAACTAACATAAGAATCCATAAGAATCTGGTATGATTATAATAAAAGTACTGAATTGAAGTCTTTGCAACATATCGAAGATTCTACAATTTTTGCTAGCATAGCAATTATTCATTACAATAAGTCATAAACTGTCTGTCAGGCATACATCATACTTCACTGCACTATTCTTCTTGTAAGATATTCTCCTGGACTTTCAAAAAATAGGTGTCTCCAAACATTTTTCAGCTAGGAATTGTTCCAGCTAGCAGCTTTAGCCTTGTAAATCAATATTCCGCAGGCTGCTGTTTTCTGTGATCCTGATCTGGGAGATCCAGCTTGACAATTTTAAGCTACTGTTTCCTCACTCTTTATAACTGGTGCCACATTTTAAAGCATTCCTACCTAGTTTTATGTTCGTCTGTTTAACATCTGCTGACTTGTGTTGTCCTGATGATTAGTACGGCAGTAGAATTTTATGTCTCTTGCTCTCATTGTGCTTCTTGTATTCCCTGTCCACCTTTCTACATGGTTCGGAGTTTTGGCACATTCAATACAATATTAATAAATAACTTTTTGTTCTTTTGGAATACTGTTACTCAAATGTTAAATACTTGCTCAATGTTAAAACAAAAATGAAGGTTATATATGATTTTCTGGGCATTATATAAATTGTTGACCACCAGTTGTTGTAGCTTTAAATAAACATTCACAATAACAATACTGGATCTTGTATTTGTATTATCTATATATATATATATATATATATATATATATATATATATATATATATGGCGGTTTATGGTTAGTTATGTCGGACTGTTGCACTGTTGTGTTTAATGCATAGTGGAGCGTGAACTTCAATGATCAGGTTTACATGTTATAAATGCCTAATGCTAAGTAACTGTTTCTTTTAAGTGTTAAGGAAATTAAAACAATTATTAATTATGTGTATTGCACCTGCCTACTCTTCCTTTGCGCATATGTTAAAACAATTGAAATTGTTACTAATAATAGAAGAAGTGATAACACATGTCTTATTCTTAGCAATGTACTGGTAGAAAGTACAAGGCTATGTTTTCTTACTACCCCTGGTAATTATAATATTATTTGTACCTCATTCGGATAGCAACCTTATCTCAACTGAAATTTCTGGTAACAGTTTAGTTGCATAGGGCTGTAGTGCACTGCTGCTGGACCTATTCCACACTTACCTTAAATCATACTATTGTAACTGATATTATCAAATCAAATGATCACTTCAGTAAACATAAATCTGTTAAATTTGTACTTCTAGGTTGAAGCTCGAGAGAATATTGTTAAAACACTTGAAGAATGTGATCTTGGGAAGTCTGAAAAGTGTGTGCGAGTTAACTCTGTGACCAGTGGCCTTGCAGAAGAAGATCTGGGAGTCATCTTGCAGTCCAGAGTCTTGCCTTCTTGTATCATGCTTCCCAAGGTGGAGTCTGCAGAAGAGATAAATTGGGTGAGTGTCACAGCCTCTTCATGCTATTTTCTGTCATATCTATCCTAGCAAACCTCATCTCAGGTTTTTAAGAAATATTATATATACCCATATTAAATAAAATTGAGAAAAATGGCATGGTTTTTTTTTTGTGCATTTGTTTTTAAAAAATTGAGATTCGTACCAACAGGGTACCTTATGGATCGAAATTGAAAGTTACCAACCTGATAGATGATTGTGACTTTTATGCCTATTTTATAGAATAATACATATAAAGCTTAATCAATACTAAGGTAACAGCATGTTCGTTTACAGGGAAGTTGTTGAATGAGTACAGTACTAAGCTAGTTATGATCCCAATGCAAAGGTGTCTACAGCACTCATTATAAAATACTTACTAGGATCTAAAATCCACTTTTTGTATTTCTTTTGCTTAATGTTGAAATATTCAGAGCAAATGTTATGTGAATATGACAAAAAAATTTAAAAGGAAATTTATATTACTAAAAAAGAATTTAACTTTAAAGCTATTAAAAAATTTTTGAACCAAAATTATTGATAAATTGCATGTAAAAAAATTCCGACCCTGTTTTACGTTTCTAAAAAAAAATTCAGTACCAAGATTATTATTTTCTACTGTTTTGTGTTATTATACCCATGTTACCTAAGCAGTAGAAGGGAGTGTATTCTTCAGTCCACTTAAGCCTGCCATACACACGCCGATGTGTGTAGGCAGACTAGTCCCGATATCTTTCCGGGAGGCTAACGTGATGACGTCATCACGTTAGCCTCCCGTTGCATTATGGGGCCCCTTCAATCGGCCGGGCACCCTTTGTGTGCCGGCCATAAGCTGCAATGAAGACGCCGCTTCATTGCAGCTTATGGCATCGGCTTTCATCGGCTCCCATCGGCCAGAAAAGATCGGACATGTCCGTTCTCTGGCCGGCCGAGAAGTGGGGCGACAGAGATCTGACGCCCCATGTGGGCACATGGCGATTAGCGGCCGGTTTTTAACCTGACCGACGGCGCGAGCGCGCACGCCCATCGGTCAGATTAAAAATCGGCCGCTTATCGGCATGTGTATGGCTAGCATTACCTGGTAAAATATATGTCTTTGTTTGGAGAAGGTTTATTTGCACTATCGTTATGTATATTCAATAATACTCCTTTACTGTATTGAAAAGGAACCGGTCTGTCTATTTAGACCTCTGATTAGATTCATGCCCCTGTAAGACATCATGGGAAAAAACCTTAATCTTCAGGTTGCCAGGCCTGAAAATCTACAAATCTCTGTTGTTTGTGTATTATTGAAAGCATCAGGAGGTGTATGAAACTCTTCAAAGACGAAAAGCTAAGGCCAGAACTGTGGAGTCCACAAATAAACCCAAAGCAAGTGGGTACCAGTATACATTTAGGTAAAACATAAAGAATTGTGCTGCATTTCCATATATTTATTCTCTCACATTTATGTATACAACACTACTCAAAATTAACAGATATAGCACATGGGTCAGTATCATTGAACTTAATTTTGAAAATGCTAATTTCCAGGCAGTTATCACATGCATTCTGAGTCAATGACCCAGAACACGTATGTCAATAAAGAATTGTGCTTTACAAGGAGCATGCTTGTTCTAGGTCAATGACACACAAACTGAGGCCATGTATAGTCGGGAACCTAGCATTTTTCAGAAAGAGGTCCACAGTGGCAGCTTATTTTCTCTCAGTGCAGGTTTACCTTAAAAATGTAGAGGTATTGAATGTTTATCACTTAATAGGAGAGATGCAAAACATACCCTGACATGAACTCAATTTGGAGATACATTTAGAACTTGAAAGTGGAGCAAACACATTTGCTGTTACATTATATGACACTAGCCACGGTGCTGCATATTAATGTATTTAACATTGTCTTTGTACCAAATTTACATAAACATATATGGTTGATTAGCTACAATTTTGAAAACTTGTGCTTTTTTATTTTTTTGTGTGCAACTTTGCTTATTTTACATAAGTTATTACACTAAAGGAAATTTTACTAAAGGTAAAGTACACCAACACCTAAAAACCTATTTCTGTTATAGTCAGATATGGACAGTATGACTGGTGTGGCAATATCTAAGGTAGACTGCTTGTGGTCAATGTACATTCCAAATTTTACTGAACACAACAATGTAATACTTAATTTACAGAATCTATGTAGGTCTTAATGTCCCCAGTTTATTAAAAACATGTACAACTTTTATGTTGATTTTTTTAATATTCAATACCGATTATAGAGAAGCTGTCAAAACACAATCCTGACCTCAAACTAATTGGACTAATGGCTAAGTGTACACATATAGGATGCTGAACTCATATAAAAATTTGCACAAAACTATTGCTATGGAGGCAAATTGTGTTAGTTTTCACACGGATAGAATTTAAAATGTATTTGTATTTACACAATTGCACAGCATCTCAGAAGAAGTCATATGTCTTTGTTGCATGAGGATATTTGAAGCAAATTAATGTTCCAAAGTATTAACTAATGCTGTATGCTATGATGCAGGTATGGAACTACCAAATAATACAGAATGTCCAAATACATTTGATAAAGAACACAAATTGCCCCACACCTTTTAGCATGGCATTGAATACAATATATTCAAATTCTAAAAGTGAGCTTTTTGAATGTAAACCAACCACACATGCATCTCCTCTGGAAAAAAACAACAACTTTGGTTGTCCTTGGTTATAGTGCTTGACTGTGCTATGCATTAATTGTTTGCCTAACATATTGAATATTGCTGTACTGACCAATATTCTACAGCGGACATATACATTTGAAAATGATTTTTAAAAAATCTCAGTAAACCGGGCAAAAGGAAGGTCATCTATTGCAGTGTATGACACAACATTCTAGTTCTTTTAGCACAAATCCGTCACCTAAGAAGAAAGAGTGTTGTAGAAAATTTTCTCCTTTAAATCCATGCTGCCATTTTTGAATTACCAGCACTGGGAAAGCATGAGTTTTGGCACTTTTTATTTAAATGTCACTTTTGTAGAAACCTGCATAGGAGCAGCATGGAGTCTTCACACCACTCTTTGTCTGAGTGTTGCAGATAATTATTCAACATGGTCACATCCAGTGTGATTTCTGTAACATTAATCTAGGCACAAAAACAAGTTACTCATATCTAATTAGTAAACTGGTGCATAAAAGAGGGATGTTCAGTCTGACATAATTATAATTTCAATTTGAAATAAATAAAAATGTATTTGTCGATTTTCCATTAAAACACGTAAATTATGATATCTAACTACTCTATCTAAATGCTAACTATTGTTAAAACATAACAATATGTTAAATTATATATATATTGATGAAAATGATGACAAACTTAACAGTTATTTTCAATATCTCATGTGCTCTATGAACTGAAAATCTGTTCCAAACTTTGTTAGTGCAATATCATACATTCATATAGTCTAGTGAACACATAACCATATTAGATAAAATGGCTTTAAAGGGAAAAAGGGACAAGGTCACTTCTCAGGGCACATGGGAGAGCAAACAGGAAGCTTTTAACTAGTGTTTTTAATTAGCGCAGATATTATTTCCTGAACTGTTCTCTACTACTTCTTTTTTTAATTGCTGACAGGTGTGCTTGTGTTTCATGACTGCGTTTTCAGCCAATAAAATCCTGGAAATGTTAAGTGGCATGTCAAAAGTCTTTACAAAACGTGTAAATAATCTAATTGCACAAAAGAAAATTATAAATAGCAAATTAATTGCAGCATGCCATTTTTATGATGCTATTTTAAGAATTCAAAGCACTCCAATGAACCTCTGGCATGTTACCTTTAAATAAGGTGCAGATAACAGATATCTTCTATACAGACATAAGTCACAAGGTGAAGCAGTGCAAGAATGGTTATGATACACAAAGGGTTATAATGAATGAGACCATTACCATAAGCAAGGGTAGAAATAGGAAGATTTATGTTTGGCTTTACATTCTATTGAACAAATAAAATTATAAAATTGATTCTTTAATTTTTTTCCAGCTTCTAGTAAAAGTGTTAATATTTGGGTAACCCCATAATTATAGTATCGTGGGAATTTATATTTTTAATATAAAATATTCTTCTTAAATGAAAGAAAGTGTAGTAAAAACACTTAGATTTCCTGGCTTTTCATTCCAAATCCAGACAACTATTGCCATTGTCATGTGACTCTTAGGTGGGTCACAGTTCTGAATATCCCACATTGCAGTATTTAATATGAGTAATCATTAGACATAGTACCCTTGTTTTTAATATGTCCAAATATTTAAATATTGCATAGTGTTATGAATAAGATACAGCGTCATATGACTTCTGTAGCCTGGAATCATATTTTGCAGGTCACAGCACTGTGTCTGAGTTCAGCAAAATAAGAGCCTGCTGTGTTTTACATTAGTCACTAGCCAATCGCCTGCAATGTGAACTAGTGGTTTGCTAATCTGTTAGTGATGCCAGATTTTCCAGAAGGCAATGTTGTTGTTTTTTGCCTTTATTAGTAAAATATTTGCATTGGCTTGGTCTGTATGATTCAGTTGTTTCACATCATATAGAACTAATATGGTAATATGTCATAATTTATTACGAAAGTCTGGTCTGTAGGCAGTGTTATGGCCTAATACTTTAAAACCCAATAAAGCAATGGAACTTTATATAAAAAATACTACAACACTTATTGAGTTTACAACAATGTGCAAGGATATTGTTGGCCTGCAGCAGATTTTTGTCTAAAAACAAGCTCAAACTGAGTTTTTAATCTCTCTCTTTATTACCTCACATCAAATTTAAATTAGCATTTTAAACAAATAAGTATTGTATATTAATATAACATTTACATTACATTATAATGAAATAATTATAAAGTAAATTTTACATCATGTCATAAATAATCTAATATGATTGTACTACTATCAATATGTCAAATCACTTATATGTTACAATTAATCATTCCATTTATATTACATCAGTACTTGTAAATTGCAATGTAGCAGAGAGTCATAAAAAATATAAAATAAAAGGTGTTTATGGGATTGTCAGTATGACTACAAGGGTTAGGTTGTCTTTTTTTTTTTTTTTTAATTTGAAAAAACAAATCCAGCCATTTCATGAAGTTGAATAGTAAAATATTGTTTTTTATTTAGATTTTTTTGTGGACTGGGTACATGTACATTACTTGTAGAGTTATAATCATGATATTACTCTAGCAGTATACATATTGTTTTTGCATTTTAGGCCACGTCACTACCCCACTTGGTAACATTGACTGCTTTTTCCTACACATATATGGTTGCTCAATGCATTTATACAGATTCCGGGGGACACTTTATATTAACCCCTACACTGAATATGATGACCATGCTATTAAGATATTTATTAGGGGGGTTTAAGGCACTCTTAATGACAACTGCCAGTGAAAAACTGTTATTTCTAATACAAGAAAATTAATGTTCAATAATATTACCAAGCCATATTTCTACAACTAGAATGTGCTGACCAAAGGATATGGGAACATCTCTATATTTAGTTTAGTCTAAACAGATAATGTGGTTTGATTATATCTACGATAAAATATCTGCATCTGTATTTCTCCACACTGTCAATTACATTTTTTAATAACATACCAGATCAGAATAAGTCACCTTATATGAAGGCCTTGTCCACATTGTCCATACTACTACCATTTATTTTTATCTAGAAACAATGCCTTCGTAGTAAATTGAAGAACACAACACATATATAGAAGGACAAAAATTCGTTTCTCTTAAGAACTTTTTGTTTACAGCTATTACAAACTATCAGATGGGGTTACTTACTAGAAACTTCCAGACTACATTTGCTAGACTTTCACCTGAGCAGAGTTTTGCTACGACTGCACATGTTCCAAAGCCATGTTCTGTCAGCTACCTCCGAGCTTCAGTGTGCCTTGCAATGGCTTTCATGCCTCTTCTTTCAGTTAGGGGTTAAGAAATTAATTTAATATATCTAAAAATCGGCCGCCCCTTCTGAGCTTTTCCTCCTCACCCCTTCCTAGCCAGAGAAACACATTCCCCTCCTTTCTGGTGGTTAACCTTTATGTCCAAGATAATTTTAGCAAAGAAAATAAAAAAATCAGCTTTGGGTGCCTGCCTCCTCCTCTCCACACTCTCCTCTTTCTCTTGCTGCCACTCAATTCACTGAAAAGCCTTTCATCTAAAGAATGTGTTACACATTTTAACACCTTTTTTTAAACTAATTCTTTTTTTATTGAAGTGAAGAGATTTTTTTTCTTATTACACCAGACATCCTTTTTTTTTATTCTCTCATTTTTATTTATGTGAAGCATAAAACCTGGAAGCTGATGCACAACTGAAAGATGGGCTTACTTGTTTTCTTTTGTGCTACAATCCCTTGCTTTCCTTTTGTCCTAAGTATGGGTACTTGTTTGACTGGCATGGCTTATTGGAGAATAACAAGCGTAACTCTACCTCTTTTGTCATGGGACAATTCTCCCACAAATCTTGAACAGTGGGCATTCTTCCTCGCACACTATTGGGTGTGCACTGGAATTGAAAGAAGTGCTGAAGGCTGCTACTTCATCCCCTCCCCAATCTCTTTGTGTTTTTTTTTCTTCTTCTATCACCCCCTCCCCAACACCTCCTCACTTTGCCTGGCCGGAAACATTTAATTGTCCCCTTTTTTGCTGAGAAAAAAAAATATTAATTGAAAGGCGCCCCGAAGCTCACCTTTTAAGTTTTATCACTAAGTAAATATTATGTGTCAGAAAAGCACGAGTTAAATTCTTTGTAAGGTGTAAAGATTTTTTGATGGAAAGGCTAATGTAACATTTTAGATGTTCTCTTCTGTAAGCTGCTCTCATATTTCCAGGTGGTATGATAATGTATGTTGTACAGGCTTAAAATCAGCAGGGAGGAGACCATTTTCTTCTCTGCTAAGACCTTCTACCATAGAACAAAAGTCCCAAGCCCCAGCATAACATGTGCTGTGTTTATCAGTTATGTCAACTCCAGGGGAAAAAAATTTTTTATTGTGGAAACGATGTGTGGTATTTAATGTTGCACTTTTAATTGTATTCTTTCTCAAGTCTGGACTATTCATTTCTGCTTCTGCATGTGTGTTCTTTAATTAGCATGTATTTTAGAGGATGGATATTTTACGTGTTTCAGAGATGTGATGTTTTGATTTGGTGAAAGAGGGGAGGGTTCAAGTGATTGAGAAGGGGGGCTGTGGGGAAAAAGCTAAAAGGGGAAGAACTAACACCTCTAATCCAGCTTCTGGTAAATAGGCTGCCAGCTTTTAGAATGAGTTTCCTTTCTATTAGTCAGAATATTATGCTAAGCCTTAAGCATTAGTTTTTTATGTTGCCATAGCAGCCTTGTTCCTGCAGGGTTGTGACCTGTGATGATTACAGTACAAAGCTTATAGGGTCTTGAAACCCCCTTTGAAGATGAAAAGTCTTTGATGGTTTATATTTATGCAAATCTCTTAGATATGATTTACCCAACTGAGATTGAATAGAGAGATGATTAAAATTCTCAGTTCCTTTGATATCCATCAATGGCAGAATATTTTGTAAAAAAAAAAGGAATTGGACAAACCTGTCATTTTGCAGGTTTTTTTTCTTTTAAGAACTTTATCATACCTGTTAGACATTTTTTTGTCTTTTGGAAAATACTAAGATTCCCATAGATGATGCATTTGCCTTACTTTGTGTTAATGTATGTAACTTCAGACTTTCATTTGTTCTGCAATGATTTATTTTATGGTTATTATTGCAAAGAATTAATGTTATTAACAAACTCCATTCCTATTAGATTAATTAACATATTTTAATTCCCAACTAATGTTTAATACAGGAAAGCTATTAACCTGCAAATTTGGAAAAATAAAAATGTATATAGTATAATAATTTTGTCATACATGCCTTTTTTTAGCCCTGCCATAGTGCAAAAATCCCCCCTGGGCATCTTAAACGATGTATATATTGGTTACATTTAACAAACAACAAATCTACCTCTTGCACATATATTGAACATGGCATCTTGGTATCTTTGTGCAATACAATAACAAAGACATCATTACAGGTGCATGTGTTTTGCTGTATTATATTTTTTTTTCTGTGATGTTACTAATTTGAAGAAAGTGTGCATAAAGCCTAATGTGAAAGTCGGTAGAAAAATTATAATGCCATTAGAAAACTTTTGGAAAGTTTAATTGTACCTAAATGGGGCTTTGATTATGGTAGAAGAAATTATAAACAGTACCAGCACTTTTGGCCCCAAACCTTAGGGATTTTGCTAGATAGCTTAAGATAAAGGTTTTCACCTTTTAACTTTGGGGTGGTCTAGCCAGAGCCCAGACCTAAATTAAAATGGAAACTCTTGGCTGACTTAAAGAGAGCTGTGCATAAAAGATACCTTCAAAATCTGACAGATTTGGCTAATTCAAGATGTGCCATACTCATAGACTTCGACCCAAGAAGACTGAATACTCTAGTTACATGAAAGGTGCTACAGCAAAGTTTTTGGTGTACACACTAATGCAACCAACTTGTAATGTTTTAAATAGTTTTCAAATTACTCATAAAGGTTATAGGTGGAAAATGTTTGGATATTATTTATTGTGTGTCATTGTATTATATCACACAACCCAGGCACTAGGTCATTCACCTGTATTGGTATATAGTTAGACCTAATGTAATAACCTACATTGTATTTCAGTTCACAGGAAAATTTCTACATCACTTAAAAGGCCGAAAGCTGGTGCAGCCAATTTACTTGGTCACTTTTGTGGAAACTGCCATTGGACTGCTGAACTTTAAGGTTAGTGTACATAAGCAAACATACAGTTACCATTAGAAAATTGCTGCAAGTTACTGCACAACCATTTAGGCCCTATTTAGATCTCCACGACTTGAACTTCCTTTGAAGTTTAACAGTAGTGCTGTTCCTTATTTCATAACATCATAACAGACATTTATCTTTTACCACTTTCATTTATCTTTTACGTAACACTAAATTCTGCATTAAAAGTTCTACAATTATGAACATTGAAATTTGTATGTAAGAGTTTTATGTACAGCAGTAAAAAATGTGGGGTATTTACATGAGAAATCAATACAAATACATTAATAAATTACATTATGTTTATCATAGTTAAATGATAGATCAAAAAGTATTAAACATCCTAAACTTTATAACTATAAATAACTTTAAAAGCCTCAGTGTTATTTTGACCAAACTGTCTTGAATGTTCTTCTATATAATTTCAGCTAGATTCGATCAGTGATTCAAATCTGACTATTTTAGCAGCCTTTTTGTTTCTGAAACTAGTTGAGAGTTTGCTTGACAGTGTGTTTGGTATCAATATCTTGTTGAAATGTCTACCCTGTTCCATTTTAAGCATTCTGGTAAATGACTTCTGGCAGAATCTGGCAGATTCTTATCTTTTAATGTTATGAAGTCTGTCAGTCCCATATGCTGAACAAACACCCCCTGGCCATGATGTTCCCATCTCCAAACTTAACTGTTGCTATTGTGTTTTTACGGTGCTGTGCAGTGCCATGTCTCCTCCAAACATGATATATGCAATGACATTTTGACCATACTATATTCTACCAGTATTTTTACTGGCTTGTCCAAAAAGTGCACCAAAACCAAACTTTAACATGCTTTTTCTTCAGCTGTGAAATATTGCATGCTGAATGTCTAGGCAAGGAGTGCCCACACTTTTGTGGCTTGTGAGCTGCTTTAAAATGACCAAGTCAAAGCGATCTACCAACAATAATTATGGTAAACATATATTAATTTATATATAAATATATCAAGTATATTTTAAATTTTAAATATATATTGTTTACCTTGCATAACTGCATGAACATGTATGGAACAATCCAATTCTGTACATTTCTGACCAATGCTTGTGTTAATTGTGTTGTGTAAATAAAGGGTAGGGGGAAAATGACAGAACTCC
>CM070033.1:65189922-65201196 GCA_036250615.1 Ptychadena robeensis | reverse complement strand
AGCACGAGTACCACAGTATGGCAATCAGATGCCTTGGTTCGGAGGGCAGGAAATGGGAAGTGGCACATGATTGCGGGACACGATACTTCTTCATGTCATTGATTCTGTGTTTTTGCGTTTTTCGAGATGATTTATTGTGTTCCGATTGATGGCTATGCTGTGTACCGTGTACAGTTTCTTTGAAATTAATAAAATATATATGCTCAAAAACAGAAAGCTAAAATATTAATAATGATAAGAAACATGTATACATGTTGCAAAATTGCCAGCATCTGTTTTGTTGCTGTAGCTCCTCTAGTGGATACAAGAATCATATCACAGAGAAAACTCCCTCCCTTATATAGAATGTAAACCTTTTTTAATGAATATATGTTAAGCATTTGTTAACAAGCAAATGGCCAGTCATTACTGTTACTTTAATCCACAGTCCAGTGATTTAATTTTTATGTCAAAAGAAACAGATTAATGATAACATTATAATAGATTAAAAGGGCACAGCAATGTTTATAGACAGATGGTGAACACAGACTTTGATGGCAGGTCACAACAAGCAATTGTTAGCTTTGTAACTTAAATTTTTAAAATAGCTGTATCCCAGAAAATGATTTCCTTTTCAATAAATAGAAAATTATCTATTCCTGCTATTTTGCTTTTTTTTTACAATATAATCCTTAACAACTAAAGCCAACCTCAGAAAGATACACAGCATGATCCAATACATTCCTGCCAATCAAGTCCTGCATGTAAAACATTAATTTGTGAAAAACTAAAGCACCTTTGTGACACAGGAAGATATCAGTTACATGACCATATGAACATGGCCATTTGCCATGTCCTTTTCTTCTGTCCACAGAGCTCCAAGGTGATTTGGAGTATGCCAGTTTTCCAAAATGAGTGAATGGATGGGAGGTAGAACATAGACACACTATAGCCCCCCATACACGTCTAGATTTTTCATCCAATCAACTCAATTCAATCAATTTCTTTGGTTGATTGGTTGAAAATCTATGAAAGCCCCAATTAAAATTGGGAAAAAAAATTATTGAAAAAGGATTGGACGTGTTGGTAAATTTAAATTGGTTGTATTGAAATGCATTTCACTTTCAGTCTATCTACAGAAAAGTTGATCAAATATCTGTTACTACAGTTAACAAACATACAATCAATCAATCACAGATTTCCCTGACCCCAAAAAAATTATCTTTTTAAGTTGATTGAACAGAAAATCTAGACGTGTATGGTGGGCTTTACTATAATAGCACAATAAGATTTCTATTCATTTATGTTAAAGGAGATATTGGGACAATATCATCCTATCTTATTTTCTACACAAGTCAAAGCCAAGCTAGTATGGTATCAAACTTGCATATGCAAACCTAAGAAATGTAGAAATTGATCATCCGTGTAGTAAAAAAATAAAATAAAAAACACTTTAAATGGCTCTGCTAAAGTAGACAGGACTGGGCAATGCCCAATTGTAAAAAAATTTTTTTTTAAAGTCGGTAACCTGGATAGCTTGGATATTAATCACCTATTGTTTTTATAATGTTCCAGTACTCAAAATGATTACTCTTGTACTCGGTGCTCAACCAAATTCACAAAATATTATAGATTCATAATAATATGTCATTTTGAAAGAGCTTTAAAGTGCCACTGCATGCTGAATATGGTTAATTAACTCTTTACATAGTCTTGCAGCTAAAAAAGACTAGATGAGTAGTTATAATCACCTAAAGCACCATATCCCCAATAGTTTCCAATAGTAAACAAAGAGTCCTATTTATAGGGTACTCCTCTAATATAACTCCAAAACTATGTGGCTAGCCTCACAAGACCTTTAAGGTGCAACACTATTCAACAGACTTAAGCTGGCCATACACCTTCAGATCTCTCTGTCAGATATCCTTTAGATCTACCAACAACTATGTAGTGCCAGGTCCTCTGCGATTGAACACAGGTAGACTTGATGGTTTAGAAAGTCCCTCATATTACATGGTTTTGGCAAAACAAAAGGAGATCTAAAGGAAATCTGACAGAGAAATCTAAAGGTATATGGGGACCCTAAGTGAATTAAATTACAATTTGTTATGCACACATACAAGTCAGACAAGTCCTAGAGACCAATTTTCATAGTTGCAATATCGAAGCAGAAGCGAAGTAGGACAAAACATTAAAATATCCTCAATTGTGCATGGAGAATGACCTTAATTAAACCAAAAGTAAAGCTGATGTATGCTGATGATCATGCGCTTATATATTCATTGCGTTTCATCCCTTCCAGGGGGCTTTTTCAGGAAATACAGAGCATTGCTCAGTTATTCTCTAAAAAGACAGAACATTGTAATATACATAACAATTTGTAAATTAACATGGTCTCCAGGACCACACCAAATCCTCATTTCACTGTAGGTTATACTCACAAGTATGCTCAAGTGTATTTTGAATATATGGTTGTTCCTCAAGGGGTGAAGTGCCCAACATGACCTTTTAGGAGTGTAGGATAAGGGAGTAAAGCCCAGCCCTGGATATGAGTGTACCCAGCACCACTTGCCTGAGGGTCATCCCCAGTCAAGTCACATCCACCAATTCAATAATCTAACTGGATCCGATGGAGATCACTTCAAACACAGTGTCCCTCTTTGTCCCCTAGAATAACAAATGTATATACAAGGGTAAATGTCAGTTTCAAGTATTATAATACCTTTGTTTAAACTATCAATCTCTGATTTACTGATATACATTGCATCCAGAAAGTATTCACAGCAATCTTTCTACATTTTCTTATGTTACAGCCTTATTCTGAAATGGATTACATTATTTTTTCATCAGACTGGGAAAAAAAGTTTACTTCAGGTTTTGTCAAATTTATTGAAAATAAAAAACTTGAGGAATCATGTGTACATAAGTATTCACAGCCTTTGCTTAGTACTTTGTCGATGCACCTTTGACAGCAATTACAGCCTCAAGTTTTTTTTAATATGATGCCACACGTGTGGCACACCTATTCTTGGCCAGTTTAGCCCATTCCTCTCTAAAGCATCTCTCAAGCTCCATCAGATTGAATGGAAAGCATCGGTGCACAGCCATTTTAAAAATGTTCAAACTGATTCAAGTCTGGGCTCTGGCTGGGCCACTCAAGGACATTCACAGAGTTGTCCTGAAGACACTCTTTTTGAAATCTTGGTTGTGTGCTTAGGGTCGTTGTCCTGCTAAAATACGAGCAGTTGCCCCAGTCTGAGTGCTCTGGACAGATTTTCATCCAGGATGCCTGTACATTGCTGAATTCATCTTTCCCTTTATCCTGAATAATCTTCCAGTTCCTGATGCTGAAAAACATCCCCACAGCATGATGATGCCACCGCCATGCTTCACTGTAGGGATGTTATTGGCCTGGTGATGAGCAGTGTCTGGTTTCTTTGTCTCATCAGACCAGAGAATTTTGTTTCTCATGTTCTGAGAGTCCTTCAGGAACCTTTTGGAAAAAGGCGAGCTTTTGTGTGCCTTTTACTAAGGAGTGGCTTCTGTCTGGCCACTCTGTCATGCAAGCCTGATTGGTGGATTGCTGCAGAGATGGTTGTCCTGGAAGATTCTCCTGTCTTCACAGAGGACCTCTTGAGTGCCGACAGAGTGACCATTGGGCTCTTGGTCACCTCCCTGACTAATGCTGGCCATACACTCTGAGATAAAAATTAGGATCGATTAAAACCAACCAATGACGGCGCTTCTGTTTTGGATCGTAAATTTCGGCAAAAACGTGTATATATAGCTATTATGTCTATATCTGGGTATATATCAATATGTCATATCTTGTCCTATATATCTATGTATCTATATCTTCTCTCTATCTCTTTTCTCTCTGTAGTGTCTCTCTCTCTCTCTCTCCTCTCTCTCTGTTGTCTCTCTCGAGTCTCTCTCTATATCCTTAGCTATGGTCAGCTCTGTGTGTACCGATCTCTCTCCTGTCACTATGTGTGTCTCTCTTGTTAGATCTCCCCCTATCGCACCTCTTTACCTTTTCCCGCTCGTAAAAAAGGAGGATTACGAGCTATTCGCCTAAAAAAATAAATCCCTTGGAAAACCCGTGCCTCGGGTCTGTGCACGGTGTCATGGAAGTAATCTATCACACATAGATATAACTGACAGAGGAAGCTGATAGAAAGAGGCTCCTAATTTATACGGCGGGGATATGCCTGACATGCGGTTTATCCACCCAACTGAGTGTCAGCAACATGCCGTTCCCGGAAGTTTAATATGCTCATGTTCCGCATCCGGCAAGTAATCGGTTAGCTCAAACAGGAAACACTATTGGAGGGTTTCCCGATGTTGCCAGACCAATTACAATTTTTGAAACAGTCCCAATAAATTACTCGTAATATATCGGTTGTACCATGTGGACATGCACGGATTTCAGGCCGATAAAATGCAATTATTGGTCGGTTTTAATCGATCCTAATTTTTATCTCAGAGTGTATGGCCAGCATGAGGTCCTTCTCCCTTTATCACTCAGTTTAGATGGTTACTAGGTCCTGGTGGTTTTGAATTACTTCCACTAACGGATATTGGAGGTCACTGTTCTCATTGGGACTTTCTGGTAGGTTTCGGTCTATCTTGTAGAAGAGATACTGTAGCACACTTTGTATTAAAATGTGAGCCATGGCAGAAAGACCCCAGAAGATGCACTAAAATCTGAGCCATGGGAGAAAGATCTCAGAACACACAATGCATTAAAACATATATGTCTACCTAACCCTTCTGATCTATGGAGGCACATTGTACAACTTAAATCTGCTGTAAAAACCTTGGTGCCAGATACCATAGGACACCTTCTGAGGTCAGAGTCAGAGCTGTTTCGTGGCACAAGAAGGGCCAAATAATTTTAACATTGTGGCTGAATAGTTTAGGCAAGTATAAAGTTAATGTCTAACATTAGAAGAACATAGCATGGTGTGTTGTGCTGATAAGAAGAGCAGATCATTTCCCTATTGAACCTTACTGCATACCCTTAACTCAGGTGGTCTACCGCAGCTGTTCCAGTTAACGGGTCAGTAGATGTAGCCCAAAGCCAACAATAGGAAGCACAGCATATTGCCATCTGTACGCACAATTCTGATAAGAACTGGTCAAGGTGTATTAGAAATAATGGGCACAGTTGTACCTAGCACTGAGAAAGTTTAATCCTCTTATACAAATATATAATGCTCTTTGATTCCAACTTTACTAATAATGTGTCATGATTATCCTTATAGAAATCCCTATGTTGCTGTAAATAAAAACAGAAGATGTTAGAAGTCATTCAATTTTTTTTACAGTCCCATTAACCAGTGCAGCTGCTCGGCTTCATACAAGCACACCTTGCTTTGTTACACTTAAAGAGCCTTATACGAAGAGGTAACATTATGCTTTGTAATCCTGTTGTATCTGACAAATTGACCTAGAACAATATGTCAAGTGGTGTTGGATACCTGAGCAGACAATAAAGATTTTAAGCTTAAACAGATTATAGATCTTCAGTAAAGTGTCACATTTCACCTAGCAGCTTTACATGTTACATTTCCTGAAGAGAGATTTACATCCGCATTTCGTATAGAAATTATTTTTAAAAGCTTTTTGTATTCTGATGTAAATCAAATTGAGAAACCATCTCATGTACATTCATAGTTGTAGTGATAGATTTATGTTCCCAGTCTATGTCTTTTCTGTAATATTATTCTAGCCTATATTTTTATTTTTGGAAAAAACACTATTAACATATTCTACAAATTGTCAGAGACAGGTTTACTAAGCATTACATCATATATCAAATGTATTTTAAAATAATGAATTAAATCATTATCAAAGTCATCATCAATACTTTTTGCTTTCAATGATTTAAAATGACCCTTTATGACTAGGTTGTTATAAATAAAATAAAAAAGACAAAAACCAGAAAAGGCAATGCTTCAGCATGAGCAGTACCCATATATACAGTTTTGTTGTTGTCTTTTTTTCTTTTAACTATTAATCCTTTGCATTGCATTTATACCCCAATATGGTTAATAAGGTTATTTTAAATAAGGTTAATATGCATGGGGTACAATGTGGTCTTATTTGTGACAGCTATGCATTTTTGGAAGTTTTGGTAAAATTATAAAAGTACCCTATAATAAGGTATTAGGATAAGTGCAGCTTCAGATGTGGCATTAACATGAACATTAGAACTGTTGTCTATGGGATATTTAGTGGGAATGCTAAGAAGATCTGTATCATTTCACTGCATATTGTGTTATCATTACGTTGTATCTTTTTCTTATTATTTGGAGTGCGTTATGTTTTTTTTTCCTTATCAGGCTTCACATTTAACCTGCTTTAATAGTACAGTGTCCCTCTGCTCCTATCCGAGCTTATTCCAGCCTCAGCGCCTTTTCTGCCAGCAAGACAATAAACCCCAAAAAAATGGGGCTCCTTTTTTGTTTGCTTTAAAACAGAACTGATTATTTGTATTCTTTTAAAGCACGCTGAATTGAGTCAAGGCTGCATTTATCCTTCCATGCCTCCTGAGCACAAGGAAAGGATTCATGCTGCTCTGGAGTGCCAGGGATAAAAAAAGAACGCTATTACAGTAATTATTTGTTATTATTTAATGTCTAGTCCGGGAGGCATTCTCCATCTTTGAATGTTTGACACATTTTGCGTGAACATCTGTTGTTGATTCATGTTTCTGGTGTTATTAATCTTCTTGTAGGTAAGCAGGTGATTCACCCAAGCCAGATTCCTATTGTCCAGGAGCAGTTTACTCCGAGTGCTGACAAAATAAATTGGGCCCAGGAATTGATTTCTGCTTTTGAAGAGCACCAAAGATTAGGAAAGGTAAAAAAAAAAAAAAAATAGTCCCACGTCTTATCATCTTCACTTACCTCGTTTGTTTTTTCTATTTTGTGTTTTTTTGGTTTTCTTAGCTATAAAGTTTTTCTTTCGTCTTTTTAGTAAGCACATTACATTTTTTTAAGCCACACTATTTGATTTTAAACCTTATCATTTGTGATTTTTTACTTTTTATTATACTTTTTTCCAACCTTAAGGAACTTTGCCTTTCTGTTTCATTTGGCTTTTTTTCTCCTCTCCGCTTCTTTTCTCAATTTCTTGGAAAGTTTCCACATATCCTTAATAAACACAAAGAGCAGATTTCTATTTAAGGCTTACTTGTCAAGCTGGAGGCATGTGCGGTTCCTAACCAAAATTAGCCGTGTATTCAACTTGTAAAATTCTAATCAAGTCAGACTGAAGAAAAGAACATTTGAGATGGTTAGCAGTATTAATCCTGTGTTATGCCAGGTCAGGATTTGATGGCCGTATAATTCTTTTTAATTGTAACGATTAAGAAATAACTCTGGGTGGAATATCAGTTTGGAAGTCGAAGATTTGGATATATACAAGGAAGCAAATTAACACTGGAAAATGGTTGTTGCTAATTTACTGCATCATTGAGCCTCACGTTTTCTGCACTGTGGGTTTCTGCTATGTAAATATTGCAGTAGTGAAGCACAATCTGTCGCCACTTTGTGCCAGTAACACTTAAATTAGGAGTCGCCTGAAGGAAGGTTTTATGCCAGTTTTAGCATTGTCTACTAATTATCTCTTAGTTTATTTGAAATAATCCCGTTTGCTTTCCTCTATAAAAACAAGGACTGTGCCATATTTTTTTTAAATGCACTATGTGCATCATAGTGTACCTTTTCTCGTACCTTAAATCGTTAAACAGAAATTGCTGAGAATTGTGTATCGTCATGCTGTGTATAGTAATTAGTTGCATATGGGGTCTGATTTGCAAAGAGTATACTCAAAAGACTGTCTAGTTGTACCAGATAACAATCTTGTTTTTCACAAAGCTTAAGTGCACTTTTTTATTTTACAATTTTCTATCATTTCAAAGAATCACAATTTAGTCTACATGTGTAATTTCCTCTTGCACAATACATCTTTGCATGCACAGTAGTGGGTTTTTATAAAAATATAAGAATACACTGTAGCATGCACTCCAGCTAGGCTGCCTGAGCACAGGCAGAAGACTGGAAAACTATGTCAATCACGGCAAAATATAGAACTAGTATAAGGCAAAAGGATATATATCATATATGGGGCGCACTTCAAGACAAAAGATGTAATAAAATGTGTTGCCCTGTATTACAAAACTCCTAAATATTTATATGATCCTATAAAGCTATTTTATAAGTCATTGCATAGCTTTTTTTGTTAGCCAGTGATTACCTGCTGAGCATAAATTAAAATATTGCAAGTATAACTCATAATGAAAATTGTGCACCATGCCTCAGTTCTAACAATAATTTATATAAATATATATAACTTTCCTTTCTTTCTTGGTAAAGAAACAAAATGCTCTACATAGGTAGCCAGTGTCACTATGTCTACCTGTAGGCCTCTGTCTGTCTAGTGTCTTTGAAAGCAGTATGAATTTAAGGTATTCTCACAGAAAGAGATATGCCTGAAACAGTATGAACAATTCCAAAGGCTATTCCATGAGACTATACGTTATAGAAGTAAATTTACCATGATAGATTGGTCAGTTTTTATTACGGGTTTGTCATCGTATAACAGAAACCCAATGTGCAGGAAATAAATGCGCAGCTACATTGTTAAGTTAAAAAAAACTGTCCCTCAAGTATCAAAACAGTCCTCAGAACTGTCAGTAGGAAAAACACATGACTTATAAAGCATTGTCCTATTTGTTCTAATGAGGAACAAATCCTTTCTGACATTTGATGCTGTTGTTTCTTCTATATATTAATATTCCATTATATTATGTGCACTTCAAAACATATCCAGCATTCATCCAATCAGTCAAGTACAGCTCTTTTGGGATCCACCAAGCCTATACTTGTCCATCGGATTTCTCAGAGAGAACACTCAAGATGTCTTTACTGCCCTAGAGTCCGGTGGTGGCATGCCTTGTACCATTGCATTTCACTTGGTGATGTAAGGCTTGGATGCAGCTGCTTGGCCATGGAAACCATTGAATTAAACTCTTTACATGTTTTTAAAATATTCTGACATGTATATGAAATTAATAAGTAAGTCTTAGTAAGTGCCAATCCCACTTTTTATTGTGTTTATTTTGTAGATTTGGTATTTTAAGCCTGAGTTTCTGTTGCTCCAGATTGCTTTCCCTGTGTTATATTACCACTAACAGTTGACCTTGGAATTGTTATACTTTATGTACTTAGAATAAAAAAAAATGCTTAATTAATCTACATAAAATAGAAAAACTATTGAACTAAATGTGCAATATATATATATATATATATATATATGGGAAAAAATCAAGAAATCACTACAAACATTTACATCCATGTATACATGGAATCCATGTATAAACTAAGAGTTGTTATTCCTAAATTTGGCTCTGGGTACATTTCCACAAGCAAGAGCGGTAACCCTGAGCTACATTTAGGGTTTCTTGCCTATTTCCTGCAATCAAACGCCATCACCGTCAATTTTGGCAATCATTCATATGTTCCTGGATGCTTCTCGGTATGCCTTTGCATCAATACAGCAATAAGCAGCCCCCAAATCCTCATAGCCAGTGATGGTGCAGGTGGAGGGCAAAGTGGGTACAAAGTTTAAACAGATTGATATTCTACCATTTCATGCTATTTATTGCCTTTCAATAGATTTTTTTTCTGTTACGAATAACCCTTGAAGTAAGTCCATCACTCCACTGTCCATTTAGGTCTAGTGGTGCCAAAAAAGGTTTATTCGACCAACAGAGACAACATTTCACGGTCATCTCCCTTCAGTTTAAAAGATCTTGGGCACCCCTGGGAATGATATGAGAAGTGAATTGTGGTTGTGGCCAAGTTGTGCTAACAGTTGGAGGGGTTTAAAGTGATATAATCAAGTAGTAGTTAGTACCACAGTATTAAAGCGGTTGTAAACTAAGTAAAAAGGCACATACATTACCTAAACATAATAATCTCAGAAAAATGCTACACAAAAAAAAACGTACTTACCATCCTCACGTCCTCATTTCCTGAGGCACTATCTGAAGTACTGGCGAACTGAAGCCACTTCCGCCCATTCAGTTTGCCAGTACTAGAGCACCCCTCCCCAGCAGGCATCACCCCATCAAGCCAAAATACCTGCCAAGATCAGATCTTCTGTAATTACAAACATCTCCAGCCTGCAGATAGTACTATGTATCTTTCACAGTGTAGTTAGAAATCTACAAAAACTGTTTTTGTGCAATTTACTTTAAAATTTACCGCCGCCTCTGCGATGTGATGTTGTGCCACTCTCCTGGAGCAGTCTCACATCGGAGCCACCGGGACAGCACGAAATTGTATGTATATGCTGCCGGGGCTCCGATCTCCGCCATACGGCCCCATCTCATCCAGTGCAGTACTGACAGGACAGCACTGGACGAAATGGTTCTGTCGGGGTTAATGTACAGTACACTGGCTAAGTTCAATGGGCCTGAAAAAAAAGGAAAAACTGCATGATGTAAGTAATGTGCTCATATATCTTACATATTTTACTTTTTTTCTGTACTCTGTAGAATACAAATTAGAATAAACCTGCCCATATGGTTCTAAAAAGTCTTTAAATTATCAGCAAACACCTAACATACACATGCAATACTTAACTTTTTTTTGTTTAAATTATAGCGTCTGTTTTTATTCTTCTGCTGTAGTCTATATTCTCTTGTGATGATAGTAAAACCCTTACCTTTCAGTGTTGGGTAATACATGTACAATATAAGTACCTTCTGAGGCTTCTCCTTTCTTCAAAAGCTCTGTACAATTTGCCTAAAATTTATATATTTCTCTTTGTCTGAATTGGTTCTGCATTGTGAAGTATTTTTTTTTATTGGCATGATGATACGTTATCTAATCTAGACTGCTCAGAATGTATCTGGGTCACTGTGTGATTTTTTTTCCAGCTAAATTTTAGTGTGAATAGTTTTTTCTAGCCAAAATATGTATTAGCTACTGTGCACACCTGCGTTCTCCCAGTAGGAAGTTTGTCTCTTGCTAGAAGGGAATCGGGGAGAAGCGGTTTTATAGCACAGGATGCTGTTCTCATTTTGTTCCTGATCATTTGACTTGATTCACATTTAATTTTTGTTTTTTTTTCAAATGATTTGTGCATTTAGGCTGCCACCACAGTTTAATATGCTAGCTGTCTCTTTCCATAAATAAAAATGAATAACATAAAAATGTAAGTTTTATTGAGGCTTATATAGGTAATGAATAAAATACATGAAGTTACCATTAAATCTAA
>CM070033.1:65135568-65184243 GCA_036250615.1 Ptychadena robeensis | reverse complement strand
TAGGCCTGGTGGTAGGTAGTTATAGACAAACTCCTTTGAGTCGGATTTGCTTGTGAATTTGATAACTCACTGCAATAGTATGTGAACCCAGAGTTCAATGGCAAACCATATTAAAGTCAATTAGAGGTAGCCATGCACAGTTCTATTTTTTTGAACATGGATTGAGCAGTGATCGTACATGTTGGTAAATTTCAGTTGATCATTAAAGTATCTGACAAGTTTTCTTTGTATTTTGATTGATTTGTATCCAATTGTACTAGAGAGTATGCACACAGACCTAAGGAAAATGAATCAATCTGCTTTGAATTGATGGCACTGTGTGGTGGCATGACCAATCAATGTTAGACTGCTGATTGCACAATCCAAAATCACATCTAAATCAGATCAAAATATGATGTAAGGCTAAAAGATCCTTAGGTTTTGAGCAATGCAACAATCATTTGTACAATAATGTTGCCCTATGCCTAGGACAAATAAAGGCAGAACTTAATGTCCATCCTTATTTCTACCCATCCAATCTCCATGCTTAAAGGGAGTCCATTATCAAAACGGGGACGGGGTCATGTGATTTCTGGATACATTTTAGGAATCCACATACACATTACACAATTGACAGTGTAAATGAATGAACTATGACTTTAGAGCAGAGGATTCATATCTACATTTGCAGAAACTAGCAACTTAAGTAAGGAAAGTCCCTCTGGATCCACCTATATTTGATTTAACTTGTTCATGTTCTCACAGGTCCCTTCTGACCCTCCAGCTTATGAATGCTTATGATAACAATTTAAGGGGCTTTGCAATAAACCCAAAAATATTAGTGGATGGCTACACAGGTAATCAATTCCTGATTTGATTTTGAACACAATTTATGGGAAAAAACGTCATTTAAGTGCAATTTTATTAATGCCTACATCCCCCCCCCCCCCCCCCCCCCCCCCCCCCCCCCCCCGCACCACAATATGATGGTACTATGTTTAGGGGCTTTGCTTTTACTCTAAATATTTATGAATGTGTACTGTAGTAGACACACTTTCTGCGACACGCACAGAAACTGCTACAGTCAGGTCCATAAATATTGGGACATCAACACACTTCACAATGGATTTGGAATGAAACCAACATAAAGTCTTTACCTGCAGACTGTCAGCTTTAATTTGAGGGTATTTACATCTAAATCAGGTGAACGGTATAGGAACTACAAAGGTTTGCATATGTGCCTCCCATTTGTTAAGGGACCAAAAGTAATGGGACAGAATAATAATCATAAAAAAATGAAAAACATTTCCACCTTTAATACTTGGTTGCAAATCCTTTGCAGTCAATTACAGCCTGAAGTCTGGAATGCAAAGACATCACCAGACACTGGGTTTCATCACGGGCGATGCTCTGCCAGGCCTCTACTGCAACGGTCTTTAGTCCCTGCTTGTTTTTTGAGGCATTTTCCTTCAGTTTTGTCTTCAGCAAGTGAAATGTATGCTCAATTGGATTTAGGTCAGGGGATTGACTTGTCCATTGCATAACATTGCATTTCTTCAAAAGCTCTTTGGTTGCGTTTGCAGTATGCTTTGGGGCATTGTCCATCTGCGCTGTGAGGCCCCATTTAATGAGTGCTGAAGCATTTGGGCAGATAATATTGCCCAAAACACTTCAGAATAAATCGGCTACTGATCAGCCACCGTGCGCATTCCTGCTATCGATTGGTGGTCGGCAGTAAATCCAGTGCTCCCCCTGGTCATATTGACCAGGAACCTTCTGCATGTCGGATCGCACAGTGATCCGACATGCCAGTAAATTCCCGGTTGATCCCATTAGTAGTAATGGCCGGCACACAAAGGGTGCCCAGCCGATTCTTGGCACTAGCGGCCATGCATGATGATGTCATCACACCAGGCTGTCGGCTGACGGGTAAATGACCCATCTATGCACAGCTTTACACATAGTTTGAGGATGTGTCAATCACTTGTGTTTTGTGCTGTGTGGTGTACACAACTTCAATTATACCAGCTTCATCTGAATAAGTTATCTCAGAGCCTTCTCCCAGGATTCAGGAACTCCTTCTAACAAGGATATATAAGTTGTTAGGTTGCTCTTTGTGTGTGAATGCTGGAAGATTTCTTGCCTACTTAATGATTTCTTGACTAGTTACTTGCCGTTGTTGCCTATTGTATTGGTGGCAATAGTAAAATGATGCAACAAAGCTAGCCATACACACATCAACTTTTGCTCAATCAATTTTTAATTTGTCCAACTTTAATTTGTGCAATTTAAATATCAGCTGTCCAGTCCAATATCAGGTGATAGTACAACTACACAGTGTAGTTACTTTCTAGTCATGAACGTAAAATTGTTTGTACAAAATCTGATCGGATTGAAGTCAACTGGAACGCCTTATTGTACAATCTTTAAATTTTGGAGGAAGAAATCAATATTCAAATTTTCCAAATAAATATTCAATAACTGTCTAATCAACTTAAACATTTTTTTCAATGAATGATAGAAGGAGAAACCAGAGTATTATCTTGTGCTTTGTATTGGGATCTGGACTAAAACAACTGTGTGTACACTTTCTTAACATCCTGGGAAGTTAGCCTGAGTATTTTGTTTACTAAAAATACTCAAGCAGGAATAACTTTGGGCATGCTCTAGAAGCAATCGATGATGCTAAAGAGGCTGGGTGGTGGATGACATAGTAATCCGCCACAATTGCAAGCCCAGAGGGTTAAGCATCAATCAGATTTATGGGTATTTCTACAATGCTGTACTGGCTCCACCTGAATTCAGCCACAGGCCAGTGCAGGGCAAGGTGGTCATGTGACCTATTTTTCCCTGTAAGGTATAAAACGTAAGATAAATATGTAAACAAGAAAAGTAAGCTGCACGTGTTGAATCAAGGGGAACATGTAGATCGCTGCAAGCTGATTCAATAACTTTCCTGCAACGACTGCTTGTTTAGGCATTCTCTTAGCTTGCATTCTCAATGGAGATTCCATTTTGTGTGTTATCGAACACAGGACTCCTTTTAGCAGTTTTATTTAATAAGTTGTATATCGATTGAGAATTTAGAATAAACACATTATTCTTCATTTCATGCCGCCAGGCCAACTGAAAAAAAATAGCTTAGCATGGTACTTAAATCTGTGAACATCGAATCACAATGCATTTATATTTCATAAAAAAATATTGATTTATTCATTTACCTATTTAATTTTACTAAAAGGCATCAAACTTTAACTCTTTCACTAACTTTTACTAATGGCTACATCAGCCTTTGATGAGTATCACATACACTAACATACACAACAGATGCATATCTAAACAATCATTATTTGACATATATAGGTATCACTATGCATGCTATAATAAGGGAAATCGTTCTAGAGCCTTAACTTATGGTTAAATCTAAATGGATTTTTTGTTTATAAGTCCATTTTTGGACATAGTGTGTCTTTAACTGGTGGGTTGTTATACCACTCATGGGAGGACTGTACACTCTCCAAAAAAGCCATCCACTCTAAGTTATCTACAGCTGAGGCAGTGATGTGAGACTGGTAATGCTTCTGGGAAGCATAGAATTTGTTTTTAATGCTTTCTCATATCTATGATGTCAGCAAAGACCAATCACGTGACTGGGGAGGAAAGGTCAGAAGCTGATCAAAATTGACACACACAAAATGTAGCTCCTGGGTCTTATGCAGCCTTGACATAAATAGGCTACAGTGACAACACAGTTGTGTCTGTACAATGCACCTGGTCAGGTGGCTAGCATGGCGGCAATGGACATAGCAAAGGCTGTGTGGCTGGGAGCTCGAGCCATTCTTGGGGGCCTGCCATGCTAACACAAGATGTCAACTTTATGGGGAACTTATGGGGGCCATGATGTTTCATTAATGGATGCTGGTGGCCAACACAAGGGAGATCAGTGAAATACAATTCAAGTATGTGGGTATAAAAATATAATTCCAAGCTTAATTTCAGAGTTCTGTTTAAGCATTAAGGTTAACTAGTAGGTGTAAAATATTTGATTATTCTTATTGCATGGCTTCTCTTAATCAAAATAAATCTAACTAGCGTCACTATTGCCTGCCATACACACGCCGATGTGTGTAGGCAGACTAGTCCCGATATCTTTCCGGGAGGCTAACATGATGACGTCATCACGTTAGCCTCCCGTTGCATTATGGGGCCCCTTTAATCGGCTGGGCTCCCTTTGTGTGCCGGCCATAAGCTGCAATGAAGACGCCGCTTCATTGCAGCTTATGGCATCGGCTTTCATCGGCTCCCATCGGCCAGAGAAGATCGGACATGTCCGTTCTCTGGCCGGCCGAGAAGTGGGGCGACAGGGATCTGGGCACATGCCGATTAGCGGCCGATTTTTAACCTGACCGACGGCGCGAGCGTGCACGCCCGTCGGTCAGATTAAAAATCGGCCGCTTATCAGCATGTGTATGGCTAGCATAAGCTGACATGTATTTTGATTGGCCACTCTGCATATTTTACAGGCTTTATTGATCAATTAACCACTACAATATTGTAATATTATTAAAATATATACGTATTGACTATTGTGATATCAGAGCTATTTTGCAAGGAGGGACATTTTTTATTTATGTATTTTTAGTAAAAAGAGTTCCCTAGAAACACTTTATTAATCCTTAGTTAACCTTAATAAGCACTAATAGTTCTTTCTTCTATTTGGCAATAATTTTTGCTGGGTTCTTTCCCCATATTATTTTCTAAATATTCGTTTTTTGTTCATTTTTGTAATATCACATTATAAAGAATACACAATAATGAACAAGTAAACAAATGAAAATGTCCATTCCTTCTACACTTATTCACTTTTTTAAAACATAATTATTATTATTATTATTAAACATAATACGCTTTGTGGTTTAGTTTATTTTGTAAAATGCAATGTGCCTTCTATATTATGTATTGCTTGTAGGTTGGAAGTTACATGAGGGTTTATTACCTTAAACACGTATGTAGCTATTTTTAAAGGGTATTACTTAAAGCAAAATTAAAAACGTCTATCCTTTACAGCTGATCTAAGCCTTGATCTGCAGTCACAGTGGTGCAACACATATTTTTATCTAACTTGCTAGCTATTTGAGGGCTTGAATGTTTAATTCAGATTATTATTAGAGGCATGATTTGAATTTTTAGGTTAAAGTTTTACATTAGAAATTCGAAAAAAAATGTTATCTATCAAAACATAGAAATATTAACAAAATAATTTAATTTACCATTAATTAAAGATTTAAATAACTAGAATGCAAAATTGTAGAAAAGTGAAGAGTGTACTAATCAACCGTTTTACTTTATAATCTCTGTCTGTTGGAAGTGTAACATACATATGTTTTACTGCTTGGAAAGTGGGGAGAAGTATTGTTTATCCATAAAAACAAACTCTTCATTTAATTGAATTTGAAAAAAATCCAACTTAAAGCAATGTTTATCATGGTATATTGTCCTCCTCAATGCAGCTAAAATTTTATTCCTAGAGACTGGAATATGATTCATATTCCCAAATGTAATAAATAGCGTAAAAAAAAAAGCTGTTTGTAAAAAAGAAGCACTTGTCATCCTAAGGATATTAGATTAGGGTGTTATTCCATTGTAAACTAAAAAGCTACATGAGTGTGTCATGTATTGGTGCTGTACATTGTTTGTTGTCTAACTCAATAAAAAGGATCACTTGATTCATTAATACATAAATATGTCAGAACAAATATGATATAAAATGTACAATTTATATTTGTCAGATAGGGTTTATTTTATTGATGTTTGTAGATATGAGCCTACTGTTTTCACATTATATAGTCTGTTAATATTTACTTCAAGGGTATAATCATGTGCAAATGTAATGCCACAATTGCTCTTCGTATTTCTGGAGTTTGTTTTTACTTATAGAAAACACCTATGCACTGCTTATAGAAAACACCTAGTGTCTTATAGAAAACACCTATGCACTGCAGGTTCATTAAGCTGAAGTTTACCATCCATGTCACCTTAGTAAAGTCCCTACATAATATATATATATTTATATTTTATTGCTGCTTTTTTATTGCTGCTTTTTATAGGCCCGGTTTACACCTGTTTTCATTTGTATTGGCCAAAACACATAGTTGTAAATGGGGCTTTAGATATATAATTAATAAACACTGTAAATATAGTGAGTCGTCAGTTTACTTAGGGACTGTATTAAATTTTACATTTGTTGTTAATTTGTATATTTATAGGACACTTTTTTATGAGGGTCTATTCTGTTTATGTATTGTATACATGTTATTTTGTACTTTATTTTACTTTAATCCTATTTATTACGGCTAGTGGTATAGATATTTTTCAGAAATATTGTTTTTGTTTTATATGCCTATTTATATAGTGACTTGAAGAGAATTAATAGTTATAAGGCATTTGTTGCTAAAATTTGTATATTTATATTTATGTAATTTAAGTTGATTGTATGTCTAGCTAACCCTAAACATTAGGCAGTGTCATTGAGTCTTAAAGACCATTCCAACAAATATATCCACCAAACATAATCATTTTCTCCAAACACATATAATAGTAAAATGATGCTTCAGATAATGGAAATATGCCGGGGTATTCTGAGTGATTGTTTCATTTTACATTAAAATACATGAATGTGAACGTGGATTGAAAATGTGTAGACAGACTTGTCTCCATGCAGGATTTCACCAGCAGCCTATGACTGTCACTTGTGTATAGTGTTCTTCTCCTGCAGGCCTGGCTCTAGTGCTTAAACCCCGAAGCGCTTTGTGATCACCTGTAAGCTGTTGTTATGTGTGAAGAAAGAGACATATTAAGCCCTGATCTGTGGATGTCTTCCTTTGATGTGTTGCAGGGTGCATTCACTTTCCATGGAAGCATGATAGACATGCCCTTGCTTAAGCAGGCACAGAACATCGTTACGCTTGCCAGAGCCATCAAGAACGAATGATGTGTTAAATGAAGCTCTCGCCGGGAGTCCGCTCCATACAGCACTTGTCCTCCATGCCAGGAGGGAGACTTGAGAAATGCAACCAGGGACGCTTCAGCCTATTGATATCAGAATGCTTGTGCATTTATTTTCTGTACATGTATAGCATTCATTAAAATAAAAGTCAAATCCACTATTTTTTCTTCCTTGCTTTCAGCTCTCCTAGCGCCACCATTCATTAAGTTTTCCGTTATAAACATGTAAAACGCCTTTAAGAGAGTGTGACAACTGCTAAACTGCAATAAACTTGTAGAGTTATAAGGGTAACAAAGCAGGACAAGCTTCTCCTTCTAGGCACTCTAGGCAGATTTACATGACACTGGAGATACTGCTACAGGTCATATGCTTCTTGTTGTTAACTGGCTTAGCAAAGCTGTTTTGGAGAGGTTAACCTAGCTTGTAGGAAGGGTAAATAAACATAACAACCAGCCATTGTCCTCTATTCAGCATGTACTCTTATATTCAGGGCTAAAGGGTATTGAAGCTGCAGAGGATCAACTTGTGGTTGCCAAAGGACTCGAATGAAGTTTCAAACAGCAACAATCAGAGATTTTGTTTCTGTCCCTCATTAAATCATGAGCTATTGTACCCCCAGCCACCAAGGACTGTTCTTTAAGAAATTAACAGAATGGAAAGTTTTAAACCATGCACCAACCTTTCTATGACCTACACAGAGGCAGTTCTGCTGTCCTTACACACACTCCACAGAAAGGCTGTTCTGTTTATTTAAACATGTAAATAGAAAACACGGTATTAACCCTTAGTGCAATGCATTCATCTCCCCGCTATAGGTGCTACTTGTGCAGAGATCCATCTTCTGACTGCAATCTTTATGTACAGTGGGAGGCTGAGGTCTAAAGCCCCCCATACACCTTTAGATTCCTCCATACAATTTCCATCAGATCTACCAACAACTATGTAGTATAGTGACCTCCCTGATAGAATACATAGTGATTGGAAGGTGTAGAAAGGTCCTCATATTACATGGTTTTGGTAGAAGAAAAGTTGATTGTACAGAAATTGCATGGTAATTGTATGTGGTGTATGGGGGGCTTTAGGAAGCCCAGATCTGCATTATGTGAGAGCTGATTTATTTGTAAAATTGAGTAACTTGAGTTGCTACAATTTCAAAGGCATTGGCTTGATTAACTATTACAGGTTTTATCATTTAAAAATTAGTTAATTGACTGTTCATGTGCTGTAAGTGCTGTTGGACATAAATTTTAATCATCAATGAATCTGTACATGTTAATCCCAAATGACATGTGATTACAAAGTGTTATCTAACAGAAGTGGAGGTAGTGCTGGCATGAGTTGGCCACTCATCAATTTACAATTTACAATACCATTGTATATCACAGGTTTCCAACACATATCAAACTATGAGAACAAACTCAAATCAAGCTTTTCTCAATGGATTAATTAAGTTAATATACTAGAATATTATCATTTTTAAAGAGGTATTGCTTCCTATATGACCAATAAAGGATAATTTAAAAAAAGGGTTTATTACAAAAGAAAATGTTTCAAGCATTGGTGAAGATTCCTTCCTAAATATACTGGTTATTTATTTTATTAATTTTAGAAGAAGACCTTTTGTATATATTGTTTTTTATATTGATTTCAAACAATTTTATGTAGCTCTATTTTATTCCCACTACATTTACTGGACAAATAATACGTATAATATAAGTAATATAAGTAATAATATTTATGTATCTTATATGTTTAATATCTCTTATATGTTTAATATTAAAATAACAAGTATCATAATGCATAGCAGTGAACAAAAAGTTTGAATCTTGCAGTATTCAATGGTGACATGGCCTGTAAAATGCATCAGCCCAATTATATGAAATTTCTTCACTTAGATCAATTATTTTCTTTTTTGGGTCATATTGTCATATCATACAACAGATATGGTGTATTAGAAAAAGATTTGAATAGTTTCACAAATGCTGTCATTGGTGAAAAATCAATGATGCAAAAGGTTGGTTAGAAATACTGATGTATTTACAGGCAACACTGAACTGCACAGAAATGACCTTAGTAGGGTTCCAATGTAAATGTGAAATTGTAACATTGATCGGAAAATCTTTACAAATGTCTGTCTCGGACAGTAATATCTCGGTGTGACAGGTTCCCTATAGATATAATAATTTAGTAATATAAGGATGGCATAGTTTCTTAAGCAGTATTGTGTGTGATTCCTCCCCTTGTCTAGTTGTGTATGAGCAGTCTTTGTGCAGCCTTTGCTCATCTTGATTACCCAGGATTGCAAGCAGATTATAGTCCTGAGCGCTGGACACTTCTGATTTGACTGAGAATAAATACATATAAAATCTGCTTGCAATAATCTTAAATTGACTTTTCCTAAATAATCCTCTCTTCCTACACTCTGAATAGGAGCACCCGGTCTTATATAAGCGATTTTCACTGATCCGCCATCACACTGAAAGAGACAATTAACCACGTATTAAATATTTTACCGATTAGAAGGAGAACACAGGAGGAACATTCTGCGACTGATAACGGAGAGCTCATTCATCAACAATTCATGGACAAAGCTGTACTTTTCTATCCTGGGCATCCATGTATACATAGATTTTACCATGGTGAAGACAGATCTGGGGTGATTTACTGTAGGGCTTATACCTCACTTCTATTCAGCCAGGTTTAGGAAAAACATAATACTTCTCCTGAATTCATGTGAATGGGGAAACATCAATTTGTTTCTATAAAGTAAAAAAAAGTAATACTCAGTCTAACCAGGAAAATATCCTTCTATCTGTCCCCTCACATCATCTTGCATCAGTTACTCTTTGTAGGGAATTATATATGAGTTGTGCAGACTTTTTCCTATAAAAGGTATCTATCTATCTATCTATCTATCTATCTATCTATCTATCTATCTATCTATCTATCTATCTATCTATCTATCTATCTATCTATCTATCTATCTATCTATCTATCTATCTATCTGTTCTAGAATGCAGAAAAGTGAATACTGATCTTGTCCCTGTGAAGATACCTGACTTACTTATAATCTACCCATCCAGCCATTTTACTATGATTCATTTTTGTAAGTCAAGAGTTGTGTTGCCTTGGTCTTTATAATATGATCGTCTATTTATCTCTTTTGTTCTAGAATGCAGAATAGTGAATACCGACCTTGTTCTTGTAAAGATTACTCATCTATCTATCTATCTATCTATCTATCTATCTATCTATCTATCTATCTATCTATCTATCTATCTATCTATCTATCTATCTATCTATCTATCTATCTATCTATCTATCTATCTATCTATCTATCTATCTCTATCCATCCATCCACATGCCATTTCTTTATTAGATTAACTTTTCATCTGCCTATGTAAGAGGTCACCTAACTTGCTGAGTACACAGTTTTTAGACTGCGCAGTTTTAGCCTACGCAGCTCATCATCACTTTTGCACATAACTCGTTACCGAATCCCAGGTGACCAAATTACAGTTAACACTATTAAAACATTCTAATGAGAAACAATTACTTAGGAAATGAGCTAAGACATGATGGAGTGAGGCACACTGGGGCCAATCTTGTATATTAGTTTAATAAATCCTAGATACATAACACTTTATCCTGTGTGTGCAGAGCCCAGACACAAGAGAATAACACAACGCTGGTTTATGAGATGATTTTACATGTATGTTTTCTGTGATGAATCTCTGTAGGACACATATGGTGCAGATTGTTTTATTGTCTAATGCTGTGAGGGGGGGAGGGGGGGTAATGTCTTCATTTGTGTTGTGTGACACAGTCAGTGTAGGACATTACATTTTGCTGTAAATTGAGTGGTGAAGTAGCTGTATCAATGTTTATCTAGAAAGTCGAATGATCTTTTGTACTCTCTGAGAAGAGTTGTTTTGTATAGGTGACTATAGGACTCTTCAAACTCTCTATTTACAATTTACATTAGGAAGCCTTTCCAGGTTTCATCTTTTCCTGAAGAGACAATTGATGAAACAAAACAGATTAAGAGATTAGCAGCAGGATTGTGTGCATATTAATGGCTATGAAGAGCATGTAATGGGTCCATAATTGCAGTTGTGGGCATAAGAGTGAGACACTGAAGCCTTTTTAGTCCGGCTTTTTCCGATAAACTTAAGTTAAGTGCAGTGTAATTAGCATATAGTCCCTCATCCTTCTCCTTAACACACATTGCAGATTCCATTGTGTGTATCTAGTGAATGTACACACACACACACACACACACACACACACACAACTCATACCTTCATTGTTGCTTCATATTCACAAATGCTTGCCTTGTGTCAATGTGTGTTGATGTGTCTTGGCACTAATGTTCATTGGGATTTTTCCCTCTCTAGCTCCCAATGTGTACATATTACATTTTTCAGAGAATCAAATACAGTAAGATAAAAAATATTGCACACCCTTGGGCATCAAACAAAGTTCTCTGTACAGAGTATATGCTAAGAATAATGTTTTTTATCTGATCATTCCAAAAAGAAAATGCACTATACTTTGTAATTACACATTACTTATTTAATTCTCATCAATGTGCCGTTGTACCATTAGTAATTCCTACAACAAATGAATTCACTAAGCATATGATTAAAAATGAGTTTACAGATAATTTGCTGCAGATCTACACAGTGCGTGAATTGGGGAATTGGTAGGAGTGGAAGGTAAAGATTTGTTCATTGTTTTGTAGGATGTCTTTGTATAGACAGCGATACACTAACTGTCTTTCCAATATTTTTATGTCAAACGCCAAATTCGCTTTTGATTTAAAATTGTTCTTGTGATGGAAAACACAAGTGGCTTTTCTAAGCTTGCCATATGCAGATGGGATGTTTAATCCCTGTACACAAAATACGCAGGTGCATTCTGGTTTATAGGGTGTAAAGGGTAAAAACACATCAGCGTCCTAATATATTGGAAGTGACAGTCATGCATGAGTGACACTGTTCAGTGATCAGACAAGAGCAAGGCTGTTTTGCATCGGGCAGGTATGACACCAATCTGTAAGTGGTCAGGAGTTCTGTGATCACAGGTGTGCTTGGTATATTGTACCTGGGGCTGGGGTGCCAATCTGCCCGCCCCCCCCAACATGTTCTTCGTGATCACTGTAAATAGTGACACAGATCAAAGCCTGCCCCTTGTTCCCAACACCCAGGACAACCCAGGCCCTTTGTTAGCAGTTGCTAGGATGCCGGTAAACTAAGAAAAAGTGTCCGGGGCATGTTAATCAGATGGTTACAGTGCAACAATAATGTCTGTGGCTGTGTCTCTGCGCTGCTGTCACTCTCTTCCCCTCTTTTATAGCCCAAAGTGTAAGTTTGTTTCTGGCACAATGAGCCGACGACTTCAAAGTATTCACGTAGAGCCACCTTCTGTAAATGGGTTTTATACATTGATTTCTTACTGCAATTAATCTGCTGCCTTTATTATCTCATTCTTCTCATTAACTGATACAAAGATTTGTTTCTTCTATGGAAATCTGCAAACATTCAGTAAGAAATCATTTTTATCATCGTAAGTTTGTCTTTTTTTTTTCTTTTAATCCGTCTACATAAATGTTTTTTTACAATAATTTTTTGTAAATTATTATTTATTTATTTTGCTTTACACAGAGAGGTATGTTTTCTGAGCCATCATTCTAAGATTATCCATGGGTAAGAACCTTCATATAAAGAGGCAAGTATACAAGTAGGAGCAATCTCTGTGTATCTTTTTAACTAACTAGCTGTATTTTTTTATATTATGTTAATTTAGATTTTACAATTGCAAATACATTTAATCAGTTGTGGACATTAAGTGTGATATGTATATTAAAAAAACATGTATAACATTATGTTAATTTGTTTTTCGTTTACTGTAACATTTCATCCGTATCTGATATAAAAAGAACAGCAAATTAACTGGTAAGTTTTTGCTTTTTTGTTTTTTTTATACATTTTGTTCCTAATAAACCTATGACATTTCATTTGTTACATGAGTCCTTACACACAACTACTCCACAAATTTTTCTGTTTTTATTGTATATGATATTATATTTTTTGTGCTGCATTAAAAAAAAACTTCTTTTTATTTATTTACTTTTTTTTTTACAATGCGTATTACCATGTGAAGTTTTAGGGCGTAAATTAGAAAATAATATTTTTATTTAATGTAACACCAATTAGTTTTTTTGTTTTTCTTAAACACTAACAGGTATTTTTTTTTTTAACTTTTCATTTATGGATTGCTTATAAAAATAATAATTTTGGAAAAGTCTCAAAAATTAAATCCTGTTTACAATGAAATCTAAACAGGAGCCAAAATGGTTAAAGGAAACAATAGGCAAAAAGAAGGAAAAGCAATGTCCGTCAATAGGTTTCTGAATGTCCCCTGTGACATAGTTGTGCAGTGAAATGCTCAGCAGGCAGCAGCGGTAGCCTTACATGACCATGCCGTATTAGAGGGACTTGAAGTAAACAACAAGCAATTTAAAGCCCTGTTCCAGAATAAAATCAAATTCTTGTAACCAGTGTCAGATATTTGTCTCAACCCTTTTGCTGGACATCATGTTCTTCATGTAAATTTGGAGAAAGATATAAATAACAATGTGAAATGATAATTGAATTCATATCCTAAATATTATAATTGTAGGTATTAATTCCATATAGTAAACAAAATACAATATTTTTCGCTATAGTGGGCCTTTAAGAATTGCTTTTAGCCTCTACCTGCTCAACATGATAAATGGTCATTTGTACTTATAACATTTCTCATAATTGATCACCTACAGAAAATGGATTTCCAGCATCACTGTGACTGCATATCTCCCCTTTATTCTTTGCCTGTGATTGCTCTTGTTTCCAGCATGCTGTGATGTCATTTGAATTTTTAAATATTTCTTGAATCTTTATCAACTGTGTCTAAAATTGTCCTGTCTATGGGAAGCCTTTGGCATTGCTGCAAGTGATGTCTATGGGCATCTCAGCTCTAGAGTATGCACAAAGATATTTACTAAGCTCCAGCACACATCCCCATGGTGGTAATTGTGTGTTTCTGATCACATTCTCCTTCCTTCACAAAAGCATACCAGGAAGAATGTTTGAGGTAAGAAAAATTTGCACTCAATTCTCAATGTTTGTAATGTTGTCCTATCTTATACTATCCTATTTGAAATAATTACACTGGTAAATATACCTGTGCTCATATTTCATAAATCACAAATACGTATCTAATATATTCAAGCCTTTCAAGGTTACATACTCCTTAGGGTCCCCATACACCTTTAGATTTCTCTGTCAGATTTCCTTTTTTTTACCAAAACCATGTAATATGGTAGATTTTCTAAACAATCAAGTCTACCTGTGTTCAATGGCAGAGGAACCTATACTACATAGTTGTTGGTACATCTAAAGGATATCTGACCGAAAGATCTAAAGGCGAATGGCCAGCTTTAGATGTGTTGGAAAACACATTAATATTCCTCAGAAATCACTTTTAGGGGGTAAAGCCTCACTACTATTGCCAAGTACTCTGCTTGAAAAATAGACAAGTTTCATTCAGATTGCAAATACATTTCCAAAAATCAGTTGTAGATCGTAACATTGTCTGGCACTGACTTACCATATACACTCACAGGCACACCTTGCTAGTACCGGGTTAAATCCCCTTTTGCCTTTATAACATCCTTTGTGGCATAGATTCAACAAGGTACTGGAAACATTCCTCAGAGACATTGGTCCATATTGACATGATAGCATCACACAGTTATGCATCAAGCTGCAAATTTGTTGTCTGCACATCTATGATGCAAATCTTGCATTCCACAACATCCCAAAGGTGCTCTATTGGATTGGGATCTGGTGACTGTGGAGGCCGTTTGAGTACAGTGAACTCATAGTCATGTTCAAGAAACCAGTCTGAGATGATAAGAGCTTTGTGACATGGTGCATTATCCTCCTGGAAGTAGCCATCAGATGATGGGTACACTGTGATCATAAAGGGATGGACATGGTCAGCAACAATAATCAGGAAGTCTGTGGTCTGTGTCTGTGGCAACGATGATCAAATACTATTAAGGGGCCCAAAGTGTGCCAAGAAAATGGCCCCCACACCATTACACCACCAGCCTGAACCATTTATACAAGGCAGGATGGAGCCATGCTTTCATGTTGTTGACACCAAATTTTGACCCTACCATCCGAATGTTGCAGCAGAAATCAAGACTCATCAGACCAGGCAACATTTTTCCAATCCTCTATTGTCCAATTTCGGTGAGGCTGTGCAAATTGTAACCTCACTTTCCTGTTCTTAGCTGACAGGAGTGGCACCCGGTGTGGTCTTCTGCTGCTGTAACCCATCTGCCTCAAGGTTTGACATGTTCTGCACTCAGAGATGCTCTTCTGCATACCTTGGTTATAATGAGTGGTTATTTGAGTTACTGTTGCTTTTATATCAGCTTGGCCCACTCTGGCCATTATTCCCTGACCTCTGACATTCACAAAGGCCACTTACTGGATGTTTTCCCTTTTTTTCAGGCCATTCTCTGTAAACCCTAGAGATGGTTGTGCGTGACAATCCCAGAAGATCAGCAGAACTACAACAAATGTGCTTTTGTTTCCAGATATAATTTTTTTTTTTTTAAAAAGCCTAGGAGTTTGGGAGTTATTTGCAAAGCCTCTGTACATGGTATGATCACCAAATCGCTGGAAATAGAGAAGGGTTGTAGGAAATTTGTAAAGAAAAAAGTATTGATCTAGCTTATGAAGTTATAGCAAAAACTACGTTCAAAGTTAAATCAACCTAATGTATGCAAAAACTGCATGTGCTGGAGCATTTTTTAAGGTTCCTACAACCTTTCCTAACCTACAACCTTTCCTAAACTACAAAGCGTGACAGCAAAATTTGGCGGTTTTCTTGACTGAAGCTGAAATGTAATTGTTCAGCACATTTTGGGTATTTAGAAAAATTTGGCTTATACTCAAACATACTTAAAATGCTTTCTTTATTGTTCCTGTTAATGAACCGTGACCATATAGAATATTAAAACTCATTTTTATTAGGATAGTATGCCTCGCAATATCCAGCATGGGTAGCAGAGAGCAGAGGTTGGTCCGTGAATATAATTATATAATGTGCCACAATTAATTTTAAATGAAACAACTCAGATGCAGTGAAAATTGTCAGCGCTATACAGTTGGATGAATACATTTTTTTATAGAAATGTGACAAACTTGAGCATTTTTTTAAATCACAAATTTAGGGCCTAAGAAGTCATTGGACAAAAGAAAAATCAAAATAAAATGTTCATTTCCAATACTTGGTTGAAAACCTTTTGCTGGTAATGACAACCTAAAGTCTTGAAATCATGGACATCACCAGATACTTCCAATGCTCTGCCAGGCTTTAACTCTAGTGGTTTTCAGTCGCTGTGTGTTTGTGGAACTTTTAGTCCAAAGTTAAGTCTTTAACAAGTGAAATGCAGCTCAATTGGGTTCAGATCACATGAATGACTTGGTCATTCAAGAATATTCCACTTCTTTCCTTTAATAAACTCCTCTTTGGCTGTATGTTTTGGGTCATTGTCCATCTGTATTATGAAACCCCTCACAATTAATGTGACTGTATTTAGCTGCATGTGAGCAGCTGAACACCTCACAATTCGTTCAGCTACTTCTGTGTCAAGTCATCAATAAACAAGTCCCAATCTAGCCTTTCTATTCTTGAGATATACGAGTGTCTTTCACCTTACAGTGCACTCTCTGTATTTAATTTTATACAGTCTCCTCTTTTTGGCAGACTTGCATATCGATATGCCTACTTCCTGGAGAGGGTTGGTCACTTGGATGACTTTTGTGAAGGGGATTCTCTTCATTATGGAATTCATTTTGCAATTATCAACCAATTTTTGTCTTTCATGGACATTCTGGTATTTTTGTGTTCACCAGTGCTGTATTTATTTCTCAGGATGTATGAAACTTTAGATTTTGCCACTCCAAATGTTATAGCTTTTTTTTTTTTTTTTTTTACAGCTTAACCTACCTAGCGCACTGCTGAGGTCCAGATTTCTGTACCCAAAGCACATCATAGACTTACAGGGAATTTTTGTAGGCCTGTAACTTCCCAAAATGTGTCCATACAAGGACATCCTGAATATAATAATGTTTGAAACACACAACTATATAAAAAAATTACATTAAACAAATTTATAAATAAAAGGTATTATTTGAATCATAAAATCTCTAAAAAATGTATTTTGTATGAAAGATTTCAAAACAATATGCATTTATATTTATATTTTGTTTATAATAACATTTTTATTCAATTGGAAATTTAAAAAAAAACTTTGAATTCTATTGCATACAGTTATCACTGTATCCAGTACAATTCCCTTTGGCACCCTTTTTGCCCTGGTGTGATGGACCTGGTGACATCACACCAGGGTTAACTGTAAAGGGGCACATCTGGGGAATCCCACTGAAAACTGGGGACATGCCCAAATCTGCCTCCTCCAAGGGGAAGCAGAAATTACCCAAGGAGACTGCACTAAAGCTCTACTTCGGCTCTCAGACGTCCGACAGGCCTCAGCCAAGAAATGTCCGCAGAAGGACACTTCCCTCCTACAGACACGGCTTCCTGGCAGGTGATGTTTTAGACCGTGAGGACAGTAGGGATAATGACATGGATGATCTCCCGGCCGCCTTCCAACTCCTCATACAAAGTCTCCCCCCCTCCAAGGCTGATCTGGAGGCCCTGGCGACAAGAATGGAATCCACCTGGCAGCGAGACTTTCAGCCAGTGCAGCTTGCACTCTCGCAGATGGGAGCCTGGGTAGACACCCTAGACACAGCCCAGACAGTTACCGCGGCAAAATTCACCAAAATAGAGGCCACCTTGGCCGACCATGACGGCAGATTGAACGACACGCAACTGCGCCAGGAGGACAGAGTGCACCGAGTGGCGGAACGGTGCTCAGCGGTGCCTGACGGTCCGCGCGATGTACTGTGCAGGGTACACTTTTTCACCATCAAGAAGGACATCCTGTGGAAGGCCTGGCTGAAGAGACCCCTGGATTTCAATGGGGCTAACGTCCAAATTATGCCGGACCTATCCCGGAACACGCTCCGCAGACGTGCGATGTTGAAGCCCCTACTGCACCTCCTAAACGTGGCCAAGATCCCCTATCGGTGGGGTTACTTGGTCCATCTGGTGATTAGGAGCGGCACCAACACCTTTACCCTGCGCACCCCAGCCGACCTCCCTGAATTTCCTGAACTTTTTCTGAACTTCCGAACTACCGCCGCCTGTGCCACTAGGGGGCCCTCCCCGCACACCCCCCTTTCCCCCTGCCACATACTCCCGCTGGGGAGCGGACTATTAACAATCTGACTTTCTCCAAAGGTTCTTGGTGGGGCGGATGTATTTACTGTTTACCGTGTATTCTCTCAGGTGTACTGCTAACATTCTCCCACCGCCTTTATGCACGGGCTGTATGTATAATGTCTTGACATCTCAGGTTAACATTTTCTCAGGTGCTTGCTGATATTGTGTTCATGTGGATATGGGCCCACCAGCCTTCAATCTGTCGCCCAAGTTGCTCCACTAACCCAGGCCCAGATACGCTCTATCCCTACCCTTTTTGGCTACCTACATGGAGGGGGCTTTGTGGCCACAAATAAGCAGTGGCTCTTTGTCCACTATTAAGGGGGGGGGCTCTATGGCTACTTACAGGGGGCTTTTGGGCTACCTTTAAGGGGGGGGGTCTGCCTCCTTACAAGGGCGGTGCTTTGTCTACCTATATGGAGGGGGCTTTGTGGCTACAAATAAGCAGAGGCTTTTTGTCTACCATTAAGGGTGGCTTTTGGGCTACCTTTAAGGGGGGCCTGGCTACCTACAAGGGGGCACTCTGTCTACCTATATGGAGGGGGCTTTTGGCTACAAATAACAGGGGGCTCTCTGTCTACCATCGAGGGAGGGGCTCTATGGTTAACTTTAAGGGGGCTTTGTGACTAAAATAACGACATGCAAATCTGACTTACGCAAACTTTCCAAGGATAAGTTTGCCTACCACTGGTTTAGGGTATGAGGGAACAAGTTTGTACACCTGGATTGGAGGGCTTTCTTCTATTCATTTTTCTAAATCAAGTCAAGTTCAGTCAGGTTGAATGTGACCATTAATGGACAGTCATTTTCAGGTCTCCCTGGTGATAGTTATATTCAAGTCAGGCTGGGCAACTCTTGGTTATATATAAAGTTGTCACTAAGCAATCTTGTGTTGCCTTCGTTCTCTGCTTACGGTCATTACCATTTAGGAAAGTTAACCTTTAGCTTGATCTATGTTCCTGAGTACTGGAACAGGTTTGCACTGGGCATATATCTGGACTTTGCTTTCACCTAATATCCTGATATTGAGGCACACTGCATCATATAGGTCATTTATTAAGACATTTGCAGTATAAGAGCCTTTACAATATGGTAAGGTTGTGTTCTTTCAACTTTGTATAAAGTTACCTGCATGTTTAAATAATAAATCTTTAAATGATATTGTACTGACCTGAATAGATATATTATTTGTAGACATTGAAGCAAAGAGTTTAAAAGAATGATCTGCATATAGGGAGAATAGTGTGTATTTATTGCTGTTATTAGGCAAATGTGAATATGTTTGCACTATTTAACAAATGACCACAGGAGATTTTATTATCATATAATATCTAACATCTCATACAGCTCACACACACATATACTCCCCACCACCACCTTCACTGTAGCGGTACAGAGATGGATTCACCTGTAATACACAAACAAAATTGTGTCTAATGAGATAATAACTGGTAATCAGAAGGACAGGAGAAGTGATTAACACAAGTTTCCTTCAAATTGTTGTTGGTACCAGACATGCATGATCCAGTTGTTAGCCCGGTAAGAATGACACTGGAATATAGCAGCTATTAATTTGTTTACATATTGACCAATATTTTTAAATGGATTGTATTTAGTTTCTCCATTGAATTGATCATCCATATCTATAGGAAGACTCATGTCTGGTTTAAACATCATATGCATGGCAATACACCACACAACTTTGTGCTTTCATGCTGATATTGTTAGATGGATGTGCCCAAGTATTGCATTAGATCACAATGTTTCTGTCTGCAGAAAGAAAGAGTAACCGCTGGGATGTAAAAGTAGCAATCAATGGAGACATAGACCACTTAGGCCATGTTTCTGTGCCACACATCAAGGTATTTACAGTATTAATAAATGATAAGGTACCTTGAATAAAAAAAGCAAGCATCTGTCAGTAAAACCTTGGCATGAATAGCATCCATGGAAGTAGACATTCCGGGCTATACACTTTCTGGGGCACTGTTTTAATTCAAAGGTTTAGCTCTACTGAGCTAAACTCAATTGCCATACATAAGCTAGGCTGAAATTGATGCTTCTATTTAAAGCCTGATTATATGGATGTTTTTCTTTTTGAAAGATTCCCTTTAAGCATAGATTTGCAGGTATAGATCTAAAAAAAATCCCTAATGCCAAAGATTATTTCAGCGAGAAAGTAAGTGACAAGGACACTGAGTGTGATAGATTCTAGTACCAGTCTCTGGTGCTCAGCAGTATCCACCATATTTAGCAGTTACCTGTCCAATTAGGCTCAGTATGCCTACTGGCACTCAAACACCCCAGCAGAGGACACTGATAATTGGGTCATATGAAACCAAATAGTTTCTTACACAATACAAAAAAAAATTGCTAGGAACATGTTTTGAGGATATAATAGTTGAAAGCAAGTTAAAACAGAATACAATGCAGCAGAAACAAGTCATGTACTGTTATTAAGTGTCCTACGCATGTGGGTACAGCTATAACCTGATTGGACACCCTCTAGTGACACAGAGAAACAAAGTTACAAAATATGCAGCTCAAGTGAGTGAAAGCTGTGTGCTAAACAAAAAAGGTTCATACTCATAGAGCAACAATGAGTACCTGAGGAGTAATAATGTTGGTGTAACACCACTTTCCTCAGTACCAATAAATATATTATAAGTTTACTATCGGTGGTATTGAAGACTTAAAAAACTACACAGTGACAATGATAGTTAAAACGGACCTACCACCAGGAATCTATGTTTTCATGAATGGCACTAGAAGTGCCAATAATAGGGAGGAATGCAGTGAAAAAACCCAAAAACTTACCTGTAATGAGCAATTTAGTAATATAATCCGGCATTCCTGTTCACTTCCTGGTTAATGGGCTCAGCAAAACCCGGCAGCACGTCACAACAACACGTGATTTTTCAGTGTAAATCCAACACATGGTGGTGCAATATCGCGGGTGGCCACTGGGGGCGTTCAGTGATCTTCTATGGCAAAGCAGCTCACTGAAAAATCATGTGTTGTGACGTGCTGCCGGCTTCTGCTGACACCATGAACCAGGAAATGAAGAGAAATGCCGGATTATATTCCTAAATTGCTCATTACAGGTACGTTTTTGGGGGTTTTCACTGCATTCCTCCCTATTATTGGCACTTCTAGTGCCATTCATGAAAACATCGATTCCTGGTGGTAGGTCCGCTTTAACAAAGTCATAACTATTTCTGTGGTCCCTTTAAGATGAACTACTCTGTTGAGCTGTCTGACTAAAGGCGTTAAGGCCCCCATACACGTCTAGATTTTTCTTTCAATTGACTTAACTCAGTCAATTTTTTTTGTTGATTGATTGAAAATCTATGGCAGACCACATAGTAAGATCGGCCTAAAACTTTTAAAATTGGGAAAATGTCTGATTAAAAAATGATCAGACATTCTGGAAATTTTTAATTTGTTGTATTGAAATTAATTTACGCTTTCAGTCGATCAATACATTTTTGGTTTGCAGAGAGGTACCTTCAGAGATTCTGAGAATTAGCAACTGTAGACGCTGCTCTCTATAGACCACTTGGTACTAACAATACGAGTACCACTCTTCCGTGTTCTCTTTAGCTAACCAAACACACATCAACTTTTGCTAGTTGGATCTTAGATTCGAACAACTTATGCAATTTAAATAGTGACGCAGTGTGGTTGATATAGAACCACAAGATTCCTTTCCAAAGGCTGTGCTCATTCTCTATAATACCAATGGATAATCGATATCAATTGAATTACCTAGAAGATCCATGAGATGCTTGTACGATCAACTGAAATTTTCCAACATGATTAAGCATGCCTCTTTCCATTTTATGTTCAATTACCATCGCTTTTGGCTGATCAAACCATCAGGATTGGGTTGGGTTGAAAAAAAAAAACTTCTGCGCACTGAATCTGAACAGATGAAACAGTGAATGACTAGGAAGTTTCCCTTATTTTTTATAAAGTCCTACCTCTCAGGTCTCACATACCTTCATCTTGCCAGATTGCTCTGCAGAACATTCTGCCAACATATTCTGAGGACTGACATGTGTCTCTCTTCCTTGTAGTAACTGACCCTTGAAGATGAATTGAGGCAGGCATTTTTCTGTAGTAAGCAGCCAACTTTGCTGCCAAGACCTTTTGAAACAGATTAGTCTGTAGTGGCACAGATACAGTTCTGCCACACAATACGTTGTACATCTTGGGATCTTCTGTAATAAAAGCTGATCACAGCTGCACCTCTCATTTTGCTAGTAACTTGTTGGCCACTATAGTTTTCTTCTGGTTGCCTTCAGTAAAATGAACTCATAGGACCCACAATGATGACGTAACATTTTACATGGGATATCTGGGTTTGCAATGACGTGGATTTATATATTTTATAGTTACTGACCATAATAGTAAAGGTTGTTGTTTTAATCAATATCACTCTCCCAATGTACAGCCTATTTATCACCAACAATTGCCATTGTCATTTTCTTTTAAATTAAAATAATTGAGAATTTTAAAAGTAAAATATACAACTTACACAGGCTCTGTGTGCTAGGAACATCGTCCTACAAAACTCTGACCTTTCTGCAGCTTGCTCTCTGATTACACCATAGTAGAGTATGGATAATTCCCTCTATTAAGTGAAGTTATGGCTTACAGAACGGCCTCTCTCTTACTTGCAATGAAGTGCAGGACACTCATCAGGCAATAGAAGGGTAACTCTCAATTTACACAGGGGGTCGGGACATGTCAATTACATGACAACCAGTTAGCAGCAATGTAACTGTATCCATCAGTATAAATTATACAAAGGTATATATCTGTATCCTCTAATGACATAGAATTCTAAAGTCAGCTGGAGCATCTTTTGCTTATATTGTTATTCTGATTATTATTATTTTTTTTCATCACAAAGAAGAATGCTGTGTATAAAGTTGATCTACTTGGTAAAGGTAAATCAACAAAAGCACCCTAGTCAGCGCATACAACATGTTCTTGTTTCCTATGTCACACTGTGGTGTTGCATTAGCACATAGCTATTTAATTACATCTCATTTTTACTTTTTATGAACATCATCATTTCCAGAATCCTTCGGAAATGTTTTTACTCAATTATTTAAGACCATAAAATATCAGTTAAAGCTATTTACAAGTATTGTATTCAGGAAGGAACCCGTCACTGGAGTGGCAGTTCAGGTTTACTTATTGGATAATATATTCTTTGTTTTTGAAGCACACTGCAGTGATCGTTGTTTTTCCATTAATGGACTTCATGTGAAATATCCTGTTGTGTTTTACGGCACAAATTTCAGGATATTGATATGCAACCATGTAATAATCGTAACTGTACTTGCCTTGAACAAAGGAGACCCGTGTCTGCATTATTGTACATTATTGCTGTGAACAATACTACGCCTATAATTGCAGATGAATAATACAGAAGGAATCCTTTGTGGTGAAAAGGCAGTCACTTTGCTGCTAATATAATGCAACTTGTGTTAATTAGATTTTTGGATGAACGCATTTATCCAGAGGTACACACCTGGATAGGAGGACAGATAAAGTGCTATGTAATGGCTGTTGCGTTAGTTAGACCCAACATGTCTGTACAGTGCATTAATGGCAATTTGGGATTCTCTCCTTTGTTCTCCTCATGCCCTCCTAACTACATGGGCAGGAAGAAGTAATCTTGCAAAAGCTGAAAGGCTAGATCAACATAAAAGTAAAGAACTGCACATGAACAAATCCTGTGCGTTGTGGCACCCTTTACCAGAGCCCGTTCAGGTTACTAAAGTCCCATTCATGTGTACCAGTTACCCAGATGGGCTCTGGTTAAGGCTGCCACAACGTACAGGATTTGTTCATACTTATATGTTAGTTAAGGGATGATGGCAATACAATTTGGGGCGCTAATGGGCACTTTTTGGATAATTGAAAGGCTAGATCACTTGGATTTTGAATCAGTCAAGTTTGTGTTATGTATTGTTTACATATTATTGCTTGGACAATGGAGAAAAATGTTCCAGAAAGAAATCTTGTGAGCAAAAAAATGTACCTCCTGCACACGTTTGTCTGTCTGAGCACTAAACAGTGAAAATCATTTCAAGTCATTTTGCTATGAATGCATGGCTCCCTTTTCCCGTCGCCTTGTTCAGAAGCACCATAGAAACTTTACTTCATAGAAAACATAGAAAAACTCAAAAAATTGGACTGTTGCTGTTGTTTCTCAATGTAGTATCTTTGATTCTTGAAACCACTGTGTTTTACATCTAAAACATAATCAGATATATTTTCCTATATAGTGGATATTTAAATGAACACCCACCACAGAAGCACCCCACAATATTCTCCTAAAAGTCCAACATCCCAAATCATATGAATATCTGTAGCCTGAGCAAACAAAACAATTTGTTTCCCCAGAAATGTTTTACTTTGCAAGGCAGTAAAGACAAGGGGACTTTATAGGCCTGAGCGGTAACCCTAACACACAGTCGACATTTGTATTAATATTCAATGTATTTAATGTCCATAAAGAGTCCATAAAAATTTCCAATGACCATAAAGTAAATGCTGCTAAAAAGCCCCTTCTAAAAATCCAGAGACGCAATCAATCATTTAAAAAATGTACCTACATGTAATATAACCTGTGCATTTCAGTTAAACAAACAAATCTGTAAGGGGAAAAATCAAGAAAATCAAAAGCTCCTTTTTAATTACTTTAAAATACGCAGTATACTAACTGTGTACTCAACTCCCCAAGAAATGTTATTTCTTCTTCAGTGAATGGCTTACTGCTTTTCACATAAGTCTGCACAGAGCCTGCAGTCAAATGATGGGCATCCACACAGCAGGAGTTTTTCATTTTTGTTGAGGTACTTCCGAAGACTTTTCCTAAGACTACAAAGGAATGCTAATACCCCCTTTCTAATTACAACACTAATACTGCTTATGCAATGACAATTTAAGGGTCTACCTATTAAGAAGTCAGCTTGGAAAAGGTAATCTGGTTGAGTGTTCACCCTCACCTAGTAAAGTAAATGTTCACTTTTCACATAAAAAAAAAGAGTATTTCACATCTGTAAATATTAAAATATGTAGAACTCACTATTTTATTTGCCATAAATATATAGCGAGCAGTTAGCTTTTGACATATTCCCACACAGGGGGTCTAAGATACATGACAAAGAAGTTTAATGTTTTTTCACCTTTCAGAAATCTGCACAGAAGTTGTATATTGTTTTTGTACTTAGCGTTAGTGATGAGTGGCATGGGCAATATTCGAATTTGTGATATTTCGCGAATAATTCTACTAATATTCGATTATATATTTGTGAATATTCACAATTGCGCATTCACCTCACAATTACTTTTAAAATGAATGGTCACATTAAGCCCATAAGCATCCCAATGGCGAATATCACAAATATTCGAAATTGCGATCATCCACCACCATATTCGCAAAGTTTGAGAATTCTCGAATAGCCGATATTCGTCGAATATTTGAGCTCAACACTACTTAGCGTGAACTATAGTTGGAGGATATTGAGTATGTCAAAAGTCCAGGGAGAATTTCTATTATTGTATAATCTAAAATACAATGGCTAAAGCCCCCCATACACCTTACAATCTTTCCATACAATTTCTGTACAATCAAATTTAGTTTTTCCAAAACCATGTAATATGAGGACCTTTCTAATCATTCCAATCACTATGTATTCTATCAGGGAGGCCACTTTACTACACAGTTGTTGGTAGATCTAATGCAGATTGTATGGATCGATCTTAAGGTGTATGGGGGGCTTTACACGGTACAACATTCTACTATTGCTATTATTGTATAACATATGTTTGCATGTTAATAAATAAACGTACTATTTTATCATTAGAGATGGTCGAATTTTTTGACTAGCTGACTTTGTGAGCTGATTGCAAAGCCTCTGAAAATTATATCATCACCTAATTTCTGGAGAAGGGCTGTGGGAACATTTGAAAAAAAAGTTTTGCTCTAGCACATACTTTTTGCATAAATTATGTTCAAAATCAAAGTCCAAATTCCGATTTTGTGAAATTTTTACTTGACTTTGAACTTAATTTGTGCAAAAAATATTTGTGTTAGAGCAATACTTTTTTGTAGTATACCCCAACCCTTCTCTACATCTACAGCAAGTTTGGTGATTATACTATGTTCAGGGTCTTTGCAATTAACTCAAAATGGTCAAATTGTTTTTAAAAAATTCGACCATCTCTATTTATCATGTAAGCTGACTGCTCTGTATGCAAAAAAGAAGGATTCGATGGGAGTTTCCTCTCATCGACCTTAGGGTTTTCCTTGGGGGGTTAGACCAAGGACGTGGGGACTTTAAAGGCCCAGAGGGTAAATAGGTAAATGGGTATAGAGTAAATTGGGTTAAATTACATACATACATTTATTTGTGTATATCAAGTTAAAGTCATATACATGGTACATGGTATAAATCATGCATAAACATTACATGGATAAAGAAAAAAACACTGGCAATTCGATAACCTCGATCAATATAAACATGGGTTTAAAGGAGTATCAGGTAAGTAGTAAGTAGTTGGAGTTTTATCCCGACGTACGTTTCGTCTGCTGTGGACTTCTTCAGGGGATATTAGTCCAAGTATTTTCTGTCGGGTTAGGATAGTGCCAGTGAAGGGCAGATAGTAAGAAATATAGAACAGAAGAAGTGGTAGGGGAAAAAGGAGAAAAGAAAAGAATAAATAGAAAGAAAAAAATGATGAACATATCAGGAGCGTCCATGGGATATATATATGTATGGTAAAAGGTTAAAGACTTACCAATGTTTAGTTTTGGGTTTGGTAGGTTTGTAGATAAAGGTGTCCCACGTGTGGAGAACGAGTGGCCTAGCTTAGGCCCAGCTCCTCCTATATAATCTGGTAATGGAGGTATGTGGTGGTTGTCAGTAGGTTAGATAGATTCCTGTATGACCAATACCCACGGGTAGATTCCAGTGCGCCTGTCATCGTGCTGCGCTCGAGCTTCCTCGACTTTGGATGGGAACCCTTTGTGGAAATCGAGCAGGGTTGTTTTTCCAACATGTTGGAACCCTGTGAAGACTGGATGGTTAAAATATTTTATAAATTCGAGCACAATCAAGCAGCGTGAACGCGCATAGTGCTCGATTGTGCTCGAATCTATTAAGAAATCAAGCAGTGTAAGCCTAGTTATATCTGCTAATCCTGAGGTTTGTTTACATCCAGTGCTGCATTCCCTTACTTCTGCCCCAACTATGTAATGCACTATCCACAGACTTCTACTAAATCGTGTCTACTTTATTGTGTTTAGCTTATAGTTCCAGTAGATTTATTTGGACTTGAGCAGTCATAAGCAGTAGAAAAAAGATTCAGCATGAATCCCATGGAATTGCAGACAGTGAATCTCTGTAAATATCTGTGCAGTTAATTTTGTGTTAAATTATTACCCCACACTGCAATGTTTTGTATATAAGAAGCTTGTCAACAAATTTGACACTAGCTTTAAATGAAAATGTCACATATATCCTGGCCAAATAGGTTTCCTTTACAGATTGCTATAAAATCTGTCATCAGCTTCTGTAGTTGGGGTGCAATACTCATTCATACAGTCATGCAATACACTTGTAAGTATATAAGTTTTTGGTGAATAAGGAAGGTGACCTGTTCAGCCTACCGTCATACACGTTTCTATGGATTGCATTATGGTGGCCCATTCTAAATAAATTCATGCACTGGAATGTGGTCCAACTGGCACCTATTGTACAATACTGTGTTTTGAGGGTATGTTTTTGGTGCAGAAAGTGGTGGTAACTCCCACTAGGATTAGCTTACCTGTGGGGCTGGGGATCACATCTGTTTGGGGACTTTGAAAAAAAACAAAAAGTGTTACTGTTGTCTCATAGTCTAAGATGCCATACCCCTATAGTAACATAAATCAATTTGCCCTACCTTGTCTCCTAAAAGGGAATATTGATGTATGTTTGGGGACTTTCGTGGATGTCTATTCTAGAATGAAGTGCTATGTCAGAAAATACAGGTATAAGCACAGGCAGACCCCATGTGCTAAACATCAGTGACACGGGACATGTGTGAGTGCCTTACCCTATGTCTGTTTTCACTGACATATCCTTGGTGTCATTAATCAGGCCAAGGATGTGTAAGGGAGAGGGGAAAGGTGTTTCATATATGTTAACAGATAACTCAGTAATCTGTTAAAAAAATGTATACAATTTTTAGCACTCAAATCTTGAAGGAATCAGACCACCAGGGAGGTTAAAAAAATAAATAAATGAATTTTAAAAAAGCATGGATCGGATGTTTAGCTTTAAATAATGTATAAAATAATGTTTACATCTAAAATTCAATCAAAATATAAGGCAGTACGCTTTCACAAGGGCAGAAATGTATGTCTATCAGCAATGAGAACTGTCCAAAACATAAAGTAGACCATGATACACAGAACAGCAGCTGTGGTTTCATTGTCCCAAGTTACCAGTGTTTCATTGTGAGGCAATGGACCTTGAAATAGAGTCAGTGCAACATGACCAAAATGTTGGTGTTTTGGGACAATAAAAGCAGACCATGTTGAATATTCCATGTGTGCTCTTCCTGGTCCTCTCCCAAAGTCACACTCTTCATGAACCTACATACCACTGTCCTGTAGCTCCAAAGACCTGCTTGAGTTTAATGTTCCCTCAACACAAGCAAACAGCTAGTAAGAGCCAAGGGCCAGCCTGCAATTCACAGAGTTTTCTTAAAGCTTAAATAAGAAATGCTTTTACAGCACCTTAGAGAGTCTGCATTTTTTGTGGGATTTAAATATTGCCTAATTAGGTGTTGGCTTTCAGCAGAAAGAAAGTGAAGCCCCTTTTTCATTTAACATTGCCTTATTTAATTCACTTCTCTCCATGTAAAAGAAGTAGGTAATGAAATGCTAAACAGCTGCTGTTAGAGATGAAATGACTGGCTTATTGCTGTGCTGTATGATCTCACTATACGTATTTGGCTTCTCTAGGTGTATACAGATTAATAATGGAAAAATAAATCTGTTCATTACTTGTCTACTTAGCTTTAAATATCCAACACTGGCCATGCACCTTTGTAAACTATTTCTTACTCCATTTACTGCCAACTGTTAACAGAGAATAATAAAAGTATGTGAGAATCTCAGACTTCAAGGACTAGAGTTTGAATCCCAAACTGACACAACTAAAGGTACCCATATACGTTGCGTTTTCGGGGACCGATGCGATATTCGATTTCGACGCCCGATTTTTGCTTTAGTGCTATTTTTAAAAGTCGGTCAGATGCGCGACTTTTCGGCCCCGATTAATCACAGCCCGACCGACTGATCGGCTGGTTGGATTGGGAATCTTGTAAAAGGGGCCGACTTACTGAAAATTACAGGCATCCTCATTCGGGACCCGACCGACTTTTCGGCCGATTTTTCTAAAAACAGCATCGGTCGGACTACATTTGCATGTTAGGAATCCCGAACGATCGACCTACCCGACCGACCGGATCGGTCGGAAGGGCTAAAATCGCACGAAAAATCACAACGTGTATGGGTACCTTTAGAAATGTAAGGGCCTGTCTACCCTAATCCTTTTATTTTATACTATACAGCTGTACAGTAGATGTAAATAGTGATGAGCAGCATAGGCAATATTCGTATTTGCAATTTTTTCACTTAATATTTGCAATAAATTAATTAAAGAATTTGTGATCTCCAGTCATTATTACCTTCATTGTGCAAATCGGCACTTGTACATGCACATATTCCAAACACAATGCATAGTAGTTACTGGTACTGTGGTAAAAAATCTTAAATATTTACAACTACGAAGATATAGGTTTATGTTCAAGATCTTCACAAATTCTCGTGTTGATATTTGCAATAGAAATTCCTGATTAGAATATTTGTGATCAACTCTATTTGTAAATGAAATGATAAGATGAGGTTGTATGTCATCTGAAGCTCTTGTGACACGATGGCAGCATTAGAGAAACAACTGCATTTAAGATATAATAATAATTTAATATTTAAGTCCTTTCTTGCCAATTCATATTTTTTCTTTTCAATAATGAGGGTACAAACCATCAGTCAGCCAACATTAAGGTAGTTTATAATTATAAAGAAAACTGTTACAAACATACAAACAAGGTCAATTCATGGTCATGTAATGTGTGACTAATTTATGTGTATGTCTACTTTATCATCATCAAGGTACATCAGGTCAAGGAAGCTTACCATAAAACTATCTAAACAGAAGAAACATACACTGTTATCATTCTAATTAAATTGTATTATACAAATTATATTGCTCTATGTTATTTTGTATCTGTTTCTATATTACAATGCTGCCATAAAATTAATATGTACTGTAGGAGGGGGGTTGAACATCCATAGAGATGAATTATGTTTTTCAGAAAGGGGAATATCACTGTATCCTTACGTATGGTCAGTTACTTTCCTGAATATGATCATGATCAGCTCTAAATAAACTACAACAAAAGTCAGTGGGACGACATAATCAATGTCAGTGGGTGTTGGGACAATATTTATTTCAATTACAAGTTGTTTGTTCCCATTGTTAATAAAGGCTGGCCAATTCCCCACTCAGACTCCGGAATACAATTTGCTTATATAGGACTCTTGAGTATATAAACTGTTAGTTCAATCATTTTTGATGCTTTTTTTCTGCCAAACGAACGGGCAATAAAAAGTAATACGGAGTGTTAAACAAATCAGAGCTATTAAACTACTTGCTTCTGATGCTTTCATAAAATGTTAATGACACATGCTGGAACAACCTGTTTTACAGCCACAGTTTATTAAAGCATGAAAAGGGCCGGAGATAATCTGTCTCCTCCCCATGTCACTGTCACCCCCTTCTGCTTCTGCTTCTGTCTTCTCAGCTCTGTCTCTCTTTCCCTCTGTCCGTCTGTCTGCACCCCTCCTCCATCAATGCAATATTTTCTCCCCCTCCTTCATTGGTCCCTCTATTCTACTCCCTCCTTTCCTCCTTTTCTCATTACTTACTTGCTAAGCCCTGTCTGTTATTTCACCACAATCCTGTCCTTACATTATCTATCTCTTCTTCCTTTCTTTCCCAAAGTCTTGTTGTCCTATTTCCTCCACAACAGTATTTACAATATAAATATACATTTTTGAATATTTTGTATTTAACCTCAATGTTATATTGTGTTTTCTTTAATGGTTACTTAAGGTAAGGATTTGTGTATGGACATCCTTCCATCTCCATGGTGTTATTGTGGTGTTCCAATGCAGGAAGATGAACAAACCATTTGTGACCATTAACTAGTGTACTTTGTATTGTGTTACAAGATTTTATACCCTGTGACAAGTTTATGGGGACGGATGTCTAGCAGTGAATAATGAGCGCACCACTATAGCACATTTAACTCTTTCCTGTATGGAGACAGGCATTTTTGACTTACATAAAACAACATAAAAAGGTCTCATGGTAATGGGCTCTTATCTATGTCTACCTATTAGACTGTAAGCCTCATTGGGCAGGGTCCCCTACTCCTCCTGTGTCATAACCTGTACCCGTGTATATTATCTTGTGTTGTATCTCCACTCTAATGTATTGTACATTAAATAAATGATGATAATAATCATCTATGTTAGATTTTCATTATTTGTTTTTATAGAATGCATCCATATTTTCTTGGCTGAAATCAGTATGTTGCAAAATTAGGAAACCAGTAACATTACGTTGAAAATGTCAATAAACACCTGATCCACAGATAGTTTGTTAGGTTTTTGGAGTTGGGGGGGAAAGGGGCAAACATATATAAGGTCAAAACATTTCTGAAATAGGGTTAAATAAAAATGTTTCTTTTTTGCTACCTGCATATAGGATTACTAGTTGTCTGACTGTCTTTGGCAACAATGATTTTGGATCATCAGAGAAAAGCTAATTTTAACGTCAAATTCTATATAACAAATTCTGCACTTGTTTTTCAGAAAGTACCATAGCCACTGTCCGATCACCCAAATGGCGACTTCGATAGGATCCTATGTCCTAGTGAAAATCTAGAGAGCCTAATTATACACAGTACACCAAGGGACCAAGGAAATAACTTGAGGGTAACCACATGAAATAGAAAATGTATTCTTTGTCCAAAATTCTGGTACTGTTGGTTCCTGTACTGGCAATGATGTGTGCTCATATTTGGACTTTTTTGGACTTGTTTGATCAACTCATTTAAGTAATATAATCATGCTGAATTAATGTTCATAGAGAATATAGGCAATATACTCTTCAATATACCTTCTAAATTATATCTTTGACACACAAAAATAATTTGCAAGGATAATATTTAAAATGTTTATGAGATTGCTGAATAAAATCTACTCAGCCTTGTAGCAGAGATGTATACATTACAATAACTATCCTTTTTATAATTAGATTTTCAATCTATTGGGTAATTATAGTAGGATTTCAGTGAAAGACTGAGAAGAGGGCAAAGACTTTATATGGCTAAATGTCCAACTACTTTATGACACGTCATCATTTCCTCTGCTATAAAACATGATGAATGTTCTTTAATTCAACAACCCGAACAACTCTTTGTTGTGAATAGCTAACCGTCAGCTCCCACAATAAACTGCCTGTATAATTATTCTTTACATTTGTTACACTGTTAGACAATAGTCAAAATGTAAACTATACAACACATTTGAAAAAATTGTCATAAATACTTAGGTTTTTCACTTTCTACTACTACTGCTTTGCCATTACTTTATACAATATCTTAAATACAATGTGTATGGGGATGTAAATGTAATGTGTAGGATATGTCAATCTAAAGCCCCCCCCCCATACACCTTAAGATCGATCCATACAATCTCCATTAGATCTACCAACAACTATGTAGTATAGTGGCCTCCCTGATAGAATACATAGTGATTGGAAGGATAAGAAAGCCCATTATATTACATGGTTTGGTAGAACAAAATTTGATTGTACAGAAATTGTATGGAAAGATTGTAAGCTGTATGGGGGGGCTTAACTTTAACATCAGTAGATTGATAAGAAAAAAAAAACGTAATCAATAAAATCGTAAGACATACCACTTACACCTACTAAAGCAGCCCATACACGGGTCAGATTTTCAATCAATCAACTTAAAACAATCAATTTTTAAGTCTGTATAAAATTGTATGTCGATTGTATCATGCCCCATATGTAGTACAAGATTTTTGATCGATTTTTGATCGATTTTTTTTTCACTCGACATAATAATCGATCCAAAATAGTCCGATTGAAATTTCAATCAGAAGTGAGGTAGAATAGGTAGAAAAAAAATCGATCAAAAATTGGTTGACCACACTTTTCAATCCAATTTTCAATCGACCGATCAAAATTTACCATCCAGTCCAATCAAAAAACGACAGAATTTTCACTCAATTTTGATCGGATTAAGTAAATTTAACCAGGTGGGCAAAACTCAATTCTCAATCAATCGATTAAAAAATTGATAGTTTTAAGTCGATTGATTGAAAATCTGACCTGTGTATGGGCTGCTTAAATGTAATAAGCACAAGCCTTAAATGTTATCACTGTGGAATGTACAAAAGAGTATGCACAGAAAATGTGTGAAATTTAACTCTTGAAAGTACAATTCAAATATACTTTGACAAGGTATTATAATCTAATAAGTGGAATTAATTATTAATTTATTACTATTGTTGTCATTATCATTCCAATTAATTTGTTATTTTCCATATATCACATGCCATTAATCCGAAAATAATGTATTCTGTTCAATTAAAAGTAATAAATACCATGCTGTTTGCTAATAATATAAGTTGGCGTTGCAGATGATTGACAATTGTTCATACTGAGATGCAGATGTATAGTGTATTACAGGTCGGTGGCCACTTTTTAGTGCTATATACATCAGTGGGTATTGAATATTACCAGTTTTAATTTCTAATAATATTTACTGATAATGATGGTTAATGCTTAGAACAGGAGTGCCCACGCTTTTGTGGTAAAAAAAAGGTAAACATATATATATTTATTTATGTATCTACTTTTGTTTTATAGTTAAAATCTATATCATACAACATATGCATGAATTGAATAGAATTACATCTTTTTGGCCATTATCCTTCTCTAATGACATCCTAAATTGAAAGCAATCCCTTATCATGTACTCTTGGCCTTGTTTTATTAAAGATGAAAAAAAAGGCAGGGCTCCGCGCTTGACTCTTGTTGCTTTTATTATCTACAGGTAAATCGAGATCCACATGTTATGCACCCAGCAATAACGGAATTTCATTTTAACTAACTGTTAACCTTGTATTAATCTTTTCCAATATTTTAAGATAAATGGCAATGTCTGGTTAAGAATGGTAAAATGAGAAGAACGAAATAAAAACTCAATATCGTAAAGTGGAAATGTAACAAAAAAAATAAAGAAAAGCATTTTTTTACTGTTAAGCCTTTAGCAACGTAAGTGTTTCTTATAGAGACTGTGAAATACATTTATTTTACGTATATGCAACAGTAATTAGCAGCATTCACACGTGCACCCCAGACCCCTGCCCGTTCAGGCGCTACTTTGTTTTGTTTTTTGAAGAAACTAAATTGAATTGATAGATTTTCATTCATTAACAACAATAAACAAATAAACAATAACACCCACAATGCAGTTAGCATGGTATGGTAAATGTCAACCATATCTCTATCTTAGATTATAAATACAGCACACTGTACACTGTAGTACAAATGTAAAGCCCCCCATACACATCTACATTTTCTGTTTAATCAACTTAAAAAGATACATTTTTGGGGGGTCAGGGAAATTGGTGATTGACTGTATGTTTGCCAACTGTAGTAACAGATATTTGATCAACTTTTTTGGGATCGCCTGAAAGTGTAATGAATTTCAATACAACCAATTAAAATTTACCAGCATGTCCAATCATTTTTCAATACATTTTTTCCCAATTTTTATTGTTTTAGGTTGATCTAACCACGTGGGCTGCCATAGATTTTCAATCAATCAACAAAAAACTTGATTGAATTTAGTTGATTTCAATAAAAAATCTAGACATGTATGGGGGCCTTTGGGGGCATATACATAGATATATAGATAAAATATATTAAGCAAGAGCACAACTGTTACATGTATATTTTGCAAATATCAATTGCATAGTATTATGGATATCCATCTGTTACTATAGTTATCACAATAAAACATAATAAGGGAAGGAAGCAATCATGATAGGACAATAAAATAGAAAAAGGGTAAAATAGTACACAAGAGAGTGTAGGGTAAAGGACAGAAAAGAGATTAGTACAGGTCTCTGAAATGCAAAGCGGTGTATTGGAACTGCAGTAGAGTATTATGCATTCAGACACTCAGGTGTTCCTTGAGCCTCACCTCCAATATCTGTCTTTTTATCTATAGGTATAAGAACTCTGAGCATTGAGATTCACTAATCTAATCTCATCTAGTCATTGGATGTACTCCCATGGGCACCCATGTTGAAACATTGGGAGCTTAGACACAACAACATTTTTTACTACCTGTTTACATAGTTACAGTAAAGGCTTAAACTTTATTTATTCCTTGCTAAGAATATGTACATGAGTAAAAAGCCTAACCACAGATCAGATATAAATAATACATTTTCTTCTAAATCCTGAGCATCAATCAGACTTTGCTACTTATTGGGATGAGCTATACAATGCCAGAGGAAATCTCTCCCCAGAGTCTTTCCATTTTGTTCTCAAAGACTGCAAGTCTTCCAAACAACATCCAATTCAAACCCCCTCTTCCCATACTGCAGGTATTCTGCATCTTTCTTCTATACCTATTTGTTACATAATGCTCCTGGAGAGAGGCAAGATCCACACAATTAAACTGTTTTTAACATTAAACTTTACTCTCCTTTCCTTAGAACCAGTACAGTTCTCCACATAATCCAGGAGGAACCAGTCACAACAAAAAGCGCTATATTTTACAACAGTCAAGGTTGAAATGGTTGCTTTTTCTGAGCTTCACTTTACAGTGTAAATACCTACAAATGCTAAATAGATATTTAACCCTCCTAGCGCACTGCTGATGTCCAGATTTCTATACCAAAAGCGCACCATAGACTTCAATGGCAAATTTTTCTTTATGTTGTAGGCCTGTAACTTCCCAAAATATGTCCGTACAAGGGTCTAATAGACATCCTGACTATAATAATGTTTGAAACACTCAATTATGTAAAATAAAATTTGCAGTTAACCCTCTCTAATCTGGTGTAATGGATGTGGTAAAATCACACCAGGGAAGAGAGGGTTACTGCAAATGGGCACATCTGGGGCACCACAGACTTTTTATTTGGGCGATATTTAGTACATAGAAGCACATTGAAATCAATTTTCTACAACGAAAACTGATTTCATGCACTGTACTTTCAAATTTCCCGCCGCCTCCCCGATGTGACGTCATCACATCACTCAGAGGGTGGGGGGGAAGAGACGGAGGATCTGCTGGCAGCATATCACATCAGGGACACCGGGACAGCGCAGAACTGTAAGTATGCGCTGCCGGAGCCCCGATGTGTACTGGACGGCACCATCTCGTCCAGTGCTATAGTAGCAATAGCAGCGCAGGACGAGATGGTGCCGTCCCGACCGCTAGGGCGGTTAAAAAATATCAGACAACAAATTATTTCACAACCTATTCCCACCCTAATGGGACCTATACCATGTGCAACTGACAGACAAATCTGTAAGGGTCTATACTCTAATACTTAGTTCAAGCACATTTTAAATTTATTACAACATCCAGTCTTCACAAGAATATCTTACCTTGATTTGGCAATGTTTGTTACTTGCAACCAGCAAATTATCCATTTAGAATTTTTCAGGTTTTTCCCCGCCTTACTGAATTGTACAGGCATTGGGGCACAATAGGACTGGATGTTTTTATGATTTATTGTGATATCAAAACTTAACATTTTAATTGAGGTATGTCTACTTTTTATATCTGCTATATGTCTTGCGTATCACTTCACTTTAGTAACATGAATAGGTGTTTTTCACATTTGCAAACACAGACTATTTTACATCCATTTTGATACAATATTAGTATATTTTAGTGGTTAATTGTATTTCTATTATATACCAGCATCCTACAGAACTCCCTTCCTTTCAGCAAGTCATGTCTGCTCCATGGTCTACTGCCCAGGCTGCCTGTCTTTGAATGCTTTAGTTCCACACAACTTCCCAGCTATAAGAAGGTTAAAATGCAGTTTATTACCACTACCAAGAACCGTAATGATGTTCTCTCGTACTCCACTTCAATATCTATAGCTGTTTGGCTAGTACTGACCCACACTGCTTGTATCTAGTCCCACTGTGGCAACATTATTCACCCAACAAGCCTTACATTTTACAACTGTGAACTGTTTACAGCTGGGAAGCCTTTGTGTGTTTAATAATCTACAACTGGTCTTTACTATCCAGCTTGAAATAGCACCCCCAATGTCCCCTTCTGGCCTTTGAAATTACCATTACAATTTAATTTACCAGAATGGCTTATGGGAACCTTATTTCACTGTTTGGTATTATGGGGCAGTGGGGATGATGTCTGTCTCCATATCCACACTTCTATGATGCTGTCATTATATCTACCCTTTTACAATGTGGAAACATGCGAAATGCTCTAAGTGCATGATCTATCCCCGCGGACTGAGTTCTGTGCTCTGCTTTAAGCAGGCACTTCAGTGCTAATTACAGATAAATCATGATGTGCTCACTAAGTAATTGATTTAATGAAGTTCCTATGAAACTATTAAAGGCGAGTATAGGTCAGGCTAGAGACGCCCCAGAGAGCACATTGTAGGATGTTTAACTCCAGCCGTCTCCTCAGAAAGACATCGCGGCTAATAGGTGAAGTCACAGCTGTTCTCTTCTGACTTTTCCTAGCCAAGAAAATCTGGGGCCAAACTTTTGAGCCAGATCATTGAAGCGGCTCCTCATTAAGAGTTGCAGCCTTCTGTAGAATACATGTACTGTGAACGTGACTGTGTGCATTAGGAGAGATAAATAATTGCATGGCCTGTCTGTATTAAATAGAAAAATAATGATGCTTTCCATGGTGTGCATCAAGTAAGTGTGTGCAAGGAGCAGATATGTGAATGTCCTGCTAGGTATATAAATTGTACATACAGGTGTGCATAGCAGGAGCATTTCTAAGATTGTGAAAGACCTTGGGCACCATTAGTCATGCCGAATAGAGAAGAACTGTAGTGCACATATGCCACATGGCACCGTACAATGAGAATGGCTTAAATGAGATCTTAAATGTCAGAACTTACTTGGTCTATACATACATGCGTAGTTCATAGTTCCCATACTATATCTTTTAATTACTAAGCCACAAGCAAGAGTCCCAAACAAAAACCTTAAGACATAAAATAATATTTAAAACATAAAACCCTTGTATTACAGTTATGTTATGCAAGCAGAATATAAACATGCAGTTAATTCTTTGTTCAAACCTACTAATAAGGAGGACAGCAAAAAATGTCAGGACTACTTAGAATCCCCCAGATGTTGGATGAATGTATTTTTTTCTGAAGTATGCGAATTACACCATAACCTACAAAATGCTGTGGTCAGGGGAATGCAACATATAACATCAGTCTGGACCTTGATGGAAGACCAATCAAGATGCACGAAAATACCTTCTCAAAGAAAAGTGCAGCAATCAGTATACTCAAAATACAATCGCATTACATAGAATTTACAGTAACCCATCAGTGTCATTGGCTGTTGTATATGGGTTATCCATTTAGAGGTTACAAAGTAAATATTTAGCCCACACTTTTCCAGCATAGTCTCTGGTAACTGCAACTAGAACCTTTGATGCTGTAAACACGTAAAGACACTGCAAAAGCCTGTTCATAAATAAGGGCAATTGCACTGCTACCACATTGGATGTTCTCAGCTTCTTATCACACATGTAGCAACAGCATTTCTACTGTCTTTGCTAACTCCTAGGTATAGTAATAAGGCACGGCTATGGTGTGCTGGTGTAGGGACATTGGCAGTTTCCACACAGGTTTTCATATAGGGCTGAAGGTCAAGGTAGAAGATTATTTTTTGCATAGAGTTGGGAAAATAGTTTTTATGACATATATAGACAATTAAATGATCATCAGCAGGTTCTAAAATACAACATAAGGTGAACAGATAAGGAATTAAAAGGGTAAATGGCAGACACATGTTACTGATTAAATTTAATATTCATCTTTCTCCAGTGATACAAATTATTCACAAGTGAAAAATCATGACAATTATCCTAGGAATATTACTTAAAATTGACCCCAAGGTCAAACCATGCAATGCTGAGAAAAATTGCATCTGGGACTCTTCAGGTCATTGTATGTGTAAAGCCTGCCATACACGCACCGAGTGGTGGCCGATTTTGCCGCCGACCGATGGGCTGCGCGCTCGCGCCACAGCTCGGCCGGCCAGAGAACGGACATGTCCGATATTCTCTGGCCGGTGCTGGCCAATGCCGTTAACTTCAATAAATACCGGCATCTTCATTAAAGCTAACAAAGGGTGCCAGCCGATGCTGTCAGCTCGGTACTGCAGAGCAATGACGTCATCACGCTGCTTTCCATAGCTGATCGGACCTGCTCTCAGCCCCTACTCGGTACATGTGTGGGGGCCCCCATACACCTTTAGATCACTCCATACAATTTCCTTTAGATCTACCAACAACTATGTAGTAAATTGGTCTTCCTGATAGAATACATAGTGATTGGAAGGTTTACAAAGGTCCTCATATTACATGGTTTTGGTAGAACAAAAGTTGATTATTTTGGAATGTAGCGCAGTGATTGGACCTTACCACCTTTGTTCATTGAGTAGAGGTGGTCAAATTTCCTTTTACGTTTTACTGAGTTAATTGAAAATCCCCTGAAATTGATGGAGATGTAGAGAAGGGTTGTGGAAAAACTACAAAGCATACAAAGCAGAGTATACAGCAGTCTGCTGGTGTTCCCCGCTCTCCCTCTTTCCCTATACACATCGTCGGCATCAGCAATGATGTCGGCAATGTGGACTAGGCAAGCTGCCCCCCTCCATTGACATGGAGGTCAATGGCGCCGCCCCACCTCTTTGGTGCCATCAATGATGCCGAAGAGCAGGACTTTCCAGAGGGAGTTGCATTTCACACACAGGCTACACACCTGACCACTGCTCCTACAGTCCACTCCTCTCTGATCGCCTGAAGTTTTTCAGCCAGAGTTCCTGTCTGGCTCACAGCTATTTGCACCCAGTTCCATTCCCTCCCACTCCAGAGTCCGGGCCCCTAAACAACCTGAACAATTGGCGACCCCCGGTCGAGCAGTCCATACTAACATTTTATAAGTCGATTATAAACCAATGTTTATGGTTGAAAATAGTGTACAATCAAAAAGACCTTGATTGGTAAGCTTGTAAAATTTCCTTCAATTGTATTGATGGTCCAAGAGACCCATCTCTTTGTGATATTTGGAATCTTTCAAAATGATTAGCTTGGGCATTGAGTGTGGTGTGTGGTAGTCCACATTTACATAAATTAAATAATAAAATTTAAAGCAAATCAAATTAATGTGGATTAAATAACAGTTACAAAATCACCAACAAAAGCTAAAGACACAAATTGTTGATTGTTGCACCACTTATTTCATGCTTATTTCTGAAGATCTTTGACTGAAACTCCTGATAATATTTTATTATATTTTCTGACCTATTGCTAATATTTCTCTGGACTCTGTGTATCTGGTATAATATTTACTGCAGTATCCAAACTAAATTTAAACCTGTTTTATATATGTATGACCATATCCCTACTACCCAATCCAACAAAGGGTACATTATAAGACAATCAAACGTACATAGCACAAGCAAGTAGAATGTATGCATTAAAAGAAAGATAAAAATGTAATAATGGAGAGTTTTGACCTTAGAAGACCCAAGACGATTACATGCATGTAGCTGATGTAAACTGTGCTCAAGGGGAAAGCAAAAATGGATTACCCATATGATCTTTTTTTCACAAAGGGATTAAAGACGCAGTGATAGTGAACAGAGAAGGAAGCTGGGCAGCATGGAGGTTATAGAGAAGGTAATGAAGGAAGGTTAATTTCTACATATTGACTAAAACACCATGCTTGCTCACTCATCCATATGATGCATTCCTACTGTTCACTACTTTCTCAAACTATATATCTCCTTCTCTGCAGGTCCTCTCCACAGTATCTACTCTGTGGGCGAGTCTCCATTTTTGTACTAAGAAGTTGATGTTGTGCGCACTCAAACCTGAAGCCTTATTGCTCTGAATTGGGCATCACTCCATACAAATCCTCGGGCTATAATTACAGGAAAATTCAGGACTCCTTTCTATTTCTTCAAGCCGTCTGCATTTCCCACTTAGCCAAGGAAGTTAAGCTAGTGTGCAAGGTAGGGTGCTGAGCGGATTTCTGGCAACATGCCTGGAATTAGCGTGTATCCACTGTGGCTTCTGCAAAGGGCACATGTGCAATTTTCTATGGCGGACCAAATTACATGTGAACAAAAGATTTAGTTACTAGGTCAGTTTTAAACTCACACATGCAAACATGTATATGTTTATATACTTATAAATGTGCTTATAAATAATCCCGGGCAAAGCAATCATGCATGTATATCCATACTCATAGAAAGCTACACATTGGTATCATTTATTACATTTGGATATTTAAAAATATGTCCATGTCTCTATTCTAAATATAGGATTGTTTAATCCAGTAGATTATTATTAGTAAAGAATACAACAGGAGGTTGAGATTGGATAGAAATGCGAGTGATTCAAATATTATGCCAGGAAAAGTACTAAATTGGCTAGTTGGTAATTTTTTTTGTTTTGTTTTTTTACAACAATGTATATAGAGGGTTCTTTCTAATGGCTTTTCCACATATCTCCTACCATTCCTACCCTTGTCTTCAAAAAACTATAGGAATTAAAATTTGTACAACAATTTTATTATACATGTAATACAGTTTACAAAGGTTTGTTCACAAACGTACCAAAAAAACCTTGAATTCTTTCCAATGTCCCCCTAACCAGACTTTTTAGTGTTTGTATGATTTTTAAGATTGATACATTACAGTGAATAAAAATCAATGAAAATAAATGCAAATGCTTAGTAGCCAAGTGCCATCTTGAAAATATCGGCTTATGAGCATAGAAAGTCATAATACAACAATTTAGGGAATATTACAATAATAATCCTAGGCCATAAACATTTTAGAGGTAGGATATTTGAAATTTTCCCTTCTAGGAAACTTATATACATGCTGAACCTTGTATTTGTTTTTTACCTCTTCTGGTCCTTTTTGTCCTTTCTCAGGATACAACTTAGTATAAATAGCTATGATCAGAAAAAGGAAAGAATGACCCAACTGGAACGCTATTTCAGAGTATCTACCCCACCAGGGTTTTTACTCTCACTTCATTTAAACCCCCAATATGTGATATTTACAGAAGCAGATCCTTGAACAAGGAAAGCATATTTTCCTAGCATCCTCATAGTCTTTTTACTAGCCTCCAATAAAAATGGCCTAATTGTCTTACTTGTCTCCAATATAACATATTAGCATTAAATAAATAATAATACAAAAAAGATCTTTCTGGCATACAGTAAATGTCATTTCCTTGTTCATTAAAATAATTTGTAAAAGTGTGTGCAAGTGTCAGTCTATGCGCTTATGGTACTCCAATGAGTCCATCAAGGCATGTTAAGGTACCTTTAGGGTTTTCAGAATCAAGGAAATATCCCAGAAAATATTTTCTGAAGCAAAAATACAGGAGCAATGTAACCATGCACATATCAACCCACAATCCACAACCACAAGACAGGAGCAATATAACCATGCACATATCAACCTACAATCCACAGCCACAAGACAGGAGCAATGCAACCATGCACACATCAACCCACAATCCACAGCCACAAGACAGGAGCAATACAACCCACAATCCACAACCCAAAAAAAACAGGAGCAATGCAACCATTCACATATCAACCCACAATCCACAGCCACAAGACAGGAGCAATGCAACCCACAATCCACATCAACAAGACAGACGCAATGCAACCATGCCCCAGTCATGCCACAAACTACAGCAACAAGACAGGAGCAATGAAACCATGCCCCAGTCATGCCACAAACTACAGCAACAAGACAGGAGCAATGAAACCATGCACATATTAACCCATAATTCACAGTAACAAGAAAGAAGCAATGCCGCCAAGCACAGATCAACCCACAACCCACAGCAACAAGACAGAAGCAATGCAACCAGGCACAGATCAACCCACAATCCACAGCAATGAGACAGAAGCAATGCAACCAGGCACAGGTCAACCCACAGCAACAAGACAGAAGCAATGCAACTATGCACCAATCATACCACAAACTACAGCAACAAGATGGGAGCAATGCAATTATGCACCTATCATCCCATAGTTGACAGCAACAAGACCGGAGCAATGCAACCATTAGTGATGGCCGAACTTCGGCCGCGAACAAACATGTTCGTCCTCCTTCTTGCGGGCGGACAGTATGGGTGTTCGACCCGCCCTGTTCGCCAGCGAGAAGGACCTCTATTCTTCCTCCGGTGGGATCATTAGCAGCGAGATCCCGCCGCAGAAAGAATATTTCACTGAAGAATTTGAATCTGTCCGCGAATGGGCGGACGGCTGACTTTTTTAGAAGTCCGCTCCGCCCGTTCTCGGACGGACACGGCCGAAGTTCGGCCATCACTAGCAACCATGCACCATAGCCATAAAACTCACCAGTGTTTTAACCACTTTTTTACCACATCCAAACTCTCAAATTTGATATACAGAAGCTATATACAAGTGAACTAGGAAAGCATATTTTTCTACATGCCTCAAATAAAAATACTAACATAAAACAAATACATTTTGTAATAATTTGTAAAAGTATTAAATGATGCTTTGAATAAAATCTCAGTGTGTGCAAGTGCCAGTCTATGCGCTTATGGTCTTCCAATGAGTCCATCAAGGCATGTTAACGTACCTTCAGGGTTTTCATGATCAAGAAAGCATCACAGATAATATTTTCTGGACATCATTTAAATGCTTTTAAATATGCAAATGCATATTATTATAGTGTGTAATCATATGCACTCAATATATGAAGTGCCCCTTCATGCACAGACTGAAATAATTTGAACTATGTTGTCATGGGCCTGCAGCTCTCTAATTTAGTATGCCCTATCCCCTATAGCTTATTGGAAATTCAGCCCAGAAGTAGAGCCCACTGTTTATTATATATCTATGTGCACACATGTATTTTGAATGAAACAGAAATCTCTTGTTAGAAGTGTCTGCAGCATTGTGATACACAGTAGGGTACTTTAGAATGCTGTTGTCATCTTTTATATGTATTCCTGTATAATATGTATAATGCATGTATGATCACTACATGACTCTACTGTACAGGATCATACTAAGTTCTTTATGTACATAGCCACAAGATATGGTTAAAGCCTGCACAACCTCCTAGGCAGTGGATATGTTTAGTATGCTGTGTCCTATATCCTAACCTTTGTATTATAATGGCTGAAGATATCACTGTAGCACGATACTAAAGAAAAATGATTAGAATAAAATTACCATTACGTTGAAGGGACTAGACAATGAAGATGGTTGCTGACTTCATTAGCACAGTCCCTAACATTTTAGCAAGCATTGCAGATAAAGTTGAAGACTTGAGTGTTCAGCAACAAGCTCCTTTTTATCTCCATCATTCAATATTTAATGCAGTGTTCTTGTAGTGCTTCAACTGGCCTCCTGTCATCAGCTGCGGTACTTTTGCTCTGTACCCAAAGCCCTGTAGGCAATGATAATCCAAATGATGTAGGACTTACAACTTTTGTATAACATGTATTTTTAATCCTCTATCACAGACTGAGCCTGTGACATAGCATGACACTGGATGTAAAAACAAAAAACATACATTAGTATAAAGGAACCTGTACTTTTTCTGTGTAACTGCAGGGAGGACACATATACTGAATGGAGTCATCTTTCGTGGATCATCATTATTTGCCTAAAAAAAATATGGAAGAAAAATACATGTTTCCTAAATTGGTCTTTGTGGACCATTCAGTCTGCTGCCCAGTCGCATTGTAGGCATGGTAACGCCTTTTGTGACGCAGGTGACCATGCAGTGCGTTATTGCTGCCAATTTACTTCAACACACAACAGTGTGCCAAAAGATGTGTGTACACAATGTTGGGCAGCACATCCCTAGGGAACACTAGTATGTAAGGGGGTTGTGTTGGGTGTCAATCTGGTGTGTGCATTCTGGGACGCCACTGTAAAGCAGGTAATATACTGGCTAAATGGGTTACATGTACATGGAAAACAAGCCAGCTTAATGTAAATGCTTTGTCAGTGAATGCCAATATTTTATATTAGCTAGAGGACAGGTAACTTCTGCCAAATAGCTTCTAAATTATGTAAGAATCTATCAATGACTATAGTCTAAATATATATAGTATCATCATTGAATTTACAGTTTATTTAATTAAAGTGTTCCGTTAGATATTCTTTCTTAGTTTGCCCTGATGATTACTCACCAGAACCAAAAGTAAAGGAGAATCTGGAGTTGTCTCCAGAACAGAAATAGACAGAAAAGATTCCAATGGGGAAACTCATCTCTATAACAACCACCAAAGAGGTCACTTTGGAGAGATTTCTTCTCACTTTCTGCTGTGTATACACTATAAAGAAGTGAAAGGGAATTTTCCCAATGCACATAGAAATTATTTAGCAATCTTTTAAAAAAAAAACTATTTGATAGGCTAGAAAATGTTTATGTGATCATATGAGAATGTATTTAGGTGAGGGAGTATGTAATGCCCTTTGCAAAGTCCAAATGCCGGAAGACGTAGCATATATATTTGTTAGTTCTGCCCATAGCTGTTTGGATTTTGGTAAAGGATGTCCTATCGTCTCATGTATGTATTTATATATATATATATATATATATATATATATATATATAAAAGATTTAAAAAAAACACATTTTGGGCCCTCCAGTCCCTGTCCTCAGCACCATGGTGCTTGCATATATCGGATGTACACAGGAAGAGTACCAATTCGTATTCAGTGTATATCTGTACTGATTGGGATATATGACCATATAGTCATTCTCACACTCGCACACTGTTACCTCCATATAAGATCCCAAAGAAGAAAGAACATGGAACCATTATGACAATACAGTAATATAGATTACAGCTACTGTGTTTCATAACTGAAGTTACAATGTTTATATTTTGTTGCTCATTTTGGTATATTAGAAATCAAATGATGATAACATGGATAAAGGTTGTTCTACACAGAACATTAAGTAGTTGAGCAGGAATTGATGACCAGATCACCAATAGAACATCCCTTATTTACAGACCTTTGATCCATTATTATTAATTTATAAACAAAATGATAAATATTTTACCAGAAAACACATCAGTGGTCACATAACACAATGTTGTTGTTCATATATATATATTGTAGGTTGAAATGTGCATGACTGTATTGCTTATGTCTTGTTGCTGTGGATTGTGGGCTAATATGTGAATGGATGCATTGCTCCTGTCTTGTTGCTGTGATTTGTGGGTTGATGATGTGAATGGTGGCATAAAACATGTGCATGTCCAGGTGTCAACTGTTGTGAAATAAAAATAACACAAATTATTGATATAATCCAGTTGATATGCGACCATTCCACAACATCAATCCACAACAAGACAGGAGCAATGCAACTATGCACCTAGCATCCCATATTCTACAGCAACAAGACCAAGTTGTGCAAACACAGAGCAACAAACAAGCAATTTACATTCAAAGGACTGGAGCGCTGCAAATATTAATCAGACAAACAGTTACCAGAACACTATCTTCAGCCACATGACTGGAACAAACACACAGCTACAAAATCTGCTGCTCCATGTGCTAACTACATAGGGTGAGGTGGGTGGTGGATAAGTATAATGTTCTGTAATAACCAACAAATTCAATGCACATCATATCATATCATATCATCATATCAAGTGAAATAAAAGAAACATCTATACAGATGTACAATCTACCCATACACCAAGTACCTGGAAGAGGATACCAGTCCTAAGACAACTGCATACTATATATATATAAACTGATTCTTTATATGCGGAGACGGAAGCAATACTTTAACGTAAAACTTTGTCTAGTGTCAAGGCACTGCTGAAATAAATAGCTGATTTACTGCAGAAGTATATTCACTAGAAATTGAATGAATATTCCATTTAAACATTTAGAATAAATAAGTCAACAGCAGTTTTTTTAATTAATGGGGAGTTGAATAGAAATGTCACCAAATATATGTGTAAAATTTCCCAACTCCTCTGGTAAACCAGTCACCGTGAGTATGGAATGTAATAATAAACCCATACATACATAAAGCCCTCCATACACCTTTAGGTCACTCCATACTAGTTTTATTAGATCTACCAACAACTATGTAGTGTCGGGTCCTCCCTGATAGAATACATAGTGATTGTAAAGGCCCCCATACACCTTACAATCTTACCATACAATTTCTGTACAATCAAGTTTTGTTCTACCAAAACCATGTAATATGAGATTCTTTCTAAACCTTCCAATCACTTTGTATTCTATCAGGGAGGACACTATACTACACAGTTGTTGGTAGATCTAATGGAATTTGTATGGATCGATCTTAAGGTGTATGGGGGCTTAAGGTTTAGAAAGGTCCTCATATTACATGGTTTTGGTAGAACGAAAGTGGATTGTACAGATATTGTATGGTAAGATTGTAAGGTGTATGGGGACCTGAAGTCCTTTACCTTACAATATAAATTCATGTTTAACAAATATGTATTAAGTCCTCCCTCCCCATACACCTTACAATCTTACCATACAATTTCAGTACAATTCACTTTTGTTATACCAAAAACCATGTAATATGCGGACCTTTCTAAACCTTCCCATCACTATGTATTCTATCAGGGAGGACACTATACTACATAGTTGTTGGTAGATCTAAAGGAAATTGTATGAAGAGATCTAAAGGTGTATGGATAGCTTGACTTAAGCTAGCCACACATGGTACAATTTATCATTCAATCGAGGTTCGATTAGATTT
>CM070033.1:65103227-65118829 GCA_036250615.1 Ptychadena robeensis | reverse complement strand
TGTTGGTGCTTTCTCCTCGGCGTGTTCATGGTTAATCTCGCACTTGTAGACACGCGTGTAATTGTTTATGCGCCTCCAGCTCACTAAACAAACAGTAATTAGTGAGAGGTCTGATTATTGTCTTTATTTGCAGATTAATGTCTTCCTTTTGTCATGGACACGTATCTCTGTGTCTATCTGATGGGAGCTATCTCCATATCTTCTCCCGGGAAGCATGCAGCCGGCCGGGCTTTGGTAGGTGTATTGTGTTCTGTGGATGTGACCCACGCGTGACACGGCCACAGTTGTGTCCACGTTGTGCGGTGTATCGGTTGGGGAGTTTATAAGATGAGAGATGTGGGAATGACATTGCACAGCTCTGGGTGCGGCTTCGTTATCATTATTGTGTAGTAGTCTGTCCTTCTATGATTTGTGTGTGATACAAATAACACAGGAGACATCACATCACACAATCCTGCACACCCCCTGCGATAGATGAATGGATATGAGCTGCCACTAACACTTTTTGAGCACACAGACGTATAGAGAATATATTTAAAAATGAGAATTTTAGAATTGTGAAATTGTGCAGACAGTACAATTCACTGTTACTCCTTACTACACCATGGTGTGTATTTATTGTATCTTATTGTAATGTTGTTTGTGGTTAATCAGCAGCAATGATAGTGATCACAGGGCTGTGTGCTAGGAATATATATTTCCATGTCTGCAATAATTGGATTTGTTGAAAATAAATCAATGCTTCTGGAAAGAAATGTAACACATTGTTGATGTCAGTGTGATATATTTGACACAACTCGCAATATTTGTGTTACACTTGAACATGGCATTATGCGATGTTGTCATCCATCCTGTATTGTGGGAGAAATAATACAATGTAGCCGAGGATCAGCACTATGTGATCTCTGTCTGGACACACAGGAAGACCACTATATGTGTTGTACACGTTGTGTCCAGGAGAGTCATTGGCCGTGGATTTGCTTTTCTCGTGGATACCTTTCTCCTGTGACAGGGAAATAAAAGCAGAGCTGGGCCAGCACTAATCGATGGCGAGCACCAGCCGGAGGGGTGGGAGGGGCGGAGCTGGTGATTGGCAGCTGAGTTGGGAAGCGCTCCAAAATGTCTCCAGTGTGCTGAGCCAATAGGAGAGCGGCCAGAGCCCGGCCGGGCAGCTGTAAAAGGGGGCGGTGGTGGGCAGTGTGCAGTCCAGTCAGAGTAGCGCAGACAGCAGAGGAGGGGTTGTACGGAGGGTGACGAGAAAACAACTAAAAAACAGCACACAAAACATAAACCCGCCAGCACAACAAAAGCCCGTCACTAGCCCGATCCTCTGAATAGAAAAGCAAACAAAAGCTACGGGAAGGAGGAAGAGCGCAGCCCGGACAATGCGAGCCTCACGATCGCCCGATCACCGGCTGCACGTTGTGTGATGTGACTTTTGTGGTTGTTTGTGTTTTCACCTCCTCCTCCTCCCCAGCTTCCTAGGATCCCTCCTCCTCACACTCCCCTCCTCCCACCACCCTGAACAGCAACTTAAAGAAAGAAGAAGAGGAGAGAGAGGAGCATCTGCCGTCCGATCCTTCATCTGGGGGGAATCTGATCCGAGTTCCCCGACTGAGAGCTGTATAGATCGGGGAGGAGGGAGACCTGGACCCATCATGACATTGTACTGAGCTCAGAACTGCTGCCATGGACAGGCTGCTATAATCCGGATAAAATCTGTGCCGCATCGCACCTGGATGTACTCGTCTGATTGAATGCGATTTTTTTCTGCGTTATCTACTGATCTCATTCGCCTTTTCCTGAACAGTCATCGGACAGACAAGTGACAGACGCGCTCCATTCTCCGCCACAGACTTCTCACTGAGCGGGAGATGCTGCTGGACGCCGGCCCTCAGTTCCCGGCCCTGGGCGTGGGCACCTTTGCCCGGCACCATCACCATCATCACCACCATCACGCTGCGGTGGCAGCAGCGGCGGCGGCAGCGGCTGAGATGCAGGAGAGGGAGCTGAGCCTGGCACAGAACAGCTTCGTGGAACCGGCGCACATGGGGGCTTTCAAGCTGAACCCCGCGGGGGGCTCCGGGGGAGGCAGTGGTGGCAGCAATGGAGGTGGCGCTGGCTCTTCTGGGGGAGCAGGGAACAGTGGACCCCATGACTTATCCCCGCCAGGACAAAGCTCAGCCTTCACTTCCCAGGCTGGGTACCCCACCTCTGCCCTGGCTCAACATGCAGCATACACAGGCGCCGCGTTTAACAGCCCCCGAGACTTCTTATTCCGTGGACGAGGCTTTGCAGAGGGGACTGCAGCTGCAGGAGGGGGCCAGCATGGCTTATTTGGACCCCCAGCAGGCAGTCTACACCATCATCCCCACCATCACCAGCTACCACATGGGGAGCACCCACAGAGCCACCTGCTGTTCCCCGGGATCCATGAGCAGCATGCTGCAGCTTCCCAGAACGCTCTCGGTGGACAGATGAGATTGGGTTTGCCCGGAGAGGTGTTCGGCAGGACAGATCAGTACCGTCAGGTGTCTAGTCCCAGAGGGGACCCCTACACTACTGCACAACTGCACAACCAGTATGGGCCAATGAACATGGGCATGAACATGGCCGCACACCACCATCATCACCATCACCACCACCCGGGGGCCTTCTTCAGGTACATGAGACAGCAATGCATCAAACAAGAACTCATCTGCAAGTGGATCGACCCCGAACAACTCAGCAATCCCAAGAAAAGCTGCAATAAGACTTTCAGTACCATGCACGAGCTGGTCACCCATGTGTCTGTGGAACATGTAGGGGGACCCGAGCAAAGTAACCACATCTGCTTCTGGGAGGAGTGTTCCAGGGAGGGAAAACCATTCAAAGCCAAATACAAACTGGTCAACCACATCAGAGTTCACACAGGGGAGAAGCCTTTCCCATGCCCCTTCCCTGGATGTGGCAAGGTCTTTGCCCGATCAGAAAACCTTAAAATCCACAAAAGGACTCACACAGGTAGGTTTTCCATTTGTGTACTCACAGATCGACCATAAAAAAACGCCTCATTACTTAATGTCTGATAGCTGAGACATCCCAACAGAGCACCGCATTGTATGTGCCGGACATGAGACGATCTCGGGCGTTATTGTCAGGTTTATTGCTTAATCCTACCCATACCTTCCTTTATAATCATCAATGAGTTCACCTGTGTGGCAGAGTCAGAGTTCTGCTGGATTACTATTAATTCTAGGAGTTTAAATCCATAAAATAATTACACTTACACATTTCTTTAGATACAAATCACCTACCGTTAATTTTTTAATAAATCTGTCATGTTTACGTTACATTTAGTTGTGATACAATTTCACATTTTTATTACTACTGATTTTATTATTATAAAAATGTGTTTTGTCCTTTTTTATTTTCTTATATTTACTGGGCTATTTAATTTGTGTGTTTTTTGTTTTTGTTTTTTAATCCAGATCGATGCGTATATTTCTAGACTTGTCGCCCCAGTTTTTTTTTTTTGTATTAATTTCTAAATCGCACCTTTTGTCGCTTGGTTTCTGTAAATATTTCCTACACTGGAAGAAAAGCCACGCGAGGCCGATGTGTTTGGATAGATTGTAGGTGTGAGACGAGATTTAACAAGGTTTAAAATGAAGGGCAATTTCTGTCCATGGAAAGTCTACATTTCAAATTGTAGTATCTCAACAGATGTCGCTTAAAACAATTTAGGTGCTAATGGAATTTAATGCTAAGTGGATTCCCTCCAAATGGAGGATATTTGAGTTATCACACCTCTAAATTGCTCCAAACAACATAACATTTGGATATGTAGTGAGAGGGGGAAGGGGATGGCTGTGAAAATCAAATGAAGGCATTTTAAATATCTTTAGCCTTTTCCAAGCCGCTTGTTTACCCCACCTGGGAGAATCAGCAGAACAATCTCCTCCTAAACTGTTTGCAAATGAATAAACAATTAGCATCTATTTCCAAATGGCTGGGAGGGAATTGGTGGTTGTGTTGAGGAAATGAGCTGTGTGTTTTATATGGCGGTGATTTGCCTATAACTATGAATTGTCTATTTTCAGGGGAGAAGCCCTTCCAGTGTGAATTCGAAGGCTGTGACAGGAGATTTGCCAACAGCAGTGACAGAAAGAAGCACATGCACGTTCACACATCGGACAAACCTTACCTGTGCAAGATGTGCGACAAATCGTACACCCACCCCAGCTCCCTGAGGAAACACATGAAGGTAATGGCCTGCATCATCTATTCTACTGCATTATTCTATATGATCCCGCTAATCCGTCCAGCATGCACTGCTAGTAGTATCACCTGTACGCAATAATCGCTTCACTCAGCATTAACCACACTTCTATCAAGCAGTCATCTATTTTCTATTAATTGTTTGATATATATATATACTACTCCCATCTGAACGCCTACTGACGTTTTTTCTTTCTTTCTTTTCCCTTTCTAGGTTCACGAGTCTTCCCCTCAAGGATCAGAGTCATCCCCAGCTGCCAGCTCAGGCTATGAGTCTTCTACCCCCCCAGGCCTGGTGTCCCCAAACACCGAGACACAAAGTACCAACCTTTCCCCCTCCGCAGTCGCAGTGTCTGCAGTGCACAGTGTAGCCAGCGGCGCTGCGGGGTCCCTCTCATCAAATTTCAATGAATGGTACGTGTAGGGGCTCTACTGGGACAATTTGGAGGCCACCAGAGACAATGCAGCACTCCACATTTACAACGACCAAGAGGACATTCCTAGAAAGGATTAAATACTGCACAATCCTACAAAATATGGCATGAACAGAGAGTGTACCCGACAGAGTCTATTTATTCTCCCATCCTTTGACCCCAAAGAAGAGCAAATGATTTTACTCTGCCCTCCCCCCAATGATTACCCCCTTTCACATGTACATAGCTCACTTTTACTGATTGGGGTGAAGAGGACATTTTAAAAAGATTCTTGTTGTATAGAAGTTTTATCCGGTTGTATATATCACTTCACATAACAAAGTGCAGGACTTTATCTTAATCCATCAGTCTAAAAATACAGCGAAGGAGGGATTTTTTTCCCCCTAATTTTTATTTTTGTATTTTCCTTTTGTGTATTGTGCTATTGGTATTGTGTCCTTTTTACCTAGAGGAAACATGATTGTAAATTTTCATGCAACTGGGCTGGGAAATAATAAAACTCCGTGCCAAAGTCTCTACTCTGTTTCTTCAAGTTCCAGCAGGCAGTCACTTTTACACAGGCTTGTGAATGTAATTTTTCTGTTTTATGTGAACTTTTTTGTGCTTTCTCAAGTTCAGTTTGTTGGTGACTGAGAAACTGTGGGGAATGGGTGGGTGGGGGAGGATTTAAACGTTGTGCAGTCCAGAATTAGCTGCCTTCCTTCTGTAAATATTCCTTACCATATTTATCCATTTGTAATTAAATTATGGTATTAACTTGCTACAGAGGAAACACTATTTATAAAGAATGTTTCTTAATTATAAATATGTACAATTGTGAGCATAAATTGTTTTCAGATTTTTTTTTTCTTATTTAAAGTGGTTTCATCCTTTCTGTGACTTGTTTCGAGAGTAAATGCATACAGACCTATAATAAATTGTGTTGAAAGTGCATGTATGATTTCCTCTGTGTCCAGGTTCTAAAAATTGAGGAAAATACCAGTGATTCTCATCTGGAATATTCTACCAAATTAAAAGACTACAGGGCTTTGGGTTTTAATATACCTATTAGTAGGAAAATACTGTGACATTCATGTAAATGGCTTCTTCTTATTTTACTATAACCGGCTGTCATTAAATATGCCATTTAAGGACATAATTCGTTTGTCCATCTTGTGATAAGACTAATTAATAGATGGAAATAACAAGACAATACTAGGGCAGTAAATATTGTCCTAATAATTGAGTGAAGGAACATGCTGAAATTCTAATAGGCATCAGCGTGTAAAATCTTTTTAGCTTTGGCAGATTTTATTTTTAAAAGATGGAGAGCGATCTCCTGTTTACTATTACAAGGTTGGGTGGGTAGCTTCGTCTAGTATGGAGTGCTTATTGAAAATATATCATCCACCACAATGGTTTCTAATTATTCCTGTACATACATTTGTCTGATAATCCTAGGTTATATTATATATACCAAAGCGAAATACCAATGTTCCATATAAAAGTCAGACTAGAAGACAAAAAATGTTACTTGTATAGAAGGATGATCAATAGACGAACAATCATTTCTACAGGATGAGTAGAGACTACATAAAATCAGATCAGCCATTTGTATGTATATGATGCCTTAAATATGATTGGATTACAAAGGAGAAAATAGAACATTTTCGTTTGTAATTTCAAAATAAAATTTATTTGTAACATTTATTTTAAAGAACTGAGATATTTTGCGACTACAACTAAAATAAAGGTGCAGTCTAACAAAATAAAATGCTGCATTTTCAGACGTGAAAACCCCCAGCATGAATCAGGACATGGCCTTGTGTACAGACTATATACCTGGGGGTGTATTACAACTTGACTTACAGCAGGAGCCTATGTCACAGAGCAGACTGACCGTGACCTTGAACTTGACATTTCATGACTCCTCTAAACCCTGGCGCTCCTATCACATGGAATGATTGGAAAGGTTTCAGAGATTCGCTACAGGGTCGTGCCCCCCAAATATCCTCATAATGGTGACTTAGATATAGAGATCTAGTTTACATTCTTTACAAAGACTACAGAAGCCTTTATCTGACTGCTATGTCTGGGGAGAACTCATCTTGTACAATGACATCCCTACTTCAACCGGTAAACATATTATTATGGTCATAGCCAAATCCAGACGAAGTAGGGGTTATTCTCATTTTTATAAACGTTGTACAGAGCCCTAACCACGACGTTGCTATTCTTCATATTCTTAAATATAACATAGCGGTCTATGTAATATCCACTCACAACAAGATTTTCTATTGTAGCGCACACAGAAGGTGTCGTGTATTCTCTCCTTCTGTAAATGAAGAACACACTTTTCTGGTGTATTGGTGCCCAGGCTCTGCATACCTGACTTGTTATTCCAATATAACTGGAATATCAGATATATCAGCAGCTATCCCCTTTCCCTGTATTAATAATTGAACCACCTAGAGATCGCAGTGGCCTGCTGAGAGTGGTCAGTAACCTGCAGCTCCTGCAGAGACAGCTATACAGACTAGTGCCATGTATATTTTACAAGAACAACAAGATCTGAAGCCTAATGTTTTATATATGATTCTAAATTATATATACATGCCTGCATATAACACCTAAAACTGTAATATATATATATATATATATATATATATATATATATATAATGGCATACGCACACAATACAATTAATGGCTATATATTAAGTAACATACATAAAAAATATAATTTACTCTCTTTAAAGTACTAAGCTATACATAGGTATAGGTATACAAGTGTAGCCAGCTCCCATTATTATTTTATCGGTGAAGGTTGGTGCACTATGATTGTCCGCCAATATAATGCATTCTGTGGGGATTTTAGAAGGCAATAAAATAAGCAGAGCATTAACCCGTTCAGTTCACGACCACATATGCAATTTCCCATAAGGACAACGAGCTTGGTCACCCCTCCCCTCCTTCCCATATTGTACTATGGTAAAGTAATTATAGAAGATGATATTCTACACCACACGTGCAGGTTTGCAGATATCAAGATTTTCTGCTAACTCTGCTGTACTGTCAAGATTATTAAAACCGATTGAAGGCTTATAATGGGATTCAATAAAACCTGTGCTCGCATGACAGCATATATCCATGTACAAAGGCTCCTAGGAAGTTAGGTTGGGTCACTCCAACTTGCCTACTTCACAACAAATCTTCTTAAATTAATTTCCCTACTTGGCTTAGTGTCAAGCTCCATTGGTGGAAGTTGTACTGTTCTCCTGTGCTGATGGTTGGTGCAGAGTGGGTGACCTGTAGGGAGAGAGTAGGGAAAGGTCAGCCCCATGCAGGGTCCACACTCCACAGCTCATTGCCAGAGCATGCTGATCCGATATTGATCCGCCAAGCAAGAGAAACACCAGAGCTCTATTCTATGTCATGAATACTAATGAACGCGGTTTCACACTATTAATTGTCACAGGAAACTTTAACACAATCATCAGCCGCCCAGCAATGACTCTAAGCCCTGTAACTCCAGTGTATTTACAGCACTGACCCCTGAATATTCACAGTATATAGACAGAGCTGTATCTGGGCGTACATAATTGTATTGTGTAATAGGTATGTTCCTTGTAGGATCAATACTTACATAATGAACAAGGCGTTTCCTAAAGATTTGTAAATAATACCCCGATTACTCTTATTAGTGTCCAGCCTCACCAGGAAAACACAGACAAACAGCACTAATACATATCAAAGTATCAATGTATTTATCGCTAAGCAAAATGTCTATCGGTGTACTCATTATATATATATATATATATATAAATATTTATTTATACGTTTTAGCGGTCAGCATAGCACATATGATACAAATATTGGTTACTATGGGGTACGGCACATTTGGAAGTTCACCCGGTGAGGAAAAAATTTAATCGGTGAAAACCTTGTTAATACAACTCAGACAATTGACTCTTTAAATACTTTGATACCATCAATATGACATTTACTGAACATGAATGATTCTGGGACATGTTTACATGACACATTTACATGAGAAAGACACATTCACATACTTTACACATATAGCACAATGGACCCAGATGAGTAGATATTAACATGCAGCATTACAGAACAGAATTATACCCCCGGTATTAGAAGATACTGAAAAGGCAGATCATGTATAGAAGGTTTATATTGCGAGGCTATAGAAAATGAAAGACGTGCGGTGATATTCATTAAAGCAATGATACATAATACAGTAAAGGGCAATAATATGCAGAGTGGTATCAATATGCTAATAATAAAGGGCAATGTGTAAGATAGGAATGAATTGTCCATATTTTGCTATAGAGAAGACTGACAGCAGGCCGATGCTAGGATTCCCATGGATGTAGAAGGGGTTAAAGTGCAGTAGAAGACTAGTATTACAGAGCACTGAAAGGATCGGAGTAGTAGAGTCTCAGACCTGCAATGTGATAACTCAGACCATTGCTCTGCACCACTAATACCGAATACAGCCGGAGACATGTCAGGACCATGTGTACAGGCGAGCGAGGAGTGTCGGGTTGTCATGTACTAAACCGCACCGCAGACACCGACATGCAGGAGAGAGCTGGAGTAACTGATAGAGATAGACATGAACACAGGTTAATACTGATACAGTTCTTCATATGAATGCTATCTGGAAGTTATGTGTGTAATAATGACGTGATCGTAGCAGAGATATTGGTATATAATTAGCAGTCACTATTACTATGAAGTCCAGGTAAAGGACCTCACGCCAAGTGCAGCACAGAACTGGATATGCAGTGACCTACAATACAGGATCACTAGTGTGGATCATACAGCAGAGGAGACAGATATACATCAGTAGGGAACACTATACAGTATAGTGGAGGAGATGAATACCACACGTTTAATATAAAGTGCAGTCATTTAATATTATAATAATAATAATATATGATATCAATAACATTAATGTGCATTACAATGTTATATGAAATACGATAGTAAAGCGTTATATGACAAGCAGTACAGATTAGTATGAAGTACTGTGGAGGAGGTATAGAGTAAATTGCAGTACAATAGAAGAGACCAAGATTAATAGCAGTAGAAAGTAAGAGTAGTACAATGGAAGAGACTTGAAATAGAAATGAATATGCAGTAGAGTGGTAGACAGCCATATGACAAGCAGTACACAATGAAAGAGATTGAAATTACTGGCAGTACACATTAGGGTCATAGGCAGTACAGAGTTTATGGCTTGCAGTATATACATTAATATCCAGTACAATTAAAGACTGACCTAGCTGACAGGAGACATTCATAGGCAGTACAGTGGAAGAGACTGACATTACTGGCAGTACACATTGCTGTCATAGTCAGTACAGTGGTAGAGAGTTTATGGCTTGCAATATATATATATAAAATAATATCCAGTACAATGGAAGAGACTGACCTAACTGACAGGAGACGTTTATAGGCAGTATAGTGGAAGAGACTGACATAACTGGCAGTAAACTTTACTGTCATAGGCAGTACAGTGGCAGAGAGTTTATGGCTTGCATAGATATTAATATCCAGCAGTGGAAGAGACTGGCATAACTGGCAGGAGACATATATGCATTACAATGGAAGCGACTGACATAACTTGTAGGAGACATTCATAGGCAGTACAATGAAAGAGAATAACATAACTGGCAGTACAGTGGAAGAGACTGACATAACTATCAAGAGACATTCATAGGCAGAACATTGGAGAAAATTGACATAACTGGAAGAAGGCATTCATAGGCAATATATTGGAAGAGACTGACATAACTGGAAGTAGGCATTCATAGGCAATACAGTGGTAGAGACTGACATAACTGGAAGTGTGCATTCATGGGCAGTACATTGGAAGAAACTGACATAACTGGCAGGAGACATTCATAGGCAGTACAATGGTAGTCTGACATAACTGGAAGAAGGCATTCATAGACAGTTCATTGAAAGAGACTGACATAACTGGCATGAGACATTCATAGGCAGTACAGTGGAAGAAACTGACATAACTGGAAGTAGGCATTCATAGGCAGTACATTGGAAGAGACTGACATAACTGGAAGTAGGCATTCATAAGCAGTACATTGGAAGAGACTGACATAACTGGAAGTAGGCATCCATAGGCAGTACAGTGGTAGGGAGATTATGACTTACATTATAAAAACTAATTTGCAATAAGCTAAATACCAATATTAAATTCAGTATAAGCAGTGATATGACTTGCAGTATAAAAATATGCAACTATTGGAAGAGGCTGATATTACTTGCAGTATATATAAGAATTGCAGTATATATGTATTTATTGTATGCAATTCAGTAGAGGAGACTGATATGACTTGCAGTAGATATTATGCAGTCCAGTGGTAGAGAGCCATAAGCCTTGCAGTAGTGCACGTTACTCCTTATACAGAATAATATGCAGTTTAGTGGAAGGGATAATGCCATTATTACTGGATTTGACCTCCAGTAAAGTGGCATAGAGAATGGCAGCTCTGCGATAGTATATGGCAGTGAGATTGGCTGCACACTGCTCCCTAGCCATACATACATGGATTTCTATCACAGCTGCTGTGACGATGTCCACCTAGTGCAGCAAAACATTCCTATACAATGTATGTTTCCTTCTAGCAGAGATCAAACGTGGCTGTGCTCAGAAAACACAGGAAGCCCAGGCAACTTAAACAAAAGCATCGTATCTCTGCAAAAACAAAGACAAAATCAAGCACACATGCTCTCATCCTTTTACCCAAATCCAAGCACGAAGGAAATAAACGGAAAACAGGTCTACTACTACCGACCCTTTCATATCTGTCAGACATAACAAGAAGTTATCACTGTGAAGAGAATAAATATTTACTAAGCACTGCGCAGGATATAGTACATCTATGTACAATCTACCCAACTGGACAGAGATGTGAAATATAAATCCGGTATGAAATGAGTATAGGAAACATACATATAGATATTTATGAATGAGAGGAATATCATCATTCAGTAAATATTCCATCACCTTTATAAAACACTACTCGTATCTATCAGATATAAGAATGATATAAAGTATTGGTAATTCATACCATTATTGTGTCTGAAATTTATTATACCATTAATTATACTATATTAATATAACAATCGAATGTGTAAAAGTGACAGCATTGTTTGTTCCTAAATTATTACACAGCTACAGTAAATATGTTTTTTTATCAATATTTAATAATAGTAGCATGTTCTTTCCCTTTTCTGATCCTGACAATACATTCTAGGTTTCATTGAACTGAAATAACAACAGATTTATATCTCAGAACACATCTTCATCTTTGCATGAAATCGTTGATTTCGTTCGGTATTTTCCGTTTACTATTCAAACATTCGAGTTATTGATTTCGTTAGAATTGATGTAACAATAAATGATGAGAAGATGATAGAATCGGACAGTGGAAAAGTACAGCAAAACCTCCATTGTCGGGTTATTCGTTATGTAATAAATTAAAGAATAGACAAGTTAAACGAAATGTAGTATATGCCATTATTATTGGCGGAGAGGAATGTCATGATTTCGTTGTAGTGAATCGGATCGTACAGTCACATACACTGATTAGTCTGATGACTTTCCGTACGGTATGATAAGGAAACTTTCCCAGCAGTCTATACACAGCGATGACTGTCCTAGGATTTGTCGGTTTGTCTGTGTGTATCAGTCTATACACAGCGATGGCTGTCCTGGGATTTGTCGGTTTGTCTGTGTGTATCAGTCTATACACAGCGATGGCTGTCCTGGGATTTGTCGGTTTGTCTGTGTGTGTGTGTCAGGTGCTCGGTGTGGTGAGAACTCATAGACAATTAATAATTATCAGCACATTGCCTTGTATAGACAGAATACCGCTCGCTATCTCTCTTCAATGGCCGCTCTTTGTACACACAAGTGTATTTCAAGCAGATAAGTATGTACAATACAAACGTATTTTCTTAGACCTGATTGATACTCTTTTCTTTTTTAATAGGTTTGTAGCAAGGCAAGACAAAGGGCAGAATGTCTTCCCTTTCAAGGTGCATTGTCCATACAGGTCTATTAGAGCTTCGTTCGCTATTTCTCATTCCAATTACTTAAACACAACAGCAGACAAGCGCCAGCTGCCTGCACCAAAATAGAAATGTGACCCCTTTATCCAGGGTCTCCCTACAGAAAGGAGCCCGCTTCATTCAAAGCATTGATGTCTCATTGAAACAATAGAGATTCAAGTTCAAGTGGGGCTCCTGTGATTTAGGACGGTGTCATTAGCACTTGGAATAACCCCTGACTACATCTTGTGCTATGGATGTGCTCCGTTAGTGTTGTATGGTGAATGTGGGATCCACATCCTATCTTGGCTTGTCACACCTGAGTAGTTCAGCTCAGCAGTACACCACATGCTGCCCTTCTGTGACAACTGGACTATTATTCACAGTAGTGCAGATTGGGGGCACTCTTCAGGGCACATGTACAGTGCCATTTCTGTACTGGAACCCATACACAATATATATAACATATTGTGCTACAAGGGGTTAATGCAATACAAGCTGGTGGGAACTAGCCACCAGTCTAATACAAATGCACCTGCGCTATAGCACAACTTATTTGCATTGAGTTTGAAGAAGTGTTTGCATTACACAGATTTCTTATTTCATGATCCTGCAGATAACATAAACTGCACCAAGGGAACATTACAGGAAATTTAACCTGAATTAGAAAATTAAAAAACAAAAGAATTTTAATGATGTGCAGCATTGCCAAAAATTCCAAGGTTCTATATTTTGGGCATTGGGGGTCTATTCTATATTTGGGCTTTCCTAATATAGTGAATATTACACACATGGTAAGGAGTTAAGTGTGAGGCCAAAAAACATGAAAAAATCAGAGTGATTATTCCCTTCTCTAAAATAAATTACTCACATTGCTGATGGATTCTGCAAATGCTAGTAGCTTCATGCCATGCTGAGACTGTGTTTTATAATATTTGAAGCTTAAGGCTTGTACATGCACTAAAGAATAGTTAAAGCCCCCCATACACCTTTAGATCTCTCCATACAATCTCCATTATATCTACCAACAACTACGTAGTGTCGGGTCCTCCCTGATAGAATACATAGTGATGGGAAGGGTTAGAAAGCTCCTCATATTACATGGTTTTGGTAGAACAAAAGATGATTGAACAGAAATTGTATGGTAAGATTGTAAGGTGTATGAGGGCCTTAAGTCTTGGGCCAATATCAAGCATGTGTATAGAGGTCAACTTTGGCATTTTAGAGATCCCTCTGGGTGGATAGCTTACCAGTCATACCAAGATAACACACAGGTACAGGTTATGACACAGGAGGAGTTAAGATTCCAGCCTAATCAGGGTAGAATCTGTGTTTTGCCCAAGCTCGCCAAGGTCATGTTCAGAAATTGCCCCCTCACCAGCTTGCCATACTATTTTACCATTGATTTCTATACCATAGATATGGGAAATACTGTACATATTGGGGTAAATTACCATGTTGGTAAATTCAGTTGATTGTTTAAGTATCTAATGTGTTTTTTGGGTTCATTTGTGTATCTGATGGTACTCTGGAGCATGCAAATAGGGCTTAAGAAAATAATATTTTTTTTTATTTGATTACATTATGTGAAGGTACAACAATAATTTTTTATGTCGATAAAAACGATAAATGGAACGGTGTATGCCCAGGCCCAAGTCACAAACATACCTGGCATCCTTTACATTCAACAGCCAAAAAAGCTGCACATTGGAGTGAGAAATGGAGGGTGTCAGTTAATTGAACCAGCTGGTTTTCCCAGCATGCACAAGTTTCAGGTTTACCAAAATGTATGTGTTTAATATAACACATACGATATTCCGATCAAGAAGAAATTTATTTACAACAATACAGTATAACAAAGTTAATATTGTTATGCAGCAGCATCAATATATAGTCCAGGGAGAAGAAAAGTGCACTTTTTAAGGATTTATATATATAAGGAAATATTAATAAAACATACTACAGTATGTCATAACTTATTTGGCGAAGGCTATGTCAAAATGCACAATCAGTGTATGAAAAAGTTGCAGAGGGGTGCTGCTAATTAGTACACTTGATAAATGAGCATCAGCCAGTGTTAACACATTAATAAGGCTAGGTTGAGGAACGTTTTGCTGTCTGCTGTCCACAGGTGTTTTTGGAATTTTTTTGTGGGTATGCAAACTTGTGCGAAAGCCTGTAATAAAACGCCTATACAAGCGCTCAAAGCATTTCTAATAAAAAAAGACAATTTGGGCAGAACCACTTTGCAGATGCATAAACAGTTGAATGTGCAAATGGGAGTTTAATATATTCATTTATATTGGATTGTTATAAAAATTATGTTCTAGTAAATTTTTTTAATGCTAAAAGACCACTGAATGCAACATGAGGTGCCCCTTGGGTACGGTATTTAAATATGCCCAAAAACCACAATACCTGCAAATTTTGTCAAATAAAGGCCCTGATAGGGCTAAATGATTTTCCTATTGCCTTTTTTTGCACTAAAATTATAGAAAAATGCTGTGTGTAAATCTAGACCAGATTGAGAGCCATTTCACACTAGCCATGTTTGTTTGTGTGAAAGGGTCCTAAAACTTTATTTGAAATACAACTCATACAACTTAATTTGGTTTTCACACCAATCATTAAAAAAAACATTAACCATTCACATAGAGATACACACATTACACTCAGGCAGAGACACGAATCATTCACATAGAGACAAACACAGAGACACACACACATGCAGAGACAAACATTACATGCACTCTATTTACTATCTGAAGCTAGTACCTCCATGGTTTCCTGCTTGTCCCTCCCTCAGCCCCCTAACTGGGCCAACCCCCTT
>CM070033.1:65074704-65103127 GCA_036250615.1 Ptychadena robeensis | reverse complement strand
ATATGAAGCTGCATGTGGTAAATTACGTGGAGTTCCCTTAATTTCATAACCAGACCCTCTATTTGCACTGGGTCTGGCAGACCCGAGAATGGGGGCCAACAAATGGGTGTGCCCCCCTCTCCACTCCAGGTCATACCAGACCCCTTTTAGGCCTGTTTGGCGGTTGCAACTTACCAGTATGCCACCCCAACCCCAGGTAATACCATGCTCTGCGGCAGACCCAGATGACCAGGAAAAAAGGAGCAAGCCGGTCCTAAAAATTTTTACTAATGTAAACTTATGGTCCATTCAATAATCTTTCATATTCTTCTGCCAATTATATTATCTTCCTACAATGCAAAACTATAGTTGTACATTGTAGAGGAAAGATGCAGGGTACCAACCCACTGCCCTTTGAGTGTGGGATGAAGAGGAGGTGCAGGGAGCATAGGATTAGGTGAGGAAAACATATTTCTAAGATCTCTAAACTAAAATGAACCCCAACATCAAATACAATTTATGTATAAATACAAATATAATACTTATAAAAAAATATTATTACTACTACACCAATGTAGTAAGTTTAAGCATGAAAACCTTGAAATGAACAATAAATTAAAAAAGAAATGGATTTACTAAAAGACTTTACTAAAGGATATTCATTTTAATTTCATAATCATGTGCAGATTAAATAAGTTAAAGGGTTTTGTTTTCACGTAATTAGATAATTAAAGTGAATCCTCACATCATTTATTCTCCACTCCTTTTGTAAATCAGCTTCTCTGTGTTCAAAATGTACTGATCATACTAACAAGTTAAAGTGCAATGTTTTGATGATGATGTGTACCCATTTTCAACAGCATCTGAGCTTGACTCTGGAAGGGATGGGCGCTTTCAATGGTTTGTTATGTAATGCATTCAATGTATGGTGGGACCCTTTTGAAACATGTGATGTAAATATGTGATTTATTAATTTTTGCTGTATATTTATTCATTTTAACCATGGTCCATTTTATGACAATAAAGACCTTTTAATATCTTTTCAGAAGTTGTGCAAAATTTGTACAGTGTTTTAAAATCCCATTTAATGTGAACAATGTTTTTTTTAAAAGTAAATATAAGCCAATTCATATATATGTATACCATGCTGTATTTTTATTGGGTAATGTCTCAGGCACCTTCCTGGCTTTTATGGAGGTTTAGGCAGAGCATTTTAGTGCTGAGAAAATCATTGAGCATTATTATGGCATTTTTTTCAACAACCCTCAAACATAATGCGGTGTTGTGTTTCTCAAACACCCATGGGCGCAGCATGTAGTATAGTGGGCAATTAAAGTAGTTTCAAAGTAAGTCACCACCATTTAATTCTAACAAGGTGACCCCCTGGATCCTTATCCCTCACCCTATAAAATGAGCACAGAAGTCTCCCTGAGCATTCCCAAAGGGTTTAAAAAGTTTCTAGAAATAAAACACAGCACACAGTTTTCTACCCCTCAACATACCTAGCTGCACAGTAGCGATATTCACTGCTGTTATGCAATCAAGTTCCCTTGCTGGATCGAATCCTCCCTCATTGGTTTCAATGTTCCTCACCTGGTCCCTATTATATTGTAAGCCAGATGGGGCAGGGTCCTCTACTCCTTCTGTGTCATAACCTCTACATGTGTATTATCTTGTGTTGTCTCAACTCTAATTTTGCTGTACAGCATAATATGTTGGCACTATATGAATAAATTATATTAATAATAACTCCACATCTCATGACTTAGAACCATTGGTGAACAAGCCTATACCAGCATGGGCAGTTTCCGTACTTGCTGAACTTTCGCTGGAGGCATTAGATTGGATTACAGTGATTTATATATGTACTGTGCAGGTAGGTATGTGGAATGGATTTGTATTTGTTTTTGTATCTTTCTAAGACTACCTAAGGTTACTATGATTACCTTTGATAATTGGTAGCAGATTCCATATGTTAAGAAATAGAAATCCCTCCATCCCCTTGTTGTCCCCCAGGATACTCAATAAGCTGCCAGACCGTATGCCAAATGAGGGTTTGCTTATGGGATTGTGGAGGACCTGTTCCTAAAAAAATTTATAAAAAAACATATAAATGAATATTATAAACTGTGCTGTAAAGATGCAGCTTCATCCACATGTGCACAGGGATTCTGCCCAATAAAAAAATGTCCTCTGGTTTTACAGAAGCATTTTCATTGCTTATATATGTGGTTTTCAGGCATTTGTACAAATGGGCAAGCGCTAGAAAAACGTCCTAAACACTTTTTATGGCCAATTTATTAAAGCCTGATTGGTTATGACTATCAGTTTGTTATTGAACCAATTTAAATAGCTCAGTGACAGGAAAAATTTATTTTAGGAATTTTTAAACCCCAAATTAATTACATTTACTTTTTTAAATAAAATAATTAATTATGTGAGCTAATGCTTTGTGTCAAATTTGTTGGTGTTAAAAATATTTATACATATATTATATATATGTATTATGCAATAAGCAATGACATGTTAGCTGACATACACTGCGCACATCAATATTCAAATGAGCAGCAACATATTGATTTTCATGCCATTTCACATATACATAATTAAATATTGAAATGAGTCTGTTATTGTGTTCATACCTTTATACATTTTGAATAGAACGCTAACATTTGTTAAACAATTATCACTAGCTGGAGGCTGGTACTGTATAATTAATGAGCTTTGAATATGTCACCGAATACACTAATGAGTATAAGACTTTTGTTCTGTTTCAAGAGGACACCTGATGCTTTGCAAAAATGAGAGAGAAAATCTGTCTCATACAAAGATAAAATTGGAAAAAAATGTATAGGTAGAAGTTTCTTGTACTATTTAATTATTTCATGTAAAGTTCAAAAATATACTGAAGAGCTATACAAGGCTAATCCAATATCATTTACCTACTAGGGCCGGATAACTGGTTTTATCTATCTTTGATTGTTCGTAATACAGTTTAGGTTCATACACACATAAGGTAATTGTCACTGCGAATGATCTTTTGCTATAATTCCCAGTAGCAAGGTAACTAATGTACACTGTATACATAGTGATCGTTTGGTTCTGTGGATAAGGGGAGGGGGAGCAGGTACCACCCTGCTGCATCTTCCCATATAGGAAACAGCAGGAATAATTTAGATTGGTCATTTAGCATTCTTATATAAATGGTATTGTTTACATTGGATGAGCGACTGGCAGCTCTATACAAGAAGTTATCTTGGAAGCTATAATGCTGCCTGATCATGTCTGGAGCCTCTAAATATTTGGAGATTTTTGGTTTTGCACATTACCCCAATCAATATTAAATGAAACAACTCAAATGCAGTTGAACTGCAGATTTTAAGTTATAATTCAATGAGTTAAAGAAAAGATTGCAATTTTTACATAATCACGTCATTTCAGGGGCTCAAATGAAAAAATACTTGGTTGAAAACCTTTTGCTGGCAATGACAGCCTGAGGTCTTGAACTCATGGACATCACTAGATACTGGGTTTCCTCATTTATTAATGCTCTGCCATGCCTTGACTGTAGAAGCTTTCAGTTCATGTTTGTTTGGGGGCCTTCTGTCTGAAGTTTTAGGTAGCCATAAACGGGCTGATTCCAGTCAGTTTTTTCGGCAGAACGACCTCTGTGCACGTTCCCACCGGGCATTCGCTCGGCTGCAAATCATGTGCACTCACCTGGTCAACCAATCGATCATGATCCTCCCGCATGTGGGATCACACGGGGTAAGGACATGCCGGTAAATTTCCGGCCGATCCCATTACTTTGGAGTAATGTCCGACACACAAAAGGTGTACCAAATTAATGTCCTACACACAAAGGTTGCCCGACAATCCTCTGAGCGGCCAGTGTCACCGGTGCGTCAGTCCCTCATCTATCAAGGGAGAATCTGTAAATGAATTTTAGTCTTCAACAAGAGAAATGCAGCTCAGTTGGGCTCAGATCACTTGGCTTGGTCATTCAAGAATATTCCACTTCTTTGCTTTAATAAATTAAACCTCCTGTCTACCTCCTGGAGAGTGTTGTTCACTTGATTAGTAGTTCATTAGTGGTTTCTCTTAACTATGGAAATTATTCTGTGATCAACCACCGTTGATGTATTCCTTGATGTCTAGTTGCTGAGTTCACCAGTGCTTTCCTTATATTGTTTTTTGCAACTTAATGAGGGCTTGTTTCACATTCATGTAGAGCTCCTTTGACTGCATGTTGTCTGTTCACAGCAAAATCTTCCACATACAGACACCCCTCCCTTAAATCAGCTCTAGGCCTTATATAGATCCTCACATTTCTATGCAATCTTTTTGGTAACCCCACTGAATTAGAGCATAAAGTCTGCAGTTCAACTGCATCCGAGTTGTTTCATTTAATATTCATTGTGGTAATGTACAGGACCAAAATTAGAGTTAAAGTTATCTCTTTCCAAATAATAATAGACCTAACTGTATATCCCTCCTGTTAGGCAACTGTCGTCTCTTAAAGAGGATGTAAACTCAAGTTATAAAAACATGAAAAGAAAAAATATATATCTCACCTATTCAGCTTTCATCCAGGCACAGTGACCCCTAAAAAAACACACTGGGATGAATGGGACCTAATAGATTTAGATGGGCTTTGCATTCATGACAAAAAGTCTAGCTCCTGTTAGAAATTATTATTATTTTTCAAGGTAAAGACCATAATGTATGTATAAAAGTTAATAATTTTATACATACTGTATGTATTAAAGTCAATACTTCATCTGTAAAATCACACACACAACACAAACAAATATCTAGCAGAAAAAAACTTTCATAGCCTCACTAATTGACTTTTAAATTTGGTTGGTCCTAGGTAATAAGCAATGTTTCATGTGTGCATGGCATGTCATAAACTGCCCCAACTGTCCCTATTCAAAACATATATGGTCAGCTGTGGATGAGATGCAATATGCTGTGTTTTACATGCAGCTGAGGTTCACAGCAATTGGTAGTGGTGACCACACTACTCCTAACTGAAACTGTGAACAACAACTTAAAATGTCAGTAAACCCAAATAAAATTGCATTACAGGCTTTCAAATAACATTGTCTGTTAAGCCTTTATTTAAATGTAAATGTTTTCAAATATGAAATACCCAGTAATCCTGCAAGTTGCTCGGTCTCCCTTATTTCTGGTGACCATGTTCTGCGGGTCTGTATTCTCTCTGAACAAGCTCTAATCTCCAGCTCTCAATAGAATGTTATATTTTCTTTTTTTTTTACTTATATAGGTACTTCTGTACTTAACCTGACTGCAAAACCCCAATCCTAAATTCAGCAATGACATCATAGATCACTTGACATCATAGGTCCACTCACAGGCCAGGTCCATGCACCTAAAGAATGAATCTGCTTAACAAAGGTATTCATTCTCTGGAGTGAATGGGAAATTGATTATTTGGCTTCTCAACCTGAAGGCAAATTGGTTTACTGACACTTTAAACATCAGAAGTTTACTAAACATGCAGCAGACTGACCCTAATGGAGTTTGCATTGGAATGTCCCCCCTCCATTGGTAAGTCTTTTTGCATGTCACAAAACTAACTTTCCTCTCTCAATTCCCACACACCCCAACCCACCTACTTACCATCACATAACCATAGAAAGGGCATATGTGGGGAAGCATGGGGCTGGGGGGAATTGGGCAGGCAGTGCAAAAAGTCTCCAATGAATTAAATCTTAAAGCAGACGAGACAGGGGGTTCCATTTTCAATGCTGTAGAGATTTAAGGTTTAGTGGGAGGAGCTATGCATAAATTTTGCCCTAATAAAGTCAAATAAACTTTTCAGTGCAATGAAACACAGCCAATTACCTACCCTACTATACATGTATTTAGGTTATTATGTCAGTTTAGGTGCACTTAAACATGTAGGCATGATTTGCTTGTACCACTGTGATAACGCACTCCCTTTACTCCTTGGCTATACGCACTAGAGGAGACAGGCATGTCATAGCCTATTGGAAACAATATAGTGTAGACAAGGCCTTATAGTGTTCACAATACACCTCACAATAGTTTCCAATGTCCAGTGCAGACCAAGTGGTTTACTTTACTCTCTACTGTGTATTCAAATATCTTCTTCTTCTCTATATACCTGAGCAAGAAATTAACTACTACCCAGCTTGCAACCAACCTAAGTTTTGCTGAATGGTGGGGAAACATGTACAGTTATCATTATGCATATGTAAAACATGTACAGTGACATTCTTTACTGCCCACATTCTGGTGACCGGAATAAACAGAAAACCAGGAGTTAATGGCAAATAAATGACAACTCCATATAGTGTTCCGGTTACAAGATGTACCTTGTGCAATGCAAAATTAGCTTATTACTTTTAAGTCTGCCACATATTTAAATACACAACCTTACACATTTTTTAATCCAAATAACTCAATGTCCCCACTTTGGTTTACTATGAAAAATATAAATTTGTTTTGTAAAAATGCCTGCCAGTGATTTCATACATACAATGTACATGTTTACCCTCTGACAAAGAAATTACCAGTCTATAATAGTTATGAGAGTTTTATTGTAGCTTCATGGTACAGATAAAAAATGTCCTTCAGCCTGGGGTTCTATGGTAGATCACCCAAACATGGAACGGGAAATCCCTTGTTCGATCGATCCTGCTCAAAGAAATGCCAATCAAGTAAGGAACCAACATGTTGGTAAATTCCTGTTTGATCGCCATTACTTTAGATGGGGCAGGGTCCCCATCATAAGAATTGACCTGGAATGGATCGTGTAAAATGGTGTGCATTGATTTGACGAACAAATGCTGTTGCGTTATCCGTTAAGATATCATGTCGTGATTGTTTATTTGTTGACCGAACGGGTATTGATAAGTGTATGAGCACCTTTAGAAAAGAATTGGTAACACACTAAACTGTGAAGAAGGTGTTTGAAGGAGGAGGACCTCAAGAACACCAACCCTACCATCTAACATGGAGGTGTACACATTACACTTAAGGACTATGTACTGTCAAGTCTTGAGTAAGCAGTTTCTTCCCTCACCCAGAGCATTGAAAATGGGTCATGAATGGGTATTTCAGTATGAGAATGACCAAAATCACAAGGGCAAGGCAAGAAGAAGCACTTATAGGTCCCGGAGTGGCCTAGCCAGTCTTTAGACCCTAATCCCATAGTAAATCTGTGGAGGAAGCTGAAAGCTGAGCTACCAAACATCAACCTCAAAACCTTACCGACTGGAAAAGGATCTGCAAAGAGCAGTGTTACAAAATCTCATTACAAAGAAACGTCTAACCTTTATGAGCGCTAACAAAGGTTTTACAATAAGCCATTATAATAATAATACTTTAATATAAACGTAACATAAGTTGCGAAAAGGTTTCAGAATATAAAAGACAAACATTTGTCATAGGCGTGACCAAGAGAAATAAGAATTTGCATTCCCCACTGTGGCTAGGCACTGAACCGCAACTCTATATGTAAACAGACTGAAGCAGCCTGCTCCCATTCAGATCTGCAGATGATTGGATACATGGATATATCATCTGCCCACAGATCTGTGTATGTGAGGCTGGTTCAGTCTACTTGCATACAGCTCCTCAGAGTGGGACCAGAAGACACTGACAGCTTTCCACCTCTTTTAACTCCAGCTCTGTCCATTGGAGCATGGAGTTTTGCCCGCCAGAATTGCAGTTCACCAGTATGCTTACCAGAATGAGACGGTCCACTGTATAGGGTTTAAAAAAATGGATGGATATATATTTTAAATGGATCATTAGCTGGGAGCTGAAGAATCCTCAATAGAAGTTTGAAATGTGGATCATGTTTTGTGTAAATTTTAAAGATTTCAGTAGTATCAACCCCCTCCCCAAAAAGCGATTTTTTACATTGTACGAGTTGTTGAAATGACGCACACTTTGAATTAATGAATGCATTAATATGGTACACCAGTTTTTCCATTCCAGAAAACCATTGTTATGCTCACATTTCACATGTTGGGTTTATTGTAACACTGTGTTATAATGGATGTTTTTCATAGTACCTTGCTGCATTCATTTCTGATGCACTGTGGTGCTTAATTTAGGTATTTAAAATTTTGCCATGAGATTAGGACCTTTAACAGCTATATATCGCGCCATTTTCAACACTGTACTTTGCCATGATTCCCCGCCCTCCCCTCTACACATGTGGGCCAGAAAAGCGACCCCCCTCAATTAACATGGCGGTCTATGGCGGTGCTCCCCCCACACCTTCGGTGTCACTGATGTCACGGCAACAGAGGCGGGTTCAGACAAACCACGAAGGAGGTCAATTTTATTGTTGAGTTTATTATAGCTGTTAGAGACAAAATAATAAAACCCTCACAAAACCCAGGGCATTCAAAATCAGAGATTGATGTGCATTAAGTATTTGTTCCTTTACAGAAAATAATTTGGTAATTGATGGCATAACGCTTGGCAATCCAGAGGTCAGATGTTTCTTGTAGGTAAACATCTCAGAAGGGATTTTGTCCCGCTCCTCTTTGAAGATGTTCTTCAATTCAGTAAGGTTTTGAGGCTGTTTGGCAACTCAGACCTCCAGCTCTCTAAACAAATTTTCTATGTGATTAAGGTCTGGGGACTGAGGTTGGTGTTATTGGGGTCATAGGTTGCATTCCTCTTCCTCCAAACAAAGCCAGTTGAGTTAATGTCAAAGAGCTTGGTTTTAGTCTCATTTGACCACAACATTTTCACCTGGTTCTCCTCTGGATCATTCAGATGGTTATTGGCAAACTGCAGTTGGCTCTGTACATGTGCTGTGTTGAGCAGGCGAACCGGGCACTCCAAGATTTCAGTCCAAAATGGACTGTAATGTGTTACCAATTGTTATCTTTGTGACTAATGTCCCAACAGCCCTAAGATAATTGAGAAGCCTCCGCACCATGTAGTTCTGGCTTGCTTTGTCACCATAAGAACAAGGACAGAGGCGCACAACCTAGTACAACAAATGGTTAAATCATGTGGAATAGGATAAGATAAAACAAAAATGAAACAGAACAACAGACAAGATACTTACATTGAGAGAGGTTTACAAGGGTGGATCTCTCAGGGCCATGTGTTTTCCAGGAGGACCTCACTTCCTGGTTGGGGATGAGATCACTTCCTGCTTACAGATGCTGGGGGGCTCAATAGGAACAATGGGACGCGTTTGGAGCAGACACTCTTTTTCAACCATATTTATTATTTATTATCATTTCTTAGTTTGCTTTGTCACCATTCCCATTTAGTACACTGGGTTTGTGAGTTTTTTGCTGTTATTCTGCTTCTGATGGCTACAATAAACATACCATTACAATTATAGACTGGGCATTTCTTTGTAAGATGGCAAACATACAAAATCAGCAAGGGATCAAATACTTCTTTTCCTCACTGTATGAGGGCAATTTCGATTGCACATATGCTATATTGTAAAATAGCGCTAATGCATTGCATCAAAAATAGCATATATGCTCTGTGCACAATGCATTTGTTAACACCTACAACATCAAGTTTGAATTTATTTACAGAATGTTCATTAAAATAGAAACATACAAAATGTCAGATCTTCCTTACAAATTTATGGGAGGTTATTATCTTACTGAATATACAACCCTAACATTTTAATTCCTTTTATTAATGATTCGTAACCCAAAAAATTGTTTAAATATAACTTGTAACTGCATGTATCAAAACCCTGTAGATAGAATGCAATATGATTAGAAGTAATAAATCGGTGCAATTAAATTGCATTTCTTGGCTCTCTGTTAGGTGCAAAGTGTATGCTATTCATGTATTAAATCCACATATAGTTAAGGCACACAAAGTGGTCTATTATGATGCATTTATGAGCAAGGACCAATTACTGCTCTGAGACTTAACAAAGGACACTTAGCAATCCACTAGTACTTCTCTGCATTATAAAAGGCCAGCAAGGAGGTCACAGTGAACGTGACTTATCTAAATAAATAAAAATTTAAAATAGCTGTTTGCTTAAGACACCGTTTTCAGTTAAGGGAAATGAATTTCCTGCTACAAATTTGCATTTGAAAAGTTCTTATGAAATTTTTTTTATTAAACTTAGTGTGAAAGATCTTATTTTTTAAGACAATTTCAAGAAATGTTTCTGCTGTCAGTGGAGAGGTTGAGTTTTGTCAGGGAGATTTTACTTTACTTCCTGGCCCATAGATGTAATTTAAGCTAGAAGTAAGAATTCCACCTTTCAACTAGCAGTGAACAAAAGATCTTAAGAATAAATTTTGTTTTGCATAGTGGGGAATTTTTTTTGTAATGCCTTAAGGTGCCCATTCACGTACAGATGGGCGCACAATCAATGACCCTGTCGAGCGCTGACGCCATTTTGCCATCTAATGCCACATCACCATCTAAAGTGCATACCCTGTCTTCGACAGGTTGGTCAAGCAGATAACGGACAGGTCTGTAAATCCTGCTCGATCTGCTTTCCTATGGGGACCAGACCAGGATCCCCATCCAAAGAATTGAAGGGGAGTCGGGCACATAATGTTGTGCCATCGTCACGCTGCGATCAAACGGGTCATTGATCATGTGCTCATCTGTACGGGTATGGGCACCTTTATTCTCTTTTCAAACTTCTCTCACTTACTATTGGCATGAATACAGTGGGGCAAGAACCGAGGCAACATCTGCCAGGAAAAAGTAGAATAACACAAATTACCATTTTAAAAATGTATTATATATATGTATACATTCATTCATCAAAATATTTTTAGAATATTACCTACTAACAGCACAAGGAAGTAATTAAAACAGATTTGAAATAATTCCATTAACAGCTTGCCATGTACCATCTAACAAAATTAGGTGTTATTCTTTTCAACGTTTCAGATTCAGCAGGGAGGATTGTAAAAATGCAAATACATTAACCGTTTTACAGACAGCGAAAATCACAAGTTCCAAAACAATTCTCTAAAACAGCATGGAAAGGAGGCTCATTTATATGCTGCAAGTTAACCCCCCCCCCCATACAACTTTCAACCTTACAAATTTTTAAAGCTCTACCAACAACTATGTAGTGCTGGGTCCTCCCTGATAGAATACATAGTGATTGGAAGGTTTAGAAAGATCATTATATTACATGGTTTTGGTAGAACAAAAGTGAGAAATTGTATGGTAAGATTGTAAGGTGTATGGGGACCTTAAGACAGTTGACTATCTGCTTGCACAGTAAAGCTAGCCACACATGGTTCAATTTAGCGTTCAATCACGGTTCGATTAGATAATGTAGTTCGATCAAAAAAATTAGAAAATCGATTTTATTTAATCTATGTACACCACATGGGGAGTACGATTATTGTTCAATTTCGACTGAAAAATAATCAAAGTAATCCAAAATCGTCAATTGAATTCCTCTTACGATTTTAGTTTCAATCGGAAGTTAAAGGGAAGTAACCACACAAATCAAGCCCAAAAAATCGAGCAAAAAAACTACCAAAAAAATAGAGCCAAAAAAATAGACAAAAAAAAAGCTGCAAGTAATGTAGTTCGATGATTGTACAATCTAGCAAAATTTTCCAACCTGTCAAATCACACGATTTGACAAAAATAAATCAATGATCGTCGATTGTACTATTTGGGCAGCACATCGATTTTTACAATAATTTTTTCATCGAAAAACTTTGTTTGAAAGCTAAAATCTAACCATGGGTTACTAGCTTAAGACAGTTGACTATCTGCTTGCACAGTAAATGGCCTATCTGGTACTTCCTTAAAGATGGACTATTTACATTGTCCTATCTACTTAACTATTTATGCTGGGCATACACATACCGAGTAGGTCAGACCGACCTACTCCGATGTGTGCCGAGATGCTAACGTGATGACGTCATCACGTTAGCACCCCGTTGCATTCTGGGGCCCCTTCAGTCGGCTGGGCACCCTTTGTGTGCCGGCCAAAAGCTGCAATGAAGACGCCGTCTCCATTGCAGCTTATGGCCTTGGCTTGCATCGGCCAGAGAAGATCGGACATGTCCGTTCTCTGGCCGGCCGAGCAGTGGGGCGACAGGGATCTGTCGCCCCATGTGGGCACATGCCGATTAGCGGCCGATTTTTAACATGTGAATGCCTAGCATAAATGTGAATGTGAATGCCTAGCATAAATCAAAAATCCAGAGAAACCACATCATTATCTCCACATAAAGATAAAGAGTCTATGGGCTCTATGGTTTGAGTCTATGATGGTAAATATCACATGAATAGATCTTACTGGACACAAATCACCCTGAAAGCAGACACAATTACTTACTAAAATTATGTCACTTTCTTTTATTGTAAATGTACCTAGAAAAATGTTATCAACATAGATGCTTCTCCTGGCTTCATTGCCAAAATGCCAATTAATATCCCACAAATATGTGGCCATGCCCATACCACACTGTCCACACAGTAGCTATACACTATAAACATAACAGGCAGCTACAATAGATACCAAAATCCATCTGCTCAACATATGTCCACACGTCAATCCTGTCCACACAGGAAGGCACTATTCAGGGAAAATGTGGCCAATAGGGCTGAGTGTATGAATTTTAACCAGTAGAGATTCAACTAGAAAATATGATTTCAAGGACTAAATAAGAAAAGGTTGATATTTAAACCAAAGTTCAACTAAAATGAATAATGCACGCTGATTTTTACCCCCCAAAATTACATTTCAAATGCTAAAAAAGTGACATTTAAATGCAAAACCAGACCCACTGACATTCATGGCTGACATTGATGGCTACGAAACTCACAAAGCTGACTTTAAAACTTCAAAAAAAGTTACTTTTTACATTCAATAAATATTTTGGTATTTCAATTATCACTAGTGACCACAAATGGTGCAAACCATACCATGCAAGAAGACACTAATCATATGTGCCCTTATGCAATCTGTACACTATCCACATAATGTGTGCCTACAGAATATAACATACACTAAACATGTGTCCATGCATAAACAATAGACTACCCATATCACATGCACACACAAACAAACCATACATTATGGGCATCATGTGCCCACACCACATCCTATTTACACATTTACCAACATTCAAGCCTAAATGCAAATCTATACACAAGCTATACACAATCCAACAAATGCCCGCACATGAGCCATACATCCACATAATATATTGACACACAAAGCTTACAGTATCCTCACAAATTCACCATTATACACTCTATGATACGCTTCATACAAGTGAACGCGTCAGAGGGGGTGATCCCTGGAGGGACCCTGTCTGTATTGTATTCGTGTGATGTTCTATTTAATAAAGCCGAAGAAGTTTTAAAAGAAACTGGAGTGCGGTCTGCTGCTACTTTGAACCTTTTGTTTTCATACACACCATACATTTTCTATACAACATTTCCCAACATACAAACTGTACACAATCAATACACCATGTGCCCCCAATGATATACATCAGCTACACATCATGTGCCGACACAGAGATCATTTATTAAGCAAAAAATATATAAAGCCACATGCCAATCACACAACATGTGCCACTGTCCAAGCACTATACTAACCATGGAAATGTGCAAACATAAAGGTTTGAGGCAGATGGCTTCCAGTTCTGAATTGCAGCATTACTAATACTTTTTTTTTATATACGGTTACAATTAAATCACTTTGCCACTTTGATCCCAATCCCAATCAGAATGACTGTCTCACCACTCATCCGTAGCATTACTGGAAATGCCCTATTATTTCCCCTTAGGGTGGGTTTACATGTGTAGATTTTTTCTTCAATCAACTGCCAATTAAATTTTTTTGTTTGATGTCGTCAAACATCGTTTGTTCATTTATCGAATGTAACATTAGATTCTTTGTTCGTTTATCGCCGATATTGAATGAAAATACATTCCAAATTACAATTAAAGTTAAAATCTACACATGTATACCCAGGTTTATTTGGCCTCTGTCCAATTACATATAGGCTTACATTTCCCTTAACCCTGTACATATGATACTAGGGCTTCCTGTCCCAGGTTTTCCAAGTTGGACAACTACCAGATCACATAGGTGTCTTATAGCTCTCCATTGGAAGAAAAGGCCTGTCCAATCAATACTTTATCTATATATCTTTTTTTAATATAAATATATATCTTTTTTTTGGGTCTGACTTGTTGACATGTCTGTCTTTTCTAATCTATCTAGCGTTTGTTTTTCATGGCAATTTGGTTTTCTTCTTTACTGGGCAAAAGTAAAACATGGATATAATTCATTATAAAAAAATATAAATATCGGTATATAATACCGATAATAATCAATAGCCTCCTATGTAGCACTTTTTTGCACTCACATGTCAACTTTTGCTCATATTGTGTTTTGAATGTTATTTAGTGGACTTTTTAGATTTTACACTTACTAATAACTTTATAATTATACAATACCATAGATAATATCCTGTTCAATATTTCTGTCACTGAGTCTAATTTTGTAAATTTTTTCTATTTATTTGATCTGATAACAGATTAATGTGCATCATAATCAGCTACACGAGTAAAAACATGTTAACTTGTCAACATTTGACGTAGATACACTGTACTGATTTGCTTTTGAGGATATAGTGCTATGGATTTACATTATATAGTGCATATACAGTACTTTGTTTAAAGGGAATTTACTAAGATTTTTAGTGCCCAGAGTTAGGTGTCCTGTTAAATAATATTAATTCTCAAGCAACCAGACACTACATTTATCTGGAGTCTACCAATCCCCATTCTTGCCAGATTTACCTGGTTGTCTATGCTGAACTGTAAACACACCCACATCAAAAAGAGATTTAATTATTTGTTTAAAAATCTCTTCAAATGTACATGACAATTTTTCCCCTTTCATAGATCATAACAAATAAAGAATAGACTAAACACAATCCACATCTATATGTAGACAGGGTCACAGAAGAGAGTCAAATACCCTACCAACCAAATCAATCCTTAAGTGTCCCATGTATTGCAATCTATAAGGGCACTTTCACACTATTGTCCTATAGGAAACTTGTTTTATCATTTACACTTGTATGCACTGTGTTGTGTGATGCAGAACTTGTACAGCAAATGGTAAGGCAGCAAGTCCCATGACAGATACAGAGTGCACCAGAGACTTTAGTATATTGTTGAATGATACACTTAATATATGAAAGTATATTGTAAGAGTTCTAAATGAAGTTAGCAGTTCCTATTACTTAATTTGAAATGATTCTGAAAACGCAGCCTTATTATTTCATGTCCGCTTTAAGGAGTACAAGGATATCAAACCTACCAAATAGCTATCTGGCTAATGAAGTTTATAAAAGAAAAGTAAAAACAGAAAAAAACGGGAGTTGTAAAATAACACATGAAAGCTTTTAAGGTTTATTTCAATGACTTTTGTTAGGATTCAGGAATTCCCTTGTAAATTTTATTGGGATAAGGCTTTGATGCTGCCCAAGGCAACAAAAAGCTTGACAATTTGTACTAACTATTACAGGAAGGGATTACACAATACTCTGTAGAATAGCTCATTATACCACAACACTGATTTCAAGACCAAACACCATGGTTTCCTGACTATATATAACTGTAGATTGCAACAATTGGCATTTATGCAACATTTGCTTAGTAGGCATAAATGTGTAGTAGACAACACATAATAAAATAGTTGTAGTACATTTAAGAGCTTGATCATCTTAAATAATCATTCCCATATTAATAAAAACTTAAGAACACAACAAATAATGAAATATTGCTGATAGGAGGACCACCTTTTATATATATATATATATAGTTATGCACACTAACTGTAATGACAACATTAAAGAGAAAATCTAAAAATATCTCCATATACTATATTAATAGTGATGAGCTCACCAAAGTGTTTAGGTCTGAGCACATCACGATATTTATGTGTTCTACCGAGCACCCAAGCCCAATGTAAGTCAATGGGAGACAACCAGGTACCCCCTGGATGAGGGGGGGGGGGGGTGTCTGGTCCATAGGAAAAGTTGAAAAAGTGATAGATAGAAGTGATAGTGATAGAAATAGATCACAAACTGCATGGGGACCAAGTATGGATGCATGGGAACCATTTTCTCAGAGTTGTACAACACTTTTACACACTGACTAAAACACGCCCAATCCCCCCCCCCCCCCCCCCCCCCCCCCCCCCCCCCAAAAATAAATTTTACAGGAAAAAGAAACATGATACGGCAGTCCCAGAAGTTGAGCTGGCGCTCTAAAACATTATACGGCAGTGTCTGAGGTTGAGCTCACGCTCTAAAACATTGAATGCCAGTGCATGCTGTTCTGCCATCATTTCAGAAGTTTGCCACCTTTAATGTGCCCTATAAACTGTACCACTCAATTGAAAAGCACATATTTAGGTGAAAGGAAGAAAACCCAAAAAAATAAAAAATGTGCTTGCATAATAGTGCACACCCACTTCTAACTGGAGATGTAGCTCTGTGTTCAGAATTAAGCAATCACATTCAAAATCATGTTAAATGCATGTCAGCATACACCTGCTATCATTTACAGTGCCTCTAATTGCAACGTTCCTATTTTATTTTGTATTGTTTTTTTGTTTTCCCTTTTATTTATTTATTCTTTATTTATTTATTTATTTTTTCACAAAGTGGATGATGATGAGATGATGAGACACAGTTGCCAAACTGTGTTTTGGTCAAGTCAGGAGGATGAGCAGAGGGTGGACGCGGTGGGGTTGCAAAAGGGAGAAGTTGGGCCACACCAAACTTACCTTGCCAAGGGGTAGGTGTTACCTAGTATGGCGGGTTTGGGAGGAAAGTGCATACAACAAAAGAGTGGTAGTTTGCAACCCTTGCGGTATCAAAATGTGCCGGGGTGTGAGCACTAGCAACCTCACCACCACATGGCATCCATGCACCTGGGTCTGCAGGTCAATCCCTTGTCAAAGGTGCCGGCTCAGATGCCTCTCTTCCTGCACCTGGACCTTTACATGAACCATCAGCAACAGCATTCACTTCTCTGTCCAAATGCCCATAACACAGGCATTTGAATGCAAGCGCAAATACCCACCCACAGACCAACTAAATGCGCAACTTATAAAACGACTGGCCCTTGAATTGTTTTCATCTAGGATTGGGGACACTAAGGCTTTTCGCAGCCTGATGTTGGTGGCTGTCGGTACGCAGTTCCCAGCCCCAACTATTTTGTGTTGTGTTGTGCTGTGCCTGCCTTACAGCATCATGTGTCCCAGAACATCACACGTGTCTTGACCAATGCAGTAACTGGGAATGTCCACCTCACCACGGACACATGAACAAGTGCTGGTGGCCAGGGATGCTACATTTCCCTGACTGCACACTGGGTGAATGTTGTGGAGGTACGGAGCGAATCGTACCCTGTGATGGCACAGGTGCTACCCATGCCCAGGATTGCGAGCCCTACGTCCATCAGGGTGTCTGCCAGCAGCTATGCTACTACTTCCATCCATTCAGAGGACTCTCTGAATGTGGCAGATGACATAATGAGGGAGGAGATGACACAGGGTGATAGTGAAACCCAGTTTGTCTTTCCAGTGTGACTTGGACCATGAAGAAGGGGATGAGATGGAGAGTCATCTAGATGTCAACATGGATGTCTTGCCTGTTGGTACTCTGGCACACATGGCTGACTTCATGATAGGCCAGGGCCGCCATTAGAAATCATGGGGCCCCATACTGCAAAATTCTCCAGGGGTGGAGGGGTTGTTGTCCCTCTCCCTTCATACACAGTGGCTGCCGGAAGTCCGGGAAAGCACAGTAGTTGCTCCGGACAGGAGCCCTGTGTTAGGCTGCCTTCACACGACCATTGCGTTTTACATGATTACTGGGCATTCACCCTTCTTGACTCATGCTACAAAGAGAAAAACCTTAAACAAGAATAGGCTTAAGTGTAGGACAAGCTGAAGAGCAATTGGGTAGACATTTGAACAGCATTCTTATTTTGGCTCAGCAATTTATATTAGTATTAAAAGCTAAAGATCAGACATCAAACAGGAAAGCAGTATTTTTTTAAAATGTAGGAATTGCAATCAATATAATCACTGTAAAATATATCTCTGAAGAATTAAAATTGTATGTAAGGCAATTAAGTAAGAATAAACAAAGAGAAAACAAGAATATGAAGGAAATATGTGGAAGCAACAATACATGTCATACATATTATTGGTGCTGTGAAAGAAAAGAAAAATAAGAAATTGGGAAACCGGGGAAACCCAACCCACTTTGAAGTATTTGTGAAAGGAATTTAAGATACTATGGGACAGAAAAACCCCCTCAATATTTTGTATTACTTGAATATATAACAGTAACAATAACTAAATTAACTTGGAGGATCAAACTTAAAGGGTCTTTGTTGTGTAGGTTCATTTTCATGGTTTCTAGCAGAGGAACTGGCTTACAAAGAACCCATTAAATCAATGGGTGCTGATGGTATTTTCCCCCAAATGTTATAAGAACTTTTAGATAAAATTGTCCATTAGAATTTTTTTTACATTTCTTTTTTTAACACAATGCAGCATGGCTTGAGTTGGGTCAGGCTTATCCAAATACATATTTTGTCATAAATGTTTAGGACCAGAATGATACTATGGACTTGTGGGCTTGATTTGAGAAGTATGTAACAGGCAACATGATTGCTAGAAGATAGGTTAAGGCAGATGAAACTGTAAGTCAATGGATCTACAATATTGAAAAAAAAAAAGAGCAAACAGTCTTTCCGGGCAATGGGGTCAGTAGAAAGCTCTGGCTTGCATCACTAGGGGAATCAGTAGCATGAGGTCCTTATTAAGCTTTGTAGTTCTTAAAGTGTTAGTAAACATTAAAGGTGAGCATATACCATAGCTGTAAATAAAAAAGCAAAAACAGGGTGACATACAGGAAGTAATGTCATTTCTGGCATGCGGATGGTGGTTCTTCCGCGTTTCAAGTACCGGAAGTGATGTCAGGTGCAGGGCTTACATCTTGGCTGGTTTAGCAGGGAGATGACGTTACTCTCCTTGCTAATATCCCACCCTGCTTGTGCCGATAATGTGCGGGGCGGGACATTAGCAGAAAGAGTAAGTAACGCCCTCTCCCTGCTAGATCAGCGCGATTTCAAGTATCCGGGAGAAATCCACATAAAAAACTTGACTTTCCTTGCCAATAAGGGAGGGTTGACAGGTCTGGCATATACATTTTTTTAACAATTGACTGCAATTCACCAACAGTTTACATTTCATCGAATTTGGTTGTTGGAAAAAAAAGAATTTGATTTTCAAACAATCGACTTAATATGATTGTTTTTAAGTAAAATTAAAAAATGTAACCGTGTAACCAGTCTTAAGAGTATTTTGTCATTACAGGGTCCTTTGTTTGGCTTAAGTGAATTGATCGACCAAAAGTAATGGAAATCTAACCTAAAATCAATCAAACAGTGATCGGACATGTTGGTAATTTTCATTAGGATTGTACAAGTATCTGGCAGGTTTTCTTAATATTTCCATTTTGTATCTGATTATATTATGGAAACTGGGTGGTAGAATGACTGCAGATAGTTAGCCTGATCAAGAAAAAGTTAATGTAAATTAAAAAATTTTCCATTCGATCTACTTAAAAACGGTCGTATTAAGTAAATAGTTTGAAAATCAGTCACTTTTTCTGGATCCAAATCGAACTGGATTCAAAAATTTAACCGTGTATGCCCACCTTGGTGAGGTACAGTGAAAAATGCTACAATCCTGAATACATCTAAATGACATCACAGATCATGTGACCTTAAACTTAAAGTTTCTGTCCTCCCACAAGCCAGGTACCAGAATTGTATAACATATAATATATAGAGAACTGGTTAAATACATACACCTCCCTTAAGGGTACTAAATGTAAAGTGAAGGACTACCACATCCCTTAAATAATATTTATACATATAGCACATCACGTGGCACCCCATTAATCAGGGTAGCCTAGGCTTCTCCCTGATGACCCCATTGGGACTTTTAACCAGTAGTCTATATATTTTAAAGATAACAAACGAGTGTCAACTGATAATTCAAGTTATATGTGTCATAATTTAATGACAAACCTTTAGGATTATATTTAACCATTAAATAGTTAAAAGCTATTTTTAACTTGTTCACATTCTCAACTTGTCAACATACTCGTTGCTTTTCGCGGCTAATCGCCGTTTCTTTAGGAGAGCGACAAGTAGTTTGTTAATGCGTATGAAGTCCTGTGTTTCCTGATGTTGGGCGCACACTGCCAGGGGCTTTAGCCCTTGTTGGGGAACGGGGGCCCTCCCAAATGGGCATCGCAAATCCAGACCACACCTCCACTATATGTTTTCCTCACGCAGTTATGCTATTCAGTTTATGAGATGGTTCCTGATCCATCATTATAATTATAAGCTTAAGGAAGTTCTTAAGTAGCCCAGGGTATGGGATCTGAAGTGTTGTAGTGGTGGTGTTGTTATCTGGATATCGCAGCTCTGGAGTATGGTGACGAGGGGAAGAGCCATGTCCAGCTGGAGTTATTGGCCCCCCTGTGGTGAACCACGCATGCATCTTCAGAACCTATAATAGACTGTTCGTTCTAGGTATGACACTATTTTCGACTACCATTGTTAAAAACTCTCTTGAATGTAAATATATATGTATGTATAACTTCATTGTATATATATTTTATAGAGCCGTACCCTCCTGAGGAAGCCGATTGGGCGAACATGTTGGAGGATTTGAACCCCAAGATCACGTTCAATGGCTAAATGTATTGAACAGTTTTTTATTTTCTGTTATGGTTTTTAACTTTTTTACCTTGATGTTGGTATGTGGCATGATTGCCAAAGGAATGGTATGTTTTAATATACATGGAGTATGAGTCCTTTAACCCTCTGGGCATTACGAGCTTTTCGGGAATCGGGAACGTGATTGCTGGCTCTCCGCCCAAATAGAAGCCGGCGGTGTGTGGAGAGGAGAGCGGCGCCCCCTCCATGCACATGGAGGTCTATGGCGCCGCTCCCCCCGCCCCTTCGGCGTCACAGATGACGCCAAAGACACTGGGCCGGAAGGGCTCCTTGTGTCTGCGGCTCTTCTACAGAGCCGCAGGCACACAGAGAGGCTCCGTTTGTGCCCGATCCCGGCACAACTGAGTTCAGGCAAACCGCCCAGGAGGTTAATATACTGTAATAAAGACTTTTTAAAGAAAACTATTACACTAGTAACAAAATTGTGTTGGAGTGATCAAAAAAACCCAGTATAGCTTTTGAGGCTGTGACCTCGAGTAGGGACCTTTATATTTATCCTATGTATATGGGTTGGCACAATATCCCCCACCATACACCCTTCCTTCAAAGTTTTTCTTCATGTAAAAAAAAATAAAGATGTACTGTTTGAAACAACTAATCTTAATACATGCATCCAATAATAAAAAAAGAAACATGGAGGAAGATGGAACCTTGATTTTTTAAGCAAACTATTAAGTGCATAGAAACCTACTATTTTATTATGCATTTTACTCTGTAATCATGATAGGTGGATGTATAGATGGACAGACGGATGGTGCACAAGGAAAGAATTAAGCAGCTTCAGCTTAAAATATGATTATGGGTGTTTGAGGAATGTTCTATGCTCTGCAATGTGGGTTCCAATCAATGACACCATCATTACCAGTTCTTATTAGCTGCGAGTGCTGCAAGTGAAGTCATCATGTACTAGTAGATTAGTTCAGAAAGCATTATAATGTTAACTCTTTAAATGTCATTAATGTATGCAGCACACTTGTAAGAAATATACTGCAAGCCTCTCAGGAAGAAAATAGGTTAGAGCCTTTACCTTGCTTAATGGGATATAATGAAACAAATAGTCTTGCGCACAGTGGGAAGCCAATCATATAACTATTTCAGCAACGCCAACAGAATGAATGACAAAGCTGTAAATTGGGTCCCCAAGAGCGAACATTAATAACCTGTAGCGCACTTATCATATTCCATGAGTGGAGTTATACAGACCTGGTAATAATAAAACACTTTAAATATCCTAAAATAGATTCCAGCATAGAATGTGTGAAATGTTAAACTATATGTAGGAAAACACTAACATTTACAGGTTGTACTTTACTGCTACTACTAAAATGCATGTTTTCTGTATATCCACTGGCCATAACATCTCTGGACCCAACGCTTTTCAACAGGTACCATGTGTTTGAAATCATTTTGAGGAAGGGCTGTAGAAATTTAGTAGATACCTGTCAATTGTTCACAATCTGTTTACAATGTAGTATCCAATGTATCTCAGTCAAGCTTACAAATACAATTGTATTACAGCAAACCTGATGCAATAGGATTGGTAAACAATTGAATGATGAATCTCCTGCTGCAAATTTAAACTGAACATCCACAGGGATGTTGGGGATGTGGTTTCGCTGGAACAGATCCCTCTGCCAGAGCGGGAAGAGATGCCAGTTCTGTGATGTGCATGTTCACACAGTATTTCAGCTTGAATGGACCTCTCCACCAGAGTGCAGAAACGTGCCATAGCCATGCTACCTGCTGGGGAGACTGCCTCCAATACCTGAGGTCGCTGAGGAAGATGATGATGAGGTAAATACCTTACAGTGGGCCATGGATAAAAATATTCAATCAATCATAGTAAACAAGTCAGCAGAGTAATACTAACATGGGTTAAATTTCCTGCAACAGTCTGCAAAGGAATGAAACACTAGTAGCACACTAACACATGAGTCCATTATATGAATTGTTACATGTCTTGATCTTTCCTTATGTCAGTGGTTCCCAAACTTTCCCTGCAGGGTCGATATAGGAAAATGATCGCACCCCCCATTCAAACTACACAGTTTCATATTGAGGGTTATTTTACACTAGTGCTCTGCAGTATCATGTACTAGTGTGAATGGCCCTCAAACGTTATTTGAAATTCACAAACTCATACAACTTTATTTGTTTTCACACAAATCATGCAGAAATATGCATCATATACACACACCATTCATAGAGAAACATTCATCAATCACATAGAGACAAACACGCACTACGCTCATACAGAGACACACACATTACATGTACTCTACTTACTGTCTGCAGCTAGTTCTTCTATGGATGGCATTCTGCTTGTCCCTATAACAGCCCCCAAGCTGCGCCCCCTCTGAAATAGCTCCTCAGTTTGGGAACCACTGCCTTATGTTGAAACAAAGTTTTTGAGTAAGAGTCGCCATGTGTACGGATTTTAGCCTGTTGAAGTTCAACATGTATTCATGATTACAAAAGTGCCAGCTACCCTGTGTTTGTGACTAAAGCCCGGCACTCTATATTTTGATCTTCCCCAATGACCACAGAACGAATGAGTGCTGTAAACACATGACATGTTCTGATCTAAGGAGAAAGGAGACTACAGATGTCTGTCACGATGCTTGTAGAAATATCCCTCATGTACACATCAGATATTTGCGATAGATTGTCTCAGCTGACTATTATCTGACATGTGTATGAGTCTTTAGGCAGTTTTCAGTGCACTGAAAAGGTCATTTCTTGACACAACAAGAAAACATTAAATTTGTTGACCAACCAACCAGCAAATGTCCTCTGGGATGGGCAGTGAAACAAAAATGTATTAGTTGCTCACTTACATTGAGAACTCCTCTCCAATATTTTTGCTTTAGAGACACAAATACTCTTAGCACCCCTAGTGCTTGTCTCCACATTGGCAGTTGGCCATGCAACCGCAGGCAGTCGACCCCAGGCATTTTGTCACCCGTTTTTTTATAGTTCATGTTGGTGTAACCACTCCCAATTACACCCATAGAGAATGAATGGACGCAGTTAAAAATCACGTCCACACGCGTTTTTCATGTCTGTGGCACGATCGGCCGCTGCTGTCCACGGTCAAAATCGTGGGAACCCGTGTGCCCAAGTCCAAGTGGGGACAAGGCTATTTCAAATAATGGAAGCGGTCTGTTGCGGCCGACTGCACAAGTGGGGACAAGCCCTTAAGCAAGCCTACTATGGCATTAGCACTGTTGTGACACAGTGGAATTGACTTCATTGGTGATTGTTATTTTTAATACATTTGTAGAAGTACCAAGCTTGAAAGCATCTTTAGAAACTGCCTATTGAATAAGTCACAGAAATGACTTGATTCACACTTAATAAAATGACATTGACCTTTTTTTATGTTCTGCAAAAGGGAAATAAGTTTATATCTCCAACTTGTCTGTGACCACTGGCCTAACAACACCATGCTGGTATCAGGTCCACTGATCAGCATGCTTCTTATTATAGGGGCAAAAAAGGGTTGTTTTTCTACATTTACAGTGTAGCAATTGTAAATACAAATACGTCCTGCTTCTCTAGATATTAGGTATTTCACTGTGTCTTTAAACTGTCACTGAGACAGAACTGTAATTGTAGTAAGCTATATACTCTATTCAATAAAATGTAATATGTCCCCATCATCACCATTTCAGAGAACCACTGCATTAGCAATTTGCTATTATTATATTACTTTTTAATCAAATAAGCAGTTTTATAACCCAGAGATCAGTAAATCATGGTCCAAACCCATCGTTATGCATGAAATCTAGATTACTGAACACTTCAGATGCAGAGAATTTATTAGTATAATGAGCATTTGTTTGGTCAGTTTAGCAATGAATACATTAATTGACACGGTGCATTTATATGTTCGCTTTACTCTGTTTGACTTGTGTGATCCCATGGTTTTTCTCAGTTTAAAGCTTTTATTTTTTCATGGTAATTTGTAAACTCTTTTCTTCTTCTTAACTTCCAATTACTAGTATGTATGCAGTGATGTTATGTATTTATTATTATAGATTTTGTAGGTAGTGTCATGTCAGCTTATTTGTAATTATTGTATTTAGGTCAATATATATTATTAACATTTTTCTAAAGTATTTATTATCTTTAATGTATGTAATTTAGACAAAAACACACTTATTAAATTAGTTTTCTCTGTAAAGGACTTAAGATACAAGGGAGAATACACCAGTCAGCTATGACTAAACCCACCTACTAAATGAAAGTAGATTTCACCATTCCTTTGAGAGTGCCCCTTGTTATCTGGTACCAATATGTTATCAGCATTTACTTTAGATAGATCCTTTAATATGTTTGACAGCAAATCCTCAGGTTAACAATGGAAATGCATCTACTTATGCATTTGATCTTAAAGAAAACAGACCATCTTTTCCCATTGCACTACAGTACTTATTTGCTCATTGTAGATGCTTTTGGTTTTCGTCAGGAGTTTAAATATGATATGTTACAGCCTATGCAGACCTATACACAGCTGAAATGCACTGTATGCTTTGACACATTTCTAAACTCATAAAATCTAATCACTTGAAGATCTTAATGACCAGCATTAAGTGACTAGATTCTGTAAAATTATAAAGCCTAACCTTTCCACTAATCAATCATCAATGAGACTTATGCCTACCATACACCCACAGACGGGTGCAGACAGACGAGCTCCTATGAGCCCCAGAATGCAACGTGATGACGTCATTGCATTCTGGGGCTGCTTTAATCGGCCGGGCACCCTTTGTGTGCCGGCTGTTACTTTCAATGAAGACACCGGTCTTCATTCAAAGTAACGGCATCGGCAGACATCGGCCAGAGAACATCCGACATGTCCGTTCTCTGGCCGGCCGAGTCATGGGGCGACAGGGATCTGTGATCATGTGGGCACACGCCGATTGGCGGCCAATTTTGTAATTGGCTTCATTAAAAGTGACGTTGACTGATCACTTGCCTGTCGTCTCTCAGATCTGTTGCCACCGGGGAAGCTCCAGCGAGCGAACCAGGTCAGACTCCCACCTGGAGACATATGACATGAGTCCGAATCCACCATGGACTTGTAGACTAGAGAAACCACGCCTTTCCCCAGGGGTGTCGAGAGGCAATATCGCTCAAATGGCGTGAGGGTTTATATCGATTATACTTTTAACTAAAATGGTACCACATAGAGAAAACAATTTTGGATAGATTTTTCCAGTTTTGATCGGAAATGTCATCGAAAATAATTGTTATTTCTATCGGACGTTGTTCTTTCTAATGGGAAGTGATATAGGGGGGTATGGAAAGGAGCTGATAGAATAGTGTATAAATAGGTGGTGGCAATGCATGTCATTGGTTTAAAATACAACATAACTATACTTTTAATAATGATGTTAAGAGGTTATCCAAATAGAAATTACACCTCAATATTGCATTATGTGTATTCATTCTACTGGCATGATGATCGTCCTACATGGGTAATGTTTTGCTCCTCATGCATACAAAAAAATAAAAATCATATGTGCAATGTATACTTTATAATGGGCAGTTTCATTATGAATGCCTGGAGATATACACTTTATGTTAATTTATTCAAATTAATGATAAAAAAAACAATTTACGATCTAATATAGTTTAAAAACCCACCCAAATTTTCTACCTGTTCGATCACTTTCCAATTTTAACCAATTTCAATCGAACTATCTATTGTACCATGTGGACCTGCACAGATTTCATGCAAATCAACTACTAACATTGGTTGGGTTTTTATCAACCGTAAATATTATCAGTACGTGTATGGCAGGCCTTAGGCGTTACAGATGAGCAAGCATGCTCGGCCAAATACGCGTTTGGCTCGAGCAATGCTATGCTCGCGCATAGAGATACTCGGACGAGCACCAAGCTTGGTGCTCGTGTGCCATGCGCCCCACACATTTTGCGGGTTGTAGACAGGCAATCAAGGGTCAGGTAAGTACTGCCCTCACTGTATCACAAGTGGCCATGTCAGGTACTGACATAACAATTATGGCTGGCCGAAAAGGTCATCAGGTGCTATATAGCACCCGATGGCACACGTTCAGCTCAGACAGAAAGTCAGGGAGAGGCAAGAACATATTTATTTTGCAATGTAATCATTCCAAACGAATAAGCACATAAAAAAATCAAACATTTATTAAACTCGACAATTATAACATCTAATAACCATCATAAAACCACACAATTTACTAAATCAGACAATTCCCAAACAAGAAATAGCACATATTTACACTAAATAAACCATACACATCACAAAATCATTTAAAACCATAACCACCAATAACCCACACTATAGTGAAAAAAACTACTGTGTAATTCACTAAACCCTCATATCTTATTTACAAAAGCCACACTTCAACAATAACCAAACCTTCCAAATCACCAAACTCTACAATTCTAACCACAAACCTAACTGAATTTACAAAAGTCCACATACAAATATATATATGTCCCATTCTTACATTACATATTATTAAACATTCAATGTGCTTACAATAGAGGTTATATTAACCCCTATAGTAAGCATTAAACCCTTAAAGTCAAACACCATAATTAAAAAAACATACACTCACAGCCACTTTTTTAGGCACACCTTGCTAGTACCGGGTTGGACCCCCTCTTGCCTTCAGAACTGCCATCATCCTTCGTGGCATAGATTCAACAAGGTACTGGAAACATTCCTCAGAGACATTGGTCCATAATGACATGATAGCATCACGCAATTGCTTCAGATTTTTGGCTGCACATCCATGATGCGAATCTCCCATTCCACCACATCCCAAAGGTGCTCTGTTGGATTGAGATCTGGTGACTGTGGAGGCTATTTGAGTACAGTGAACTTATTGTCATGTTTAAGAAACCACTATAAGATCATTTGAGCTTTATGACATTATCCTGCTGGAAGTAGCCACCAGAAGATGGGTTCACTGTGGTGATAAAGGGATAGACATGGTCAGCAACAATACTCAGGTAGGCTGTGGAGTTGCAACGATGACCAATTACTACTAAGGAGCCCAAAGTGTGCCAAGAAAATGTCCCCCACACCATTACACCACCAGCCTGAACAGTTGACAAGGCAGGATGGATCCATGCTTTCATGTTCTTGACGCTAAATTTTGACCCTACCATCAGAATGTTGCAGCAGAAATTGGGACTCATCAGACCAGGCAACATTTTTCCAATCCTCCATTGTCCAATTTCGGTGAGCCTGTGTGAATTGACCTCTGGCATCAACAAGGCATTTGCGCACACAGATGTTTTCCCTTTTTTGGACCATTCACTGTAAAGCGTAGAGATGGTTGTGCATGACAATCCCAGAATATCAGCAGTTTCTGAAATACTCGGACCAGCCCGTCTGGCATTAACAACCATGCCACGTTCAAAGTCACTTAAATCAAATTTCTTCCCCATTCTAAATTTTGGTTTAAACTGCAGCGGTTTGTCTTGACCATGTCAAAATGCCTAAATGTATTGAGTTGCCACCATGTGATTGGCTGATCAGTATTTTGCGTCAACGAGCAGTTGGACAGGTGTGCCTAATAAAGTGGCC
>CM070033.1:65049081-65060271 GCA_036250615.1 Ptychadena robeensis | reverse complement strand
CCCCCCCCCCCCAGATTTGGGGGGAAAAGGTACATCTTGTGGTGCGAAGGCGTGACCTCTCTTTGCCTCAGCCTTCACTCTTCCTGCAATAAGCTTTGCCAAAAAATACCTTAAATTATTTTGATAAATTTGGACAGATGGTTTGTCTGAACAGAACTAAGACACTTTAATATCCCTTGTAAGGTTTGTTAGCAGCATCCCATACTGCCAGTACCTGTTAGGACATTTGTGAATTAAACCTTTGCACTCTGCTATACTCTGTTACTTCTTGAGAAACTTTCCTCTAAATATGAGGATTTTTACTTTGTGTCTGACATGAGCCAACTTTACTCCTCAACTACTGCTCTCTTCTTTTTCCCATGGGTTCATAGTTGATGCAGATAGGAGTTTTAAATGTACACGTGGTACAAGCACATGTTAAGTACAGCGTCTTCCCTCATTTAAGAGGTATTTATTTCCTTTTGTAAAGAAACCTATTTTTGAAGTAAACCTACCCCTCTTTATCAGGCAGTGTACGCTTCCAGCAATTCATCACAACATATAATCAAAGTCAGTTGGCAATAAATCTTTCCTTCCTTCCTAAACACACTGGGTTTTTGAAGGTTGCTTTTAGCCTTTGTAGGTAAAAAAAAATGTAACTGTGCAGGTCAAATAATAGGAAGAGCAATACAATGACAGCTCTTCCTTACCTTGACATAATTTGCAGTGAGTGAAAGGTGACATGCTCCACCTTCCTTGGAGACGTGCTTTTGTGCTGGATTTTGCAATCGGCTCTGTGAAAATAGAGTAAATGTTATATATCTGTTTCTCTTTACTGTTTTCCTGAACTATGCATAGTATACATTTTTCTTACCATCGGCAATCTGTCTTTGTCACAGAGATGTTGATGTATAACTTAACTGAAGAAAGAGGTCATTGATTCATATTTGTCATGCTGATTGGACTTTTTCGTTTTCTTTTTCTTTTCTTTTATCACAGACTTAAACATTTGCCTAGCAAGCAAAGTTGTTAACTTTTGAATTTTTTCTAAATGACACCACAGTGGCTTTCTGTAGGTTTTGTTTGTATTTTCATACATTTCTAAAAAATTTCTACCTTTTGGGAGGACTTTTAAAACTTGAGCTTGAGTTAGGGACACACAGGGGCAAAGTGCTTTAAAATATTGAAAGGCTGACTGGATTTCTTCTACTGGCTTAAAAGGTGATGATATTTCCTATGGGTTGGTGGTGTAATTTTCTAGTAGGCTTTTTTTTTAAAGATCTTTACACTTTTGCGGAGGCTTGGACACTTGGATTTACCCCTGGTGTTATTCCAATGGACTTAAGACTGCATCCATCATGACCATGGTTATTAGGGTTTTGGTGCAGCTCTTGTCGCATCGTGCCTCGGCTATGAAGACAGTCACATTGGGGACAATGGGACCGGTTCGGGCAAGTCTAAAAAAAAAACACGCGCTCAAGCTGCTCCCATACTGCCCCAGTGGGGCCTCAGTCTTACCCATAGCTCTTCAAGACATCACCAACTAGAAAGCTAAGCATTTAAAATGTTGTTATTTTGTAGATAATTTTTTATTTTTAAGCACTTATTCCTGGAAACATGTTTATTTCTCAATGATTTATTTTCAGCATTCTGCATCCTGGGCAAGATGTTGTTGGTTTGCCTCACATGTCCAGTACTCAACTGCATACAGTACAGATGAAAAGGTCAGTATTTTTTATATTAAATGATTATATTATATATTGATACTTTTTCTTGCAACTTTATAACACAAAGTATGTGAACCCTTTGGGATTACCTGGAGCTTAAAATAATAATAATAATAATAAATTCTTCTAGCCTGGTGGCATTAAAAAGTGGAGCTGGGTAAAGCATTGCGGGGGTACTATAAAAGAAGGTTAAAGCAGTGCAAGCATCCTATACACATGGGTGAAGCAGTGCACCTACAGTATACATCAGGGTGGAGCAGTGCATGGATAGCATACAGTTGCAAGAAAAAGTTTGTGATCCCTTTGGGATTACATGGCGTTTTGCATGAATTGGTCATAAAATGTGCTCTGATCTTCATCTTAGTCACACCAACAGAAAAACGCCGTCTGCTTAAAATAATACTACCCAAACATTATATGTTTTCATGTTTTTATTGAACATAACATGTAAACACTCACAGTGCAGGGTGGAAAAAGTATGTGAACCTTTGGACTTAATAACTGGTTGACCCTTACTTTGGCAGCAATAACCTCAACCAAACGTTTCCTGTAGTTGCAAATCAGACTTGCACAACGATCTGGAGCAATTTTGGACCACTCTTCTTCACAAAACTGTTTCAGTGTAGGAATATTCTACGGATGCATTTCAATCGGATTGAGGTCAGGATTCTGACTGGCCACTCCAGCAGGCATATTTTGTTCTGTTGAAGCCATTCTTTTGTTGAATGACTTGTATGCTTTGGGTCATTGTCCTGTTGCATCACAAATCCTCTGCAGAGCTTCAGTTGGCAGACAGGTCTTACGTTTTCCTGCAAAATGTCTTGATAAACTCTGGAATTCATTTTTCCATCAATTACAACAATCCGCCCAGGCCCTGAGGCAGCAAAGCAGCCCCAAACCATGATGCTCCCTTTGCCATGTTTTTCATTGTAGATGAGGTTTTGATGTGTGTGCTGTGCCTTTTTTCTCCACACATAATGTTGTGTGTGTTTTTTCCAAACAACTCAATGTTTGTTTCATCTGTTGTTTCATCTTCATCTGAATATTTTGCCAGTAGTACTGTGGAACATCCAGGTGCTCTTTTGCAAACCTCAAACGTGCTGCAATAATTTTTTGGACCGCATTGGCATCCTCCGTGATGTCACCCCATGTTTTCTATTCTTGTTTACTGTTTTCCTTATTGTAGATGTGCCAACAAAAATGTTAGCATGTGCCAGAGATTTCTGTAAGTCTTTAACTGACACTCTAGGATTCTTCTTCACCTCATTAAGCATTCTGCGCTGTGCTCTTGCAGTCATCTTTACAGGACGACCACGCCTAGGGAGAGTAGCAACAGTACATAACTTTTCCATTTGTAGACAGTCTGTCTTACCGTGGACATATGAACATCAAGGCTTTTGAAGATACTTTTTTACCATTTCCAGCTTCACACAAGTCAACAATTCTTGATCGTAGGTCTTCTGAGAGCTCTTTTCTGTGAGACATGGTTCACATCAGACTGTGCTTCTTTAAACCAGTAAACACGAAACTGGTGTGTGTTTTAAAGGGCAGGACAGCTTTTGGCAACACATCCAATATCATCACACTGATTGGACTCTAGGTTGGCTCGCTCCTGGCTCCAATTAGCTCTTGGAGAAGTCATTAGGCTAGGGGTTCACATACTTTTCCCACCCTGCACTGTGAATGTTTACATGTGATGTTCAATAAAAAACATGAAAAATGTAAACACAATAATGTGTTCTATTATTTTAAGCAGACTGTGTTTTCTTTTGGTGTGTTTTTTCAGCAAAATAAGGTAAGTGTAATATCCCCTCCCTCTTCTCCTACCTGCGCTTATGCAAATGATGTGCAGGGTGGAAAGTTAGGAGGTGGGAGTAACACCATAGGTTAGGATGGAGGGGGCATTACACTTCCTCCTTATTTCCGCAACCCCTGTGAAATGGTTGCTCGAGCCCCGAGGGGGTCCTGATCCTTCGGTTAGGAACCATTTATAAAAAAGTGAATGGAATAGACTTCCATAATCCACAGGTAAATGTGAGGGGATGCTAAGTGAAAATTGTATTTAATAACACATTGCAACACTTTTGTTTAATGGGAGGTTCTAATCTCTAATCGGTTACAATGGTTTAGAGTGGGACAAGGAACTTAACATTTCGATATTTTTTGGATGCTGGAAGATGGGTACTTTGTTCAGATACATCAGCATACTAGTACCGAGAATGATTTTCATAGAAGAAAGCAACCATGAAGAAAACACCTTTGGGTAAATCCTTTAAATGGATTAGTAATTGTATGGTATTTAAAGAAGAGAATATTAAGTGATATTTTAAAGAAATCGTGGGCTGAAAAAAGTAAAGCTTTCCTATAATAGTTGGAGGTAAAGTATTGAGCGTTTGACTGCAGCAATAAAAGCTTTATGCTCTCTGTGTTCTATTTCTGTATTTATCTGAGTCACTAGTATCACAAGGAAGGAAAACACAATTGTAAATTGCCACCAGAACAGAATTTGAGAGGAAACTACCAATGGGGGCACTTAAGGTTGGGACAGTTTTCAGGCAATTTCACACAAGCCGTTAGGCTTGCATTAGGGAACGTTGTACCTTTCACACTGGTCCTGTGTTTGCACTTTTGTAAACTCCCCGCAGCATGCTTTTTTGGGGACACAGTGCAAAAATTTCCAATATACTTGTATAGGAGAGGCAAGGACCGCGCAATATGGTAATACGGTTTCATTAACGATAAAGGTGGGTTTACACATGCAGATTTCTTCGTTCAATCTATGAAGAACAAACAATTTTTTGGTTGATTGAACAAAAATCGAGAATGGCCAATTTGTTCGATGGATATATTTTGTTTGACCTCAAACAAAAAATCTTTTAAAAGGTCATCGAACATGTTGGTAAATTTTTATCTGTCGTAATTCTGAATGTACTTTCATTCGGTATCTGGATGGACGAACAAAAAAAATCTAGTTACATTTGATAAATGGATGGACGGTGTTCGACAATGACATCGAACAATCTAATTGGCAGTTAATAGAAGAAAAAATCTACACGTGTAAACCCACCTTAACCTCCCTAGCGCACTGCTGAGGTCCAAAAGTGCACCATAGACTTCAATGGTAAATTTTTCTTTATGTCGTAGGCCTGTAACTTCCCAAAATATGTCCGTACAAGGGTCTAATGGACATCCTGAATATAATAATGCTTGAAAAAACAATTATGTAAAATAAAAATAAAGGGACTTTATTCTGGCGATATTTAGTACATAGGGGGAGTTTGAAAGCAGTTTTCTACATAGAAAACTGCTTTCATTCTATTTACTGTACAAATCTCCTGCCGCCTCCCCGAGTGACGTCATCACGTCATTGTACTGGATGGCAGCACCTCGTCCAGTGCGATAGTAGCAGTTGGAGCGCTGGACGAGGTGCTGCCGTCCATAACGCTAGGGCGGTTAAGGGACACAATGGCATTACTGCCCAAAAAATGCACCGCAGCCACACTGAAATGCTCCTATAAAGCACCCGTTGATTTTATTTTCTGTGAAAGCAACTACTGTTTTATTGTTTCAAATGGATAGTTAGGGCACAATTGAAGTTGTAAGTAGGCAATGGAATTTATTTGACAGTAACATGCAAAAGTTAACAATGCGTCAAAGAGAGAAAGGTGAAGTAGGAACCCTTAAGAGCATTTTAAGGGATACATAGAGAAGAAGGGTGCATTAAATGGTGTGACCTGTTGGAAATAAGGAATGTTATATGGGAAGCAGAAGAGGAATAATTGTTATAGATGTTAAAGTAACTTTCTTCCTGTTGTGTCAAGGGAAACGGAGGCCCCAAAACTTCTTAATGACATTTGTCTTTACACTTTTTATACCCCACCCGGACTTCCTGCAGATTGGTATCTTTCTCCTAGGTGATTATTCCCACCAGAAGCGGACTACAACAGCTTTACTGAATAAAACAATAATCTGATGCGAATGTTTCCAACAGAGTTATAGATAAATCATTTTACTGCTTAATTCTTTACAACTGGTAACCTCTCACATGACTGGCAGATAGAAGACGTGCTTTTTATATTTATGATGGAATAAACCTCACACATGATCATAAAGTATTGTATGATATCTTTTTTAAAGTTTGATAGCTGGGCATAGATGTTTAGCGATCGATCTTTTAAATGATCGTGCATGTGATGCCGGAATCGATTCCAGTTACGGAATCAATCGCACACTGCACCATATGACGTCTTCGATTACTTCCCGCGATTTATCAATCACGGATCCTGCGATTTCCAGCTTGCAGCTATTGTATTGCATGTCTTTGATCACATGTCTTCATTAACGTTCCACAATTCCCGAGCGTTCGACTAAATTTTACAGACAAGTCTGATTCCTGCTTGATCGATTTTATGTGCGATTTAGGGTCAAATCGATTGATTGATCACTTTGTGCATACCTCAATTTGTGATCCATCGGTTCCGGTGATCGATCTCACAGAAGTCGTACAGAAAATAGAGATGTCTATGCCCAGCTTTAGAAATAATGGGGCTTAACATAAGACCAGTCACCCCAAATTACTGCTAAATTTGGGTTTTGATTGTGTTTTATCTTTTCATTTATCTTTTCATGCTATTAAATTATGGAGATGTGAGGTTTTTTAGAGTTAAGGCTGCCATACACACCCCGACGGGTGCAGACAGACCTTCTACGATAATCACCGGAATACAAACGTGATGACTTCATCACGTTTGCACCCTGGTGCATTATGGGGCCCCTTCAGTTGGCCGGCAGCCTTTGTGTGCCGGCCATTAGCTTCAATGAAGACACCGGTCTTCATTAAAGCTTTTGGCATCGGCTTACATCGGCCAGAGATTATCGGACATTTCCGTTCTCTGGCCGGCCGAGCTGTGGGGCGACATGCCGGGGCACATGCCGATTAGCGGCCGATTTTCCGCTGACCGAGGTGAAAAATCGGCCGCTTATCGGTATGTGTATGGCAAGCATTAATTGCAAAGCCCCTGAACATGGTATCATCACTAAAATGTTGGAGATAAAAGTAAGGGTTGTAAGACCTTTTTTAATTATTTTTTTTACTAATTGCTCTAGCATGTGTAGTTTTGTCATAAATGAAGTAAACATTTCTTTTCGACTTTGATCTTAATTTATGCAAAAACTACATGTGCTTGAGCATTTTTTCCCCACAACTCTTCCCTATCTCTCCAACAGTGTTGGTGATGATGTCATAAACAGGGCTTTGAAGTTATTTAGGACATCATGACATTTTATAAATATCTTTATTAGATTATGGTACCATCATATCTATAATCTTTGCTTCGTTTTGGAAGGGGATTTTATTATTGTATCTATGTTGGTACATGTGATGGCTGCCTTGGTTTTGTTTTAGGCCTTTATTTTCAGTTTTAACTTTCGTAGCCCATCAGAGTTCCGGATCCACTGGTCTGAGCCTCTGTCGATGTGTAAATCGATGCAGCAAGCAGAGTCTTTGGGAAAGCAGCAAAGGCTTGAGCGGATCCCACCGTACAGTGCAGCCTAGGCCTTAAAGTAGTTATACTTCATTTCCGGGTATTTGTGGAGGGAGCCACAATTATCGCTAGCATCTGTTGGAGCGCAGTTAAATGCTCCACATCTAATCTCTATTGCATTATAGGATTTTCTTTTGTAGTTCAGGACCACGCGGCCCTTTTAGTGGCAGCCACGTGCCACTTTTTTTCAGAAGTATGTAAGCCTATGTTATGACCCAACACTTTTTGAAAGACTTGATGTAGCAAACTAAAAAAGTTCAACTATGTTTACTGGTTTCAAAAGAAAGACAATTGCATCCTCTAAAATTAAGCCGGGTAGGGTTATGATTGCATAACCTGAAATGTCTTTTTTAATAGTAGTCATTTTGGTTAATTGATTAATGGTTAAGCTTTATCCTTGTTTATGTGAAAAGTTAGATTCACTCTGTTTAGCTGATTTGGGGTTTAGCAACATATATTTGCTGCATTATGGCATGAATATTTGTAAAAAAAACTTGTGCTATGAAAATAGCCTCATTTCGTCCAGTTATTATTTTAAACATGGTAGAAGTCACATTATATATTCACAACAACAGTAATAGCTGAGTGAGTTGATGCTATAGTGTGAGTTGTGGCTATTTACATTCTGCATTTACTGAAGTAAAAGTCAGTAAACATTTCTTATAGGGAGAAAAATACATTAAATTATCATAATTGTGAGGTAATTTTTAATATGTGGTATTTGTGACCTTTTACTCGAGTTCAGATCTTTGTATGTAATGTAATACCCTGCACAATTCTACAAGGCAGCCAGACATAACCTCCCATTTTGCAGTTTGAGGTATACTTAATTGAAGGAGACCAAGGATGGGCAATATAGGGCAAGTGGATCTTTCAAATCAAAATAATGTAGGATTGAAGGTAAAATCTGTGATACATTCGGAAAGGTGATGTTATAAGATCTCCCACGTTATGTGTTCTATTTGCAACCACTTCAAGTCTTTCAAATAGGGGTAAGCTGCAATCCATACCTTGGACTTGGAAAAATCAATGAAACTAGTCAGTTGACAAATCCCATAGTAAAGGTTTACATTACTTGACCAATACAACCTTGGTGTTCAGGTGTTAATAATAACTGGTGAAAGTCAGTCTGTGTTTTATGGCCCCAAAGTAAAGATTTATATATGGTTCAAAGAAAAGATAGTGTTCAAAGAAATGTTTGTCCGAGTAGGAAACAGAACTTTGCCACCTGGCAACAAAAGCAGGTGAGAAAATATTCTGAGCAGAATACTTGCCATAGTTCCCTTTGTGGTTAGTTAAATGACTGGTATAAGTATGGTAAGTAAAATACAAAGCAAGGTATAGTGTCTTGTGGGCAGGAAAGTGTTAAAAGTAAATCTTCAAACTTTTATTTTGTATTCTCTTTGAGCTCTCATAACTCTATGTTATAATTAAATCTAATTTATTAAAAAGAGAGGTACCAGTGTTTTAAATAACATCATTGGGTAAGAGGAATCCTTCCACATTCCACTGTTGATGCAGAAAGGTTGCTGTAGCTGTCCATGGATTATTGTTTTGGCACTTTGGGCGTAATGTAAATCCATAGTTTTGTAAATCTCAAAGTTTTGGACATATAATCTAAAGTTCTGTCAAAAGCCGCCTTGTTACTTCTTTTGTCTTAAGGCCCCCATACACCTTACAATCTTACCATACAATTTCTGTACAATCAACTTTTCTGCTACCAAAACCATGTATTATGAGGAGCTTTCTAAACCTATATATTCTATATATAGACTATATATTCTATCAGGGAGGACCCAACATTACATAGTCGTTGGAAGGTCTAAAGGAAATTGTATGGAGTGATCTAAAGGTGTATGGCTTTAGTCCCAAAGGCCCAGTGAATTATGTAAAAAGTCTTAATTGTAATGTCCTTTAATTAATATTCATTTAATAATGGGGGGGCTGGCTAAGGGGACAAGGCAATTTTCTCTGGTCCTAGAATAGGTTTTTTGTTAAAATCTTAAATCGGAGAAATTAGGTCCCCACACACGTATCGAGCAGGGACTGACAGATGAGCTGTGGAGAGAAACGTGAGCAACATGACGCCATCACACCCTTTGTGTGCCGGCCGATAGTTTGAACGGGGACGCCGATCCCCATTGAAACTAATGGCATCGGCCAAAGATTTATGGACATGTCAGTTCTCTGGTCAACCAAGCTTCCTGTCGCCCCATGTACCCGCTCGTTACGTGGAGCTGGCCATGGATCTTGTCTTATTAAAGTTATGACATGTTCTTAGCTCATCAAAATATCTTTCTATTTAGTATTGTACCATTTCCTAGCCTTCAGTATAAGACCACTTACTGTGAAATTTAGTTGTGGAGCCGTCTAAATATAGCATAAGAAACACATTAGCATTTTGTCTGTAACATGTACAACAGAAAGCACACAATTCTGGTGTTTTAATTCTTACAGAACACATAATAATGTATTCTTTTCACATTTATTTGCAGAATTAGAACAAATATTTCCTTTCCTAGTGTTGTCCCTTCGTTTCATGTTCAGCTACTTAGATCTGTGTTTGTATAGTGTCAAAAGTATTAAAATACAATAACAATCTATGCAAGTTTCTGCGGCTACAGGAAGTCTGGTTTAAAGATATCTTTCAAAGGCTGTTGAAGGGGGAAACATTGGTCGGGAGCTTAATATGAGCCAAGCTGTTTCCTAACAACACCCAAGCGCAGACCCTTTTTAGAAGGGAATTTTCTTTGAAGGTTCCACTGGTTACTATGCCTTTTTGTGCTGTATTCTCTTGTGGCAAATGTAAAAATGATCTAAGAATGGAGGCATTGGAAGACTGTTATCTTGATGTCACTATCCTGATCATATGCCGAAATTGAGAAAGATGCTGAAAAGTTTATATGGCTGAAACGTATACATTTGCTTTTATTATGAATGTTAGTGAAGACGTTAAGAAGCCTGTAGGGAGAGTCAAACATTTCTTGTAAACTCGGTTACATTCCTCCTTACTTTCTGAATACAATATATAAAGCATGTTGGCAATTGGGAAATCACTACCATGGACATGCAACAAAGTTCAAGAAAAAGTAATGACTATTCAGTCTTTTGCCCACTTTACAAATTGTGTGTAAAACGGTCTAAAAAATGATTGTGCTTTACTGCTTCTTTGAACTTTCTGAAAAGTTAATAATGAGTGGGCTGGTTTATGGGAATAATTACAAATGGCATTATCATTAGTTATGGCAGGGGTGGGCAAATGTTTTGACTCAAGATGGGCTTCTTAAATTTGATAAAGAGGCCGGACCAAGAGCCTGTAATGGCCGACCCGCCATAGCCGTGCCAATTTCATGAGTCGCCGGCATCACTAATGATAGTAGTGATGTGTAATATGCAAAGTGTGACAGGGACATTTATAGTTTTTAAAATTCCCTGCATTTTAAAAATGCTCATTTATTGCAATGAGCAGAAATAGGGGCCGTAAAAGAAAGCCAAAGAGACAGACCCGTCCCCCAGGCCTTAGATTTCCCGCCCCTGGGTTATGGGTATCTTGCCAAAATGAAGCTTCTAGTGAAGGTATGTCTGTATTGAAGCTTGGACTGGTATAGAGAAAAACAATGAGCAAGCTTCAGAAGTAGGGGAGAATTCTAGGAAGCCCTGTTTAGAAAATACTGTTGTAGTGGTTGTAAGAAGAACAGTTTCTGCCAATCTAGAACATTTTAAGTTATTGACATAGTTGTATAGTTTTATAGTATTACATACAATTTATCTGAAGGACTGTTTTATTTATCCATATAGATGGATAAATAGCCATCTAACTTAAGAAAACAACTTCTACTTTAAACTGGAGCCACAGCTTCTCGTTTATCAATCTCCAGTGGTGGTTGTACAGGGAGTGCAGAATTATTAGGCAAGTGGTATTTTTGAGGAATAATTTTATT
>CM070033.1:65034243-65045541 GCA_036250615.1 Ptychadena robeensis | reverse complement strand
CCTCACATATGCCTACTCTGACTTTCATCCCTCAGATCTCCAACACCCTTACAAGTTACATCTTTTTTGGATTATTAATTTACATTGCCAATTTCACACCGCTAACTGCAACCTAACTGCAGTTATTCAAGTGACATAAATTGTATACATTTAACATCTAGCTGCAATCTGTTCCAAGTTTTTAGTATGCATATGAGCTTTGTAACAATAATGCATTTAGGCAGAGCTAGTTTTTGGCCCTTTTTGAGTACCACTTATGTGCATCCCTGACTATAGGGTCATTGCAATGTAAGAGGCTTTGGGCTGATGTGAATACCCCTGTGCTTTCTTACCCCTGTGCTGTGGAGGATATCTTTGAAGTCTAAATGAGCCAATTGACCTCTATGCATTTTATTGCGTTACAGGTGCAGTGCCCCCTTAGTAAAATCTTTGTTTGCCAAGAATGCAGTGAGCAACACAAAAAAAGCATTAGACTGAAACTGGTATTAAGTTGGGTGCGTCTTTCAGGAAGAGTAAAATTAGCACGTATTGTTTATTAAGGCCTCAAACTTTGCATGGGGATTTATTGGTGGGGAGGCAATATTGGATTATTTTCATTTTTCTTTCCTCAGCAGCAAGTCTATTATTTTCCTAGACTGTAAGGGACTCGTATTACTATGTTTTTGTTGATTCAAAAATAGTCATGCCTTCAGTATTATTTAATTCTAATAGCGGTGAACTCATTTACTTTTGAGTGCTGCAAAGAGGTCAACAGGATGTTAAAAAGAAATGTTAGTCCTCTGTAATTTAAAGAGATAAAAGGCCCACTCTGGCAACATTCTGGTAGCAGTGTACCACTGTAGTCTTCTGCTCCCTCTATTATAACTGCTTTGTGTATTATGAAGAAAGAGGTTGAGTTTCTGGAAGGTTCAGGGCAATAGGTGATGATTGAAAGAACTAAGAGGTCTACTAGTGTGACGTATCTGGGTAACAAAGCAATTCACCAGCAAAGGAAGCAAGTGGACATTTTCGCCTAAATTATTAAGTGGAAGTGTATTTTGAGCAATTATTTTAATTGCTGCAATTGTTAGTATAATTATTATAGTTTAGGTTATGTTGGGTCCAAAAGCAGTAAAAATACTATTTTAATGTAAAGAATAAATGTGCCCATGGTGTAAAAGGAATACATAAAATAAAGCAGTATTATAATTATCAAATGCATGAATATAACTTTTGTGCCATACTTTCATGTTAGAATTCACTGTGTTTTTTTGTGAAATTCAAAGAAATGATAACCGAACAAAACTGGGGTATGAATAGTAATATATCTTCTTGAATACCAGATGATCTGATACATGGAGATTCCCTATTGCCTGATATTTTATATATACATTTCTGTATCTATCAAGAAACAAATAAGGCTTCTGGTGTTACACTGAAGAATGGAAGTGGAGCCATTGAACTTTGCAGCCCCCAGCATCTTGTACACATGACCTGCTGTTTAGTAGATCAGGCTCCTGGTGTGGGTTGTAGTCTTTGCCTTGGTATTCAGTAATGGTATCTTGCGGAAGGACTTGTGCTTGACTGACTGAGGTGATGTGAGTCATCACTTATGAAGATATTATCATGCTCGCCCCTGATCATTCCACCCTGCTGTCTGGGGAGATGGAGAGGACAGATATGATTTTGTGATGTTGAAGCAATTAGTGTTTTTTGCTTACAGCTCAACAAATTCAAGACTAATGATCAGGTAAATTAAGATTGAGTACTTAAGTGGCAGCTGAAGTGTAGCTTGGTTTTGGTATTCAGTATGTATCTCCTTTACTAACTACTCAACTTGTTTGATTTACAGTTTATTTGTGTAGAAGTTGTGTTTCCACAGTTTTTTTTTATTGAACAAACATAGTAATATACTATCTATACTATATAGATAGTAATATAACAGAATAACAAAACTAACTAATGGGGAGAGACAGACATATCTAGTGCAAAGTATATATATATATATATATAAAGTGATCAGAATTTTGCATTAAATGTTACTCCCTAAACAGAAGTAGAAAAGACTACAATGTAATGGACTAAAAGATGTTCAGGGTAAAAGTAGGCAATCATGGTTTCATATTTCGGCTCATTCTGCCTAAAAACACAATTAAGTTGATTGTTTGAAAATCGATTTGCTTTTTAATTTAATTTATTGACCAAAGTGATTGAAAATTTAGTTCTCCATCATGTTGGTAAATTTTAGTTGATTGTTCAAGTAACTGACGGGTTTTCTAGGTAATTTTTCTTGTACTGTAGAGCATGCGCTCAGCCCTTTAGACAGGAATCGACCACTTTTGTATCTACTGACAGATCATTATTTATACTGTAGAAGCCAATCAGCCAAGCAAAAGTGTGTATATAGCCATCTTGATAGTAGGAGTAAAATCTTAAGGCACCCAAATATATCCGCCAGGAAAGAATATCTGGCCATCTCAAAGAATTTAAAGAGTTGTGGCAAATTGAAGTAGAGTTTTCGCCTTATGTTACTCTAAGGGGTTGTTTCCATTAGATCGATCGGCCGCGGATCGACGTGTTTTTAAGCATTGACACGAATACACGGTCAAAAATCGCGTCCCCAGTGAATAGGGATGGGATTTTTGACCGTGTCTATTTATTTCCTATAGGCGCGATTACACTCGATCAGAACAAAAGGTCGGATCGTGTCACGATTAAAAACACAAAGTGTCACTGAAGCTTCAAAGCTAATTCACACTGTACCTGTTGCCGTTACCACATGGTGCACAGGATTCTATAGGAAATCAGCATTTTCTGCGTTGTGGTTTACTGCACAACTCCATTCTGTATGGATTTTATTCTCGCAGCTCAATTATCTCCATGGCGACTTGAGGACGCCAATGAAGAGGATGTGCAGATGCCATTTTTAATCTGGCCCGTGCTGCGCTTCCCTCAACTTGTCCACTTCAATGTAGCATGTCGAACCAGATTAAATAGGCTACACTTTGCCCATGACTGGATTATAACTACTATCACGTTTTTATTGCTATCCTTGTAACTCAGGAGGTTTCTTATTGTCTTAATCACCAATATCGTAAGAAATAAGTGTTATTGAAAATCAAAGCTTTTAACTGACACACATCACCTCTCTCATCCCCAAAGTCTTGCAGATGTGACTACGACATCACAATCCCATGGGACTGGGCAGGTGTCACTTCCTATAGCCACAAGGGCACTTGCGACAGTGACCCGGCGCGATGTCAGAAAAAAGTTTTTTATTTTCAATCGCGGCCTACAAGGTTTTATTGGAATGTTTGTTTGATTACAGTCTAACAGTCACCATACACCTTACAATAAATTTTTGTTTTACCAAAACTATGTAATAGGACCTTTCTTAACCTTCCAATCATTATTTATTCTATCTATTCATGGTTATTGGTAGAGGAAATTGGTAAAGGAAATTGTAAAGAGTGATTGAAATTCTGTCTTAAGAGAAGAAATCACTAACATTTAAACAATACCCGGTTACTTCCCATTTTTTTTTATATACCATAGTACAGGATGACGGGGTGAAGAGAAGCCTCCAGTAATAATAGAAAAACCGGTTGCCTTATCTAAAGAAGCCTTAATAAGAGAAGCTTTGTTACAATAGTCGGTTTTCATCTGTGCTAGGGAACCAGGGTACTTCAGTCAGTACAAGTAATTGTTATCCCAGAAATTGAGAGCTCCCTTATTTTTAATTTCTTTGCTGGATTAACAATTGCTCTTTTGCTAAGCTATTGTGTTTTGTCTGAACCATATACTTACAATATTCTCTGTTCTCATTGCTCCGTCTTGGACATAAGTGGTTGTTGATTTTCCTCAGCTGTTTGCTCCATCTGCTTTTTTTTTTGGTCTGTTTGCTTTTTCATTTTAATGCACCAACAGTTAGACCAGCAGATTGTTGACTGGTCCTCTTTCACCTTTCAAATGTGGCCTGATACCATTTTTCTGTGCCAGGGAAAATTTGCTCTTCCCATATCAGATTGTCATTCTCTCTATGACACGGTTAGGTTAGGTACATTTCAGGCTGTTCAAGAGAATGGTAAATTTGTGTCTAATATCATTTATTGTATGCGTGTTATCATGTTATCATTCTACAATCATGGATTGTAGAATATAATCTAGCAGAATGTCACAAGTTAGAGTATTCTAATATATTCTACAGTATAGAACATAAAGCACAGTTTGCAGAATAGTCTACCAAGTGGAACAGTGTACAATGCATTAAGGACGTAATGTTTATTTTGAGTACGGCGATTCTAAGCAACTATAGAATAAGATCATGTAATTGGATTGTGATGTATTTGATTTAGTCACCCACATGACCTTTTTAATATGCCCAGAGTGGGACATGTGTATTAATGCCTCTTCTCGTTCTCAGGATACAAGGTAGACCTAACTTCAGCTTCTAGGTTGAATCCAGGACATAACTCCTAATGAAGCCCTCAGTGCTAGGGCAAAATGCATTGAGAGAGAATATATACCTATGACCAATTATTTTGAAGCCTATATATATGTATGATCAACTCTTAAGGTTGAGAACAATCTGAATTTTTATCATGTATGTTCTGTTTTTTTGTTCGGTCGTTCTTAAATAACATTATGCCTTTTTTAATTAACACTGTCAAGTGATCTATGTGCCGTGGAAAAAGTCCCCGGGGATAGCCACCCCAGATTTGGAATCAGAGGGGTCTCTGTCCAAATATATTTTCTCTTATCATGTACTTTTGTGTATAAAGGAATGTTGGCACAGACTTATGCTAATTAAGATGCCCCGATGTTTATTATGAGTGTACAATGCATATCCAGTTAAGCTGTAGGCAGCTTAATTGTAAAGTGTGTAGACTTTTTAATGTGTTAAAGAATTTCTTGCACACAGCAAAGCATGTACACCATGCATAGAGATGTAAGAGGCCTAAACATTGGGCAGATTCAATGTTAGTACAGTTTGTATACTTACTTTTGCTAGATATTCCCTGTAGGAAATTATCCAGGAAATAATGATTGTGTGGCAGCACATTTAAGATTCCTGTGAAATGAACAAGATTAAAAGTGGGGTCTTCTGATAAAGGGGCTCAAGGTAGGCTTGTGTCTATGTGAAGAATAGAAGGGCTAACGCATTTGGGGAAGAGAATCACAAACCAGGAGGACAAGTGGAAATTCGTGTATAGGGGTAAAACTGAGCAATTTCCAGGGCAGGAATGATGTCCAAAAGAATAAGTAGACGAGGGAAAAAGGTGATATATAATATCAGTGGCAGTGGCAGAAGACGGCAGTCCTGCTGGTGTTTTCATCTTTATTATATATGGGTAAGTAACAGAACTGTTGGCTGTAGACTTTGTTTCATTAGTAGTAACCATGTGTATAGTAAAGGTTTATTCACTTTTTTTTCTCCCTGGAAAATCAAATGAAAAAGCACATGGTTTTGTATTTAAGAAAATGTAATTGTTATAATGAAGGCTCCAAGAGTCTTTACAAAATCCATTTACAATTACTAAGTATGTCTACTCATTATTAACCTCCCAAGCGCACTGCCCATATCGCCCCATTGCAATCGAGGCAGTCTACAAAGTACACTGCCTGTCATTTACTTCCTCCGCCCTTCTCCACACAGCCGGTGCCATTATTGACACCGGCTGTGTGGGCAGTAAAGCGGGCTCTTCTTCATTACCATGGAGGTCTACGGCCCCGGAAATGCTGCAGCGATGAAGACAATCGCTGCAGCTTTCCAAGGAGGCATCAGGTGTACTGGCTTCCCCTGTGGTTGGGGCGACCCAGAACAGTGAACGAACAGGGCTCGTCGTAACCGCTAGGTAGGTTAATAAAAAACATTAAAACCAAGAAAACATTCTAAAACTTTTTTCCTTGGTCCTCATTCAAAGTAAATGTAATCTAACAAGGTTTTTCAACATGTTGGAACCCTGTTCGGCTGAGCATGATCGATTTCATCCCGTTCAATGAAGGTCTGGGTGGCTCTGATTTCGAATAGATTTGAGGACAATCGAGCTCCGTGAGTATGCACAGGGCTCGATTGTGCTCTAATCTATGAAAAAATCGAGCCATGTATGCCCAGCTTTACAATCTTACCATAAAATTTTTGTACACTCAACTTTTGTTCTACCAAAACCATTGTGTGGAGTGATTGAAATATGTATGGTGGGCTTAAGCTAGAAGACCTTTTTAACAAAAATTGGAGGCTTTGAAGACCTTTTTAACAAAAATTGGAGGCCTAGATCTGACTGACATCTTTATTACCCCCAAAGTCTGACTAATCCCATTAGATCTGGTCCTTTTAATGATGTTGTTAGATTTTTATCCTAGATATACTTTGTAAAGCAGTAGGCATCAATCACATTTATGGAAAGCCAAAGCATACCCTGGTTTATGGATGTCTGGATTCTAATACAGAAAGAGGCTATTTGCGTAACTGGACTTAAATGAATTCTTTGACTTTTTATATGTGATCATCTAGATTACTTTTTTTAATGAAACCCATTTTTCTTACTATGTTTTGTGTCTTATTGCTTTTTTGTAATATACCTTTACACTAAAAAGATACACCGACAAGGCACCATATTTGCAGTCATATGATTTTTTACATATATTACATAAAGGAGATGCCATAAAAAATTGGCACACAACAAGAAGTCCTTTTTAAAAAATTTCTATGTCAGATATTGTCTAACAAGTCACTTGCAGGAATTTGCCTGTATTAAAGTAGCTCTTCAGAGACCTATTTAATTGGAGAACCGGTAGTATTGTAGCAGAAGGCTGGAGGGAATTATTAAGCATTAGGGATGACACCATCTGGGAATTGTGGACTAATCTAGTTTCTTGTGTGTTAGCTGTGAGGATGGAGGAAATTATGACGATTATGACATGTTAGCACATGCCTGTATTACAAGTGGACAGGCAATGAGTTAATCATGGAGTACATTATCTGACACCCGCTGCTTCATTATTCCACAATGCAATTCTGGTCCTACACAGCTTTCTTTAAACAGCCATGAAGAAGAAAGAGTATGTATGGTGATCACAGCATTTCATTATCAATGCAGACACTATATCCTTCTACTTCATGTATTGTGCTGCTTGTAATACCTTTTTTCTTTTTAAACATGTAAGTAATTAGAGGATAAGAGTTGCCACTCATTATAAATTTATTCTGCCCATTTGTTTTTCAAATAAAATTTAGTTACACATTAGTCAGTAGTAGAGGCTTAAGCTTCTAGCCCAATAATAAACATTTCCCATTGCATATCATGATGGAAGATGGGGTCCTTTTTTCAATACACTGTTTGCTATAATGTGTATGTATATGCATGCATACTTACAAAAATACCGGTACATACATTGATGATATAGTACAGATGAGGATCAAACTTGTGATTCTCACGTGAGGTTAGTGAGTAAAGGATGATTTTTTTCTGGACTGAAAATGTGGAAAGTAGTTATTACAGCCGAGCAGGAGAACACTGTTCAGCATGTCTTTGAAAATATCAATATATTAACATTGGTAATAATAGGATATTATTAGCTAGTCTGTTATTAAGCAAATTGAATTTTTGTTAAATGGTTAAAAATAATAAATATACAGTGGATATACAAATAAAAGGCAACCCTGCTTAAGTTGTAGGTTTTTGTGATTATATCAAATTGAAGCCACAACCTATAACCTGTACAATTACAATGACCTAGCTGCACATGTTTGAACTCCTTTTTGACGAATTTACAGTATTTGTTGGAAATGCTTAATTTTCACCAACTAATTAGGCATAAACCGCAAACCTATTCAGCAGGTAATTTTCAGGCGGTTGTGCAGGGGTCACATGGGTGCAGTTGTTGGAGATAAAGGCCCACATACACCTAAAGCTGGCCATAGACATTTAGCTTCTTATGTACAATTTCTGCTCGATCTATCACCATGAACGATCGTAGTGATCGATCTTTCACAAATCTCTGCATTCATAAAGTGTGCTATCGACCGAAATGACGAGAAATTGGATCATGCAGGGATCGGACATGTCTGTATTTTTTAGTCGATTGATCAGGAATCGAAGGATGTTGCTAGAGACATTGGATGGTTTCTATCGATTGACCAATGCAAGCCTTAATCCAATCCGATCACAGATCAAGCTGATCTTTACTTACATCACCGATTGATCGGCAAACTCGCATGCAAAATAGGTGCACTCTTCAATCAATGTAGGACTTATTAACAAAGATTCAATCACATGTCCCGATTTGTTTAACAAATCGATCTCCAGGGAATCTAAGAATCTATGGCCAGCTTTACAATCTTACCATACAATTTTTGTACAATCAACTTTTGTTCTACCAAACCATGTAATATGAGGACCTTTCTAAACCTTCCAATCACTATGTATTCTATTGGGGAGGACCCGGCACTACATAGTTGTTGGTAGACCTAAAGGGAATTGTATAGAGTGATCAAAAGGTTTATGGGGGGCTTAAAAGCGGTCTCCCAGCTGCTAATTGTATTTACATTTACATAGAATATTTTTGGGGGGTAAAAACTTGCATAAGTTCTAAAAGCGTTTTATTTTAAATAATATTGGTTACTTTCTATCTGTATTTTCTCTGTCATCAATGATTTATGCTTAGCTCTCTTTTACCTATAAAAAACTATAGCGAACTTAAGTGCAATTACAGATTTTTTTGAAGAACCATGTACTTGCTTTTTTTGTTTACAGATCACTAAATGATGATACTGGTATACATATAATTATTTTGTGCGAATGAACAAAGGGTTTTAGGAAAATATTCCTCTTTCTTGCGTGCTTTGAGATATGATGGTGTATAATATAATGTATTGTTTTTGTAGTGCTGAATGATATATCTGATAATTCGCCTCATTCGTTTGAAGATGATGGTAATTACTTTTGGAGTGAGCATCTGTCAACACACAATATTTGTCTCCTCAGGTTCATGTGAAAATGGCGGATGAAGCAGTCTGTGTTGGCCCTGCTCCCACAAGCAAAAGCTACCTCAACATGGATGCCATCATGGAAGCCATTAGGAAAACCGGGGCCCAAGCTGTGAGTCTGAATGGGTCTATCTGCTGCAGCTGTTTCAGATCTAGAAGGCAGAATAGGCAGAATTTGTATTTAAAAAAAAAAATAACAGAAAAGGACTGAATATTCCGTTCTTGTTTGGTTCATGTCACATGAGTTAAATGTGGCCGAAATCTCTACTGGAAATCAAAGGCTTTTGAAGCATCTGGCAAGGCTGGTGGCAGTTCCTGCAGGTGGCTGCTGGATTCAGAAATCACACCAGGGAGCAGCTTCAGTTCATTCCCAAATATGCTGGGGGAGGAAATAAATCCCAATTAGTTTTAACCCTTTCAGCTGCACTAATTCCCTTTTCTTTGTGGGAAAAGAAAAAAAAAAAAAGCACCCCTGCGATGTTCTGCACTGTCATGTTTTTTTTTTTTTTTTTGTATTAAAATGTTTGTGCGGAGAACACTCTAGGAAAACAGTAGTGGTTAGTTTTTACATAGTCAAAAATTATTTTTGCTGTTTAATTACAAGAAGATATTTACATTTTATTGCTGCATCTTCCACAAAAACTGACTTGCAGTAATGATTCATGGTTTTCATACTAATGTATACATGTTTTTTTATGTTTGAGTTTCGCCACTAAACAGTTCCAGCAATGGCAGTGTTAAATGTCTAATCACACCATTGACCGAGTGCTTATTATGATTACATCCTCTATATTTATTTTCAAGGTCCACCCAGGATATGGGTTTCTTTCTGAAAACAAAGAATTTGCCCGACGTCTGGTAAGTCTACCATTGGCTTTGTGGTGGCTAATGAATCTTTAGAATAAGCGGGAGAATGGCAAGCTGCAGTGACTTCATTCAGCAGAGAAAGGTGTCTGATTATGTCCGTCGCTAAGAGCACCGATTGTAAGGCCTATTTGTAGCTTAACCTGGACTCATTACAGGATATTGTCTGTTAATGATCACCTCATCTGGCATGAGAACATTATTTTGCATTTCCATGCTGAAAGGGGTTTTATTTTTAAGTTTTACTATATATGGCCTATATTTTAATGGCTTGGGCCTTGATGAATTGCTTTATTTTTTTTTACACTCACTTAGTGTATCATAGAATGGATCCTTTTTTTTAACTGGCTTTCTATTTGACACATTTGATTTCATGCGATTGCCAAAACAACTTTACATGTTTTGTGTCCTTGTTGCATGTGTAAAATTATACATATGTATATAATTCTTTTTTCTGTAATGTTCCCACGGGGCTTTATCTTTTTGTGTCACTAGTTTAGTGATTTTTCAGAAAGCATAACTACATTAATCTTTGAGATGCAGCAGCCAGAATTACATATTTATTTCAAGAGGTAGTTCAAGGTCCTAATGGTTTTTGACAAGATTTCTTAAGTGGTTCTTGATCTGAAAACGACGAATGGAAAATTATCCAAAATAATGTCTGCCTTGTAGGGTTAACAGGCTATTACAGTTGTATAAACGGAGACATTGGGGGGTAAAGTGAATGGTCTGTGGGTTGCACATGGTCACTGAGGAAGAAAGAAAAAAATTTGAAACAGGATTTGCAATGTAGCTTATCTGATTTGTGTAAATTTTCTTTTTTATGAGCTATTGAATAGTTTTTACATAACTGCTGCTCAGTCTAACACTTTTTTTTTATCTAGCATAAAATTATTATCCTAAAAAAGACTGTGAACATAGTTATTATTTTTTGATACAATATGTTGTAGTTATTTTTGACTACATAATAAAAATACAAGATACATTTTCCAGGGTTTAGTGTCAAGCATCATTTGATTTAACTATAAACATGTATTTGCAAATTATTTTTCTAGAGCTTATTTTATATATATTCAATATTTTTGAGTTTTTTTTATTTTGTAGCTGTGTAGTGTTATAAAGTATGTGTTCTAAATAGAAACCTGTCCATATACAATATTTGATGACAGAATTCATCTAAAGGCATGGGGATTCTATCACATTCCAAGATGGTGGAATATTTTATATATTTTTTTTTAAATACACTTAAAATGGAAGCTCTGAGATGAACGGTATGACCAACATACGCTATTTAGGCCACATGGATCCATTTCATTTTCTTTTGCTAAACTAAAAACTAAACACAGTTGATATGTTGGGATTGCGAGAGGATTTTGACGGGTTTTAAAATGCACACAGGCTGTTTTAAGGTACAATGCCTTTATGTATGATTTTGCCCTTTCATTTGGGAGCGACAGGAGACAACA
>CM070033.1:65005398-65027912 GCA_036250615.1 Ptychadena robeensis | reverse complement strand
AAGTTGGGGGGTCGTCTTATACGCCCAGTCGTCTTATACGCCGGCATATACGGTACAAACGGTATAAACTTGTGTTTGTACTTGGGTTGTGAAGAAACTGATGCAGAAAATAGGCTACATATTTCAGCAAGTCAGCGATCCAAAACAATCCTCAAAATCCATCAATGGGTGCTTACTGGAAAAAGAGGTTTTGGATTGGAAATTGAATGGCCTACATACCCCCCTGGTTAGTATGGTATTGAAAATCCATGGGAAGTCCACTAAATTGCTGGATATATAAGGAGATCTCTGAGGTGGTAGTTCGGCTGAACAGTTTGTATTTGTTAAAGCGCTAGAGTACTGTATGTCATAAATGGCTAACATTTGTATATCCTTTACTTTATTTCGTTTCCATTCATCTTTTTGTCAACTGTGTTCATAATTTTTAATATTCCGTTTTTGACCAGCTAACTTTATATTTTCTACATCCATCCATGCATCCTATGGACACTTCCATAGATGCAGGATCTGTTATGGCTGCTTTGCTGCATCTGTCAATATGGATACAACATTAAGAATATAAGGAACTCTGCTGTGGGGTTAATAGGAAAAATTGCAATTGGGTGTTTTTTTTGTTTCCATAATTTTTATAAATAACTGTGAGATGTTTGCAGCAAGATTATGATGTACCTGTATGATGTAAAATGTAACTGATCATACCACCACATACAGTTCTGAACTCAAGTCTGCCTCCTGTTTAGCAGCATAAGCCAATGAACTCCAAAATTTATTTTCACCTGAAGCTTTAAACAAAAACATACTTTAAAATTTTACAGTTTACACATTTTTCCCACATTGAAACTATTATTTAATAATAATAATCAGTTTCCACAGAGGGCATTTGAGGTCCTTTGTTTAAAGTGAACCTGTCATTGTGAGAAAACTGTTGAAGCCCTTTCTTTCATAGTGCAAGTATTCTATGGACAAATAGACCTGGTATTAACTGATACAGAACTCATACATGATGCCATCTACGTTTTGCTATTGTAATGCTTCCTTTGTTTAGTACCTTTTGTAATTATTGATGACATTCCATACATCTGCCAAATTTATATATATATATATATATATAGTGTGTGTTTAATGCTATGCTTACTGCAAGGGAATACACCACAGTAAAATGTGAGCTAGTTTGGCAAGTGTGAATCCAGCCACCATTTGGCAGTCTATATATTGGACTGAGGTGGATAATTACCGTTTAGCATCTAAAACTGTAGAGGACACTTGTAAATCTTTTACTTTATAACCTTAGACTGATCCCCTGAATATTCTTTTATTTTTACTTGTTCTCCGTAGACCACTCTCAGTGGCTGTGTGATCAGTCTCTAAAACTTCTACCCTTTATACATTAAATCAATAGGGCTTAATAGCTAAGCCATTGATAAACCATTTTCAGAAGAGTGAAATTTCTTTGCTTTCTGCTCCATCTCTGGAATGAGTTATGCACATAATTAATCGCTGTTCCAGCAGGGGAGCCAGCTTGGGGACTGATGTAGAATATGAACCGGAGCAAAGGGAAAGTCAAGTGTTTCCATTCAGTGCACTGCCCATCTCCGACCATCACTTCCATAGATGATCACCCAGCTGAGTGTAACATACTTCTTTTTTCCTTCAGAAAAACCTCAATTACACTCTTAATTTTACTGTTCTTTATTCCCTGTCATTTTGAACCAGATCTGTGTGCTCAGTGTAGTATGACTTTGATTGGTAATTGGGAGGGAATTGTTGCGTTCAGCAAACACAGAATTAAGTGAAAATGGTCATCACTAGCTGAACATTTTCCCATTTCGTTTGCTCATTAGTTGCGGCCAGTTCCAGTTTTTTTTTTACCAGGTCTATTTTTATTCACTGCTTTTGTCATTAATTCTTTGTTGGATTACTTTACGATTTATGTGAATACAATTATCTAACAGTTACATCCACTCTTCATTGCATTTTAGGCAATGTTCCCAGTGTCATACATAAGGCAGTAACGCAGAGCTCTTTAAATCTGTTATATCATTTGAATTCTAGTAGTGTCAGTTCTGGTCTTCTCTGTCAGTTCTGAGGTTCATTTCTACAACCAATGGTTGACACGGCAGTGCTGAAAATGTTTGGCTCATGCAGTAATGTCTTTAAATATATAAAAAGGTTTGTACAATTAAATAGGGCGTGAGTTTGCCTCTGTGAACAATATATTCAAGTTCATTGGGGCAGAAATGGAGTTGGGTCCAAAAACCACAAGGCCGGTTAACCTGTTCACCTGAATCCAATTTTAAAAAGTACAGTTTTTTTATTATAAGGCTTAATTGTAAGGTATAAAGGATAGGTACATAGGACGAGGAAAAGGGTTACATAGGATGATTATGAATCCCAGGTTATCCGCATATATGCATTTACCTAATTTCCATATCTTTTATTAAGCAAATATAACATAGTCCTTATATTTTGTATAACACTGATTAAAACTACATCCTTCCTTTTTGGAGGTACCTAGAGAAGCTAAGTGGAGCAGATATTTAAAGGAGAGTGGCATACACATGTTTGCATGCTTTTTTTTATGGCAATGTAATCTAATTGCTAGTGATATTATGGATTTGTGTTTTAGTACATGGGTTACCACACATGTAGCGATATTAATGGTTAGAGCTTGGATTATTTTGTGTTGTTACTTCCCTGTGCCTTTTCTAGGGAGACTCCGTACTCTTGTTTTAAGGACCAAAAACCATAGTAAAACCAAAGATTTTGCCTGGTTACAAACAGAGGGCACATTTCTATTAGGAATACATCCTCAGTCTCAACCAGTACTTTACCCATGGAACAAAAGGATTATATGCACTCCCTTCTATAATTTACAAAACAAGCAAAGTGCACTAATATAACCAATGCAAAATTAAATGTCAAAAGCCATTGCATAAATAACATTTCAAATGGCACCCAAAAGTGCTGTGCTGATCCCATAGAATCACAGAAACGTTCTATGTGCTGGGGTTCTGAACTGGGATTAACATAATTAAAAAGAAATCCGAAGTAGAACGTTGGCCGCAGAAGGAGGCAATATAGGAATAGGAATGATAGTGCCAAATGCCACACTTGTTTTGTCCTACAGTTTTGACCCTTCATCCAAAAAAGAGCAACAATTTTATATGAAGTACTTTCAACTTCATATGAGCAAATGAAATGCATTGAAGAGAACTATTTTTACCTAGTAAAGGATCTGTATGACAGTTTTGTTTAGTTACACCCCCCCTGCCACACAGTACATCCCAGTGTAGCAGGCAGACCTGAGTTGGTCCTGGTTCACCCATGCCTCCCTTTTTATAATGTGGTGGGTGGCCTGGCTAACCAATTTGGAAAATTAAAGATTTTCAACTGCCTGTTTTGTGTGACTAAACAAAAATTTCATGATCTGAGCAATGTCTGATCATTCAAATTGCATATTCCTACATCTTTGTCTTTTGACGGACATCATTCCATATCATCAATAAACACATTTTACTGTTTCCTCATTGAGAATGAATAGTGTTGGCCAAATGTAGTATAATCTCAGCTGCTAGCTTTATATCTGAGAGCCTCTTACTTCTTTCTGTATTCCACAGCCTGGCAATTTCTTCTGTCCTGCGTGATTTTACTTGATTTTGGCAGCTAGACTTTTAAATTTTTTTATGTACCCATGTCACTCATGGAAAAAATATGCTTGGAGGGCAGGACCTTGCTCTGCCTCAACGGAGTGAGATAATAACAGCCCCTGGGAAGATCACACTGCTGGAGTCCACCCAGTACTGAATGATAAATGTGGTTTTGGTGTCAAAATAGTTATTTCACCTATAGTTTACTTTACAGCTTAATACAACTATGTTCCTGCTTGCTGAAAGCGCTGTGTTTACTCATTTCTGTTGTTTTGTCCTAGAAAACTGAATTAGATGCTTAATTTTGGGGCCAGTGACAGACTGACTGAAAAAAACATATTTTGGCTAAATTTAAAATAGGGGCAAATCAAAAATATTTGGGTCCCTAATAGGCAGAGGTTAGCAGCATTAAGATGAATATATAGTTGCAGGTTTATATGTCCTTTTTCCCTTTAATGAACCTTATAATATACCTGTGTTTTCAAACATTTGTAGCTGAAACACCTATCATTACTTCCCCAAGTATGGAATTGCTTAACCATTGTTAGAAATAGTGTATGTACATGAAAATCTGCTTGACATGTAGCCTATTCCTGCCCATCAAAGCCCCTTGACGGAATGATGACAGATCACAAGTGGGAATAAATCTTGGTGTGGTTTAATCTTCAGTTTTGCTTTTTATATTGCAACTGCCTTCATGGTGCTTCTTCATATCCACCAAGAGACTATTGAGGATGGGGTGAGCTGTCCTTTCTCACTCTGATCTTTGTATCTGGGATTGGCTCCATCTAGAAACATCTTTCAGTATTCTGAGTGGTAACAAGCCCATGCTGGGCATTTCCTTTGTTGGATGTTTTTATATTGCCTGTCCCACACACATATACCCACCATATTTGGCTATTGGTTAAGGCCACAATGTCCGGCAGATTTTCAGGTTGTATACATGTCTTTTAATATATGTGGTACATGTTATTCATATATAAACATGGTTTTGTGGGATTACCGTATTTTTCGGACTATAACACTTAGATTGTAAGCCCGTCCGGGCAGGGTCCTCTACTCCTCCTATGTCATACCTGTACCTGTGTGTTTTGTGTGTTTGTATCTCCACTCTAATGTATTGTACAGCGCTGCGTAATATGTTGGCGCTATATAAATAAATGATAATAATAATAATAAAGACACACCCAGTTTTTAGGGCAGGAAAACCAGAAAAATAATAAGTTTTCACATCAATTGGGTTAATGCAATGAATTCAATGAATGCAATATTCAATTCAGCCAATAGGTGTCTCTAGCAGCAGTAAACTCACAACACAACGCCATTCTCCACACTGATCGGCAGGAGGAGGGGGGGGGGGCAGACATCTGCAGATTGATTCTCTCCTCTGCTCTCTAGCTGGCTGCTGTTACTGTGTCCCTGGGAGCTGCAGAGTGATTGCAGTTTCCACAGATAAGCAGAGGGAAATATGGCAGTTAACTCTCTCTCTTTTTTGCCTATGGCAGCAGGGCTCTGAGCGCTGCTGGCATAGGCAATTACACAGTTCAGATGGGAGAGCCGGACACCAGCCGGCATCTCTCATCTGACAGCTCCCTGGCTAATCTCCGTGCCGGGAGAGCTGGCGGGAAGCCAAGGTACGACCTCTGCAGGGGGTGAAAAAGTGCGTCTTATGGTCCGAAAAATGCGGTACTATATCTTTTTTTCCTTAATTACATTTTTTGTTTTTGTTGTGGGTTATAAACTTGGTTTCGTGTTGGTCCCTTGAAAGCCTATTACTTCCCAGCCCCCCCCCCCTATTTTTTTGTTTTGCGTTCTTGATTTGCAAAAGCCTAAGGTTAAGAAATAGGTAACTAAGTTTGATTAATGTTCCTACTGTACCACGTCTCGCGTTGTCTGTTACGTTAGCTAGTTAGGCCATCCATCATGGTCAGGTAGTTACTAGGTAAATGTAAGAGGCCAGTAGTTCACATCAGTTCAAGATTTTGGAAACCTAAAGGTGTGTTTCATAAAGCTAGTGTTTTGTCATTCTTTGTGTATGTTGCATTTTTCCTTTTGGTAGCCTCTCATAGTTACATACATTTATAATAATGTCTGAAAAGAAAGTTTGTTCCATGCACATTTTGCTTTGCAATTGAACACTGATTTAAATGAGGTGTTCCTTAAGAGGGAATTATTTGTGCTGAAAGTTAAGCGCCGCACAAAACACTTTTATAGTCAATTCGGTGCCTGATATTTTCAGGGTTCATTGCCCTTAACATTTTCTTAAAATTATTAGCTTCTTAATGCACAAGGCTTCAATTTACCCCCCACTGACAGCTTTAAATGGTTTTTAGACATTTTGTAAGTGGACTACTACAGTTAATGGCAGCTGATAAACGGCTGGCTCAGTTATAAAAATAAGGAAATTATAGAGGCATTTTAATTTTCTTGTTTACCTTTTTTGCTAGAGCAATGACTTGTGCTTATACATTTTGTAATAAAATAAGGGTTAGCTGTTTTATAACTTTTTTTGTATATTACAGACTGATCTTTTTTTTTTTTGTGTACAATTGTATATAACAGACTGTCCTTATTTGTCATTAGGGGCATATTTACCTACAGTGGTGTTCATGGAAATTTCATCAACTTACAAATCATGGAGATTTTTATCGTTTTGTATCAAATGATAAAACAATCATTCAACATTGCTTCATCCTGACATTTTCTCAGTTCTTATGGTAGATGATGAAAAAAGCATCAGTTATAACATCATCCTCAAAAGTCAGCCCAAATGTGCATGTGCGCAATTTGCTGTTTGGAACTGTTAAGCTAACAACTGTTCAACTGACCCCTCTGAAATTTGTTTTAGCTGTTGCCTTGAGTAAAAGGCAACAAGCGACATAGTGCAACGTAATGATGCCTCAGTCGCTCAGAGTATCGCCGGGCACCCTTTGTGTGCCTGTCGTTACTTTGGACGGGGAAGCCGGTCCCCATCCAAAGTAATGGCATCGGCCAGAGATTTGCGGACATGTCAGTTCTCTGGCCGAGCCCTGCCGCCCCATGTGGGCACCCACAATCCGTGGCCGAAATTGCAGCCGACCAATGGCCGCAAGCAATGGGCCGACAAATCTGCTGCGGCTCGCTAGGTGTATGGGGGCCTTTTAAGAAGGCTATTCCGGTTGTGCTGTTGCTAAGGAGTCATTGTAATTTGTCAACAGTATCCAAATTAAAGCAAACGGCATCAGTGGATAGAAAATTTTAACCACGACCAAAACACTGTCTACTGCCACTGAAGATAGGATATTTAAGTGATTAAGCTTGAAAAAGTAGGTGCATTCTCCACAGACCTAAAATATGTGGGAGGAGCTCACTGGTTTAACAAGTAGTGTAGTCGCAATAAGATGGCGACTATTTCAATTGGAACTTAAAGGCTGCCGTCATGTGAAGTGGTCCTCCGAGCTGTTGAAGTAAGTTATGTTCTCAGATTCATCTAAATTTAACCAGAATCAGTTCAGATGGTGTGCGAAAAGGGAAAGGTGAAGAATTCCATCCGGATTGTGTAGTAAAAACTGTGAAGCAGGGCTAATGGTGTGGGGCTGCATTTCATATCATGGAGACTTTATAAATGGTACTGTGAATGCAAGATAAAAATTTTTGTGGCAAAGTTATTACCATAATAAACTATTATACCTTCTGTCACTAACAGAATTGTGATACACTGCAAAAATGTATGTGGAAAAGGGCTGAAGCAATTCCCATGAACACCACTGTAAGTGCCTAGGCACTTGATATTATAGAACTGTGGCCAGGGAAGTGATTGGAACATATGGGTTCAATTATTTGGAGGGATCTCGCAATACGTTTGGCAATGGAATCCATTCTTGATGATTTTTCTCTGTAAACACTGTATTTGATCAAATTTAGCCCTTGTATAGTGGTTTGTATTAAAGGCTAAATCTACTTGAGTTGGTTAACCATTCAACAGAAATCTCTAGAAATGATCAGTGACTTCACTAAAGTTGACCAGTAAAGTTCATTACAGCTTATGTAAATGAAATAAATGAATGTTGGCAGTTTTTGTTTTAATAGTTCAGTCATTCCATATTATAGGCATCAATCGCTACCTCTCTACTGATATTTTCGCTTGACCCCTCCCTTACTTCTAGCCCAGAAGTGGACAAACTTTTTGACCCGTGAGCCACCTTGGCATCTTAAATTTGATAAAGGGGCCGGACCAAGAGCCTATACTGTAATGTCTGACCCGACATAGGTGTGCCAACTCCATGCATCGCTGGCATCACTAATGATGGCTGTGATGTGTGATAGGCCACATGTGACAAGGACATTGTTATCTTTTTGAATTTTCTGCACTTCTAAAAAAAAAAAAAAAAAAAAAAAAAAATTTGTAATGAGCAGAGATAATTAGAGACTGCTTGTTGTCACCATGAGGATACGCCCACAGCGTCATCACATTATCACAACACTGCAATGTCCCCAAGGCAACGTTTGGACACCTCTAGGCATTATGTGCAATCATTGGAGAGAACATGAGGAGGGGAGCAGCTTTTCAACAAGGTGTCAAAGGCCCGGAAAAGAAAGCTAGACGTGGACATGTTGGAAAATTTTTATGAATGTATGTTTTATCATAATTCAGATCACATTTTAAAACTCCGATCGTGTTTTTGATCAAAATTCTGATCGTATTTATGAACATACTATGCATGCGCTCCATAGTGCAACCTTAACCTCCCTAGCGGTTGAGACGAGCCTAGCTCGTCCGAGCTTAAGGCTCGCCTCAACCGCCCGGGAAGCCGCCGATGGGGAGACTTTATGCCTCCCCGGAAAGCTGCGGCGATTGTTTACATCGCCGTAGCATTTCCGGGTTGGCGGCTCCGCCCCGATCGCGTCACGGTGACGCGGAAGGGGGCGGGGGGGGCCCGGCGCCATAGACCTCCATGTTAATGGAGGAGCGCCGGCTTTCTCTCCCGCGCAGCTGTTGTCAGTAATGACAACAGCTGCGCGTAGAGCTCCGGCGGGATGCCGGAAACGGCGGGCAGTGTACTATGTACACTGCCTTGATCACCCATATCGTGCCGTTGTAAACGGCGCGATATGGGCGGTGCGCTAGGGGGGTTAAATAGATCGTGTTTAACTCCATAACATTGTGTGGTGGTACGATCGATCAATGTTAGTCTGATGCTTGATCGTAAAATCGAACAACACAATTGAATCTATAAACAATCGTGCAATAGTCGAGAATGGCTAGCTTAACTGTGAGCCAGGGCCCTGCTTTTTCTTCTGTATCTCTTCTCTGTCTTTGATACTGTAGATCACCCTCTTCTTCTACAGACGCAACAGTAATTGTGACGCCACACTTTCCTGGTTCTCCTCTAACCTGACCAATCACCAATCCTCTCTTGGTTACTTTTTTTTTCCAACTCCCTGCCTGTAATTGTCCCAAAAGGCTCAGTCCTTGCTTGGTCCAGTCCTTTTCTCCCTTTACACCTTCTCCCTTGGCAAACTCATCTCACCCTGCAATAGCATTTATATTACCTATATGTACCTATCCACCCCTGCCTTGACTCCCTCAATCCTGGACAATATCTCTCACTTTTGGCCGTCTCTTATGGCCCTCATACACCTTACAATCTTTCCATACAATATCTGTACAATCAACTTTTCTTCTCCCAAAACCATGTAATATGAGGACCTTTCTAAACCCTCCAATCACTATGTATTCTATTAGGGAGGACCCGGCACTACATAGTTGTAATCTTAAGGTGTGTGGAGGCTTTTATGATTCCTTAAATTTAACCTGAGATACATATCTCTCCTTGGAAGAATAAAGGTGGGTTTACGCGTGTAGATATTTTTCTTCAATCATCTGCCAATTAGATTTTTTGTTCGATTTTTTTTTTTTTTTTTTTTTTCGTCTGTCGCCGATATTGAATGAAAGTACATTCGAAATTACAACAATAAATTTACCAATATGTTCGATGACCTTTCCAACGATTTTTTGTTTGAGGTCGAAAAAAGTGTATCGCAAAATTGTCCATTCTAGAATTTTGTTCAATCAACCCAAAAAATTTTCATTCTTGTTCATTCTTCATTAACAAAAAATCTACATGTGTAAAACCCACCTTTAGCCTGCAAAATCCTAGACCTGGTTTCTCATCCCCGATTATGAAATGACTGTAGATTAGGAAAATCTAGTTTACAATCATATAGATATTCTGTCCAATCTTATTTGTTATACATCGCCTGTTAACAGATTCAAAGTCAGATAGCAATATATATGTGTGAGATTAAAACATTTCTTAAAAAGCAGGATTATCATATTTTTCCAGTAATTTAACCCTCATTACAGTATTTCCTAAAACAACCTCTGCGATTGCTTTTTAATAGTTTGTTTTAAGAGTCCTTCCCGTACACCTCATCTTCGCGGACTAAAAGGGAAGAATAGCTAGTGGAATGCTAGCTATACAGAGGTAGCAATTACTAGGTTCCTCATAAAGCCTCTAGCCTCATAGAAAGTGGACATTTCCCCTTTTGAGTTAGTATGCATGAATGCCATTAATCTGCGCTACATAACACTCCACTGCTGTGGTGCAAACAGAGGGAAACAGTAGGACACTTCCTTCTTTACATAGCAGGTCCAGTTACCCTTGTATTGGCTATTACCTTGTACCCTGTCATTACTCACCTAACTACCAGGAATGGCAGTGCTTTTGTAGGAATGGTTCCTCTGCTATTGTGGCTCTTTATTTATTGGCTCTTTAAAAGGTGAAATCATGCTAAATAATTGGTCCCTTAAAAAAAATAAAAAAACAAGAATAAAAAGTTTTCTTTATCTTCACATGGGACAGCAAAGAACTTAAAGTAGAAAATACCAATATATAATTTGATGGAGTAAAGGTATGTGTATATATACTATGATGATTGCCTAATCAAGCTAGTTAAATCGTCTATCGTACCCTTTCCAATATAAAACAGCCACATGGACTGCATTAGGAAATAGTTGTTTTTCAGTCATTGCCATGACTTATGATGGCATTGGTTTAATAGAAAAGGTGTCTAAGTGTGTTATATATATATATATATATATATATATATATATATATAATTGTGTGTGTGTTTGAATATCCATTTAATTTGATCTATGTATCCAAACATTATTTCCCTACACTCTACGGCTCTTCATGATGCTAGGCTCGATTGATAAATATACTGCTAAACTGTTTGATAAAACAATTTGTTCCTTTAACATTTGTGGGCTATGTTACTGTGTGTTATACAGTGTGCAATACTGCAACTCCAATCATACTGAATGGCACCACAAATGCATAGGCGGCAGTGCGTTCTATGTGTGATGGATAGCATGCAAAGGTTGCAGACTGCAGTACAAAGCCCATTCAGTTGAATAGACTGCCATACCTCATCAAATTGTATTGCATTGTGCTGGAAATTACAGATATACATTAGTCATACCCACATTAAGAACTGCAAAGGGTACCTTCAGTGAAGAAATAAACAACCCAACGTATGTGGAAATGTTTGTTTCACATATAAAGGCTGGTGGGCTGGATCAAGTGACATCCATCTTATGATTATGGGTACCTTTTACCATACATGCAATATAATTTAATTTGCTTTTTTTATTAAGAAGTTAAAAGCAAGTGACAGATCAAGGGTGTGGGTTCATGGCACTGTGCTTCCACTCTCATACATTTATAAGCAGCAAGTAATTTTAGCTGGATCTCTCTATTAAGAAGCAGATGGCTTATGGAAAGAAAGTTAACATGTAAGGTCTTATGATCCTACTTACAGTACATGCTCTCATAAAACATGCAAAGTCTGCAGTTGAAATCTGGAAACAATAACTTTAATCACAACAGTGAATTCTAGGTTTAATGCAACATACTGAAGTAAAATGAAAAACAGGTGTTCATTTCATCTTGAATTACTAAAGTACAGTGTATACAATTGCTATAATACAGAGTAACTCATGCAATGTGTTTTAATATTTTCCAATGGGGCGAAAAAAGTGTTGAGTACCAATGACATTAAAAATCTAAACCTCCTCAAAAAAATCTGAAACGACCAGTAAGTATTTTTCTATTAACTACCTAGAATCCTGAAGAACACTTTCCAGCACATCCAGTAGTTCAGTCACTAAGTTCAGAGAAAGAAGAGGACTTTTATAGACATTCCCTGGCATGTGATTGTATCACCAACATTCATTTTAACTTGAGGAAAGCTTACAGTCATAAGCATCACTGAATTGAAAGAAATATAAAAATAAAACAATACTTTTTACAAATAAACAAGAATACAGGACCATTCTGTTATTACTGGCTATATTTCTGTTATAACTTCATTATATGGAGGAATAGTTTGAAATTATACAATGGGACATGCCTTCACAAAATTAAACTATTAATTATATAGTTAAATATATTTTTGCCAGATATTTAAAACATGATTAGTGGGTGTTACAATCATTTAACCGAACATGTTAGTTAGTTGTGCACTCTTAACTTGTAGCCCTAGTGTTCCAAGTTTAATTCACAGTACAACAGCGCTTGCATGGAGTTTGTAGGTTCTCCTTTCACATCCCAAAAACATACTAGTGGGGCAATTGTTTTGACAAATATACCTTGGACTATGTAAGGGAGCATCTGGTTGCAGCTGTATGTTGTGCACAAACCTGAACTACTTGGGCTTCAGAACAGGCCTTTATGTACTAATGGAAGAAAGTTTATATGTTAAATAAAGTAAATTTATTGCAAGCCATGTTTAGTTTAACATACCAAACTACTACTACTACAAGATGTACATTGATCTGAAAGACAAGAAATGCACTTAAATCTCAAACATGAAACCCCTATTAATCCATCATTTTTGTTTTACTCTGTGAAGCTGTATATATTCTTATATCTTAAAATTTTTGTTCAAATTAAATTGGTGCATTTTGAGCCCTTTTTAAAACTCACTGCATACATTTTGCTAGTGTTAATTAGAAGCGCATAGCAACTGAGGGGCCTCAAATCACATGGTCTACAAATTGAAATACTAAGTAATAATATGGTATATTTCATTTCCTAAGACACTGCTAAAGAGTTAAAAGACCAACCAAAAGCTATTGAGTTTGTCATCACACACAAGTTGCATTGGGTGAATGCTTTTTTATAAAAATTCCCTAAATCTATTAAAACAAACCTTGGTAATTTTTTAAGTAGGCCTGTGTTATTATTGTGTGGACCTCGATGTAATTTAATGTAATACAAAATACAATTCTTCTCCAAAAAGACCTTTAATTCCTTAGGTGTGAAAGTAATCCATCAATCTTATGGCTCTGGCTAGAATTTAGGGAGGGCTAAAGGCTGGAATACACGGCTAGATTTTTGAGCCAACAGAGAGATTTTGGCAGTAGCGCGATGACGTCATCACGCCAATGCCCGGCTTCCCCGATATCGGGTGCCAGCTGTGAGCCCGTCCTATACTTTGAATGGGGAAATGCAGGCCTCCATTCAAAGTATAGGATATTGAACAGGTTACCAACATGTTGGTAAACCTTTTTTGATATCCTATACTTTGAAAAACAGCTTATGCGGGTAGATTTTTTCCCAGATTTCTGCACAGCTCAATGCTGTCAACGCGCACGGCGCTCGGCCGTGCAGAAACCGGGGAAAAATCGACCCGTGTATTGCTACCTTTAGTGTCTCTCGGTCCACTCTGATTACATCAACTGAAAATACTCTTAAAAAATAAAATCCTAGCTTTTAGTAAAAAGTACAATCTGGGTAGCAAGCAGAAAAATACACTTGACAGTATGTATATTTTTTAGAGAAAAGAAGTAGTGAGCTATTGACTGTGTTAAAGCACAATACCATACTTTTCGGTCCTACAAATTCAGTATAACCTTGGTATTGGTATTGGTAATTTCTAGTTTATAAACATTGTGTAAATTGTTGAGTAAGCATTTTGCTAAGTCACTGGTGCGGCACATGGTTCATGGCACACGTAAGGAGGAGCATTGGTGAAACACATGTAATGAAAACCTTTCATTAATTTTTCCTAAAGCCGTAGAACATGAGTGAAATTATACATGTCAATGTTTTATCATTTCCTATGTGAATGTCAGACTTTTTATTTCTGTAATCAGATGTTCTACCCATTTCCAGTGTCTAATTGAAAGTAATGAAGAAAGAGGCTGAAGCACTGAGACTTTGCATTCCCTGCTCTTTGTATTGCTCTCATTGCTAAAAGGGCTATGTTAACATAAACCTGAGTGGGCTGTTTAACCTTCTTTCTCCTCTGCACATGTAGATGTAATAACATTTGCAGCTGAAAAGGTCCTTTCTCAGTCTGTAATGTAAAGGATGTAAATGAAGCATTTTGTCTCTTGTGTCGCCTCGAGGTGTTATGCAGGAAAACACAAGAAGTTACTGGATTAGTTCCACAGGTTTCTTTTCTTATGTAAAAAGCTAAAGGAGCTTTCAGTTCCATAAAGTAAAAAACAACTAGTGTGGACATCAGTCAGGGAAATTGCATACATTTGTTTGCTTTCCTCTATATTGTCGAGCTATTAGAAAGAAATTCTCACAATGCAGCTGAGGCTAGCAATCTTGTTTGGGAATGTTCTGGGTGTTTGTGTGTTTTACTCATTCATCCTTGTGTTTAAAGGCTAATCCATTATATTCACAGCCATCTCTTCACATCACTGATGTTTACTTGTTATCGTAAAAAGAAATAGCTATTAAGATGTTTGATGGATTTCGAAAGTTAGATTTTTTCTAGTAAACAAAACCTAATACTCTTAGGGTAACCGATCTTCAGTGATTTACATGATCTACATAAGCTGATTAAGTCACTAAAAAGGTTTTGGGGCTTAATAGTAAATGTGAAGCTGATAATATTTTGATATTTTACACACAGCTGTGATTTTGGAATTTTATTACTACACACAAACACTCATTATATGAGACCATTTCAATTGTGACCCTTAAGCCAGCCATACACAGGTCAACTTTGGCACAATAGTCTTAGATTAGATTGCTTTGTGCGATTTTTAAATATAAATCATCAGTCTAACATTGATCGATTGTAATACCACACAGTGTGATCGATTTTAACTTTGATTCCTTAACTTAGATTGGTGAGCATGCTCCATAATAAAAAAAAAAACACACACACACACACACACACACACTTGGTTGCTGCTGTTTTTTTCTGTAGATTTAATCCTTTGTATTATTGGAAAAGGTGTCACAATAACCAAGTAATGATGTAAACCTGGTTGAGGTCTATATCTAATTAGCATGCCTTCGCTGCATGGCAACTGCTCAGCACACAGCTTATATAGTACAGCATTTAAATTGTATATAGAGCGTAGATGGAACACTTTTGTAAGTAGAAAACAAATTATTCAATCAAACTTTCAATGCACCATTCTGTGGTTATTGTATCAGAAGTTACCTAAAGGGGTCCATATTTAGAAGGCAATGTTTAGTTTTGAAGTTTAATGCAGGAAAACTTTTTTAAAAGATTGGGCAATTCCTCAGATAGTATGTTGGAAAAAGTTTTTTTCCTTCTCATGTGTAAAACGAAAGACAAATTGCTATTACCTACTAAAGTCATGCCTCACTTTGGATAACACTGAGAGTGTGACAGTCCCAGATACTTGTCATCTCAGTCTGCAATCATCTATGGGCTTCATGTGTGTGACCAGCAAAATCACTGGGGGGACACCTCCAGAAGTGTTTATCTCAAACATAGGTTGCTAGGTGAAACAGTTTGGTTATCGCAACAGCATAAGATCCGTCACCTACCATTGTCTTGTTTTACTCTGACCACTCCATATTAGTCCATCCTTTTGTTGTTGTTTTTTTTACACTACAATGGATGCCAACACATGGTGTCAGATGCTGTGGGAATTGAACCTAAGCTCCCCACTATTGGAGGGTTGAATAGGTCACCCTATTTGCAGTGAACATAGTATGAGGTGAACAAAAAAAAGTGGCCTGTGAGATACACGGCGGAGAAGTATAAAAATGTCTCCAGTCTAGCCAAAAGCCCAGCCCAAAGAAGTGCCGGTATATGTAAAAAAATGCACAGATACCACAATGCCCAATATTAGTGCTGATTCCCCCGACCACAGTGAATATATAGGAATCTCTGTATGCTAGTTACCCCAGACATTCTAGAGAATAAATGCGGACCTCCCCAACCTGTGAGGAGCGATGGAGGTTTTCTTCCTTGGAACTAAGAAACCGATATTGGATATTGAAATGTTATTTAGGATCTAGATTTGCTGCTTCCATCTCACAAAGAACAACCCCCCCACCCAAACTTACCATCCCAGCGAGTTACTAGAGGAGAGCCAATGGTTGGTTGCAGATGAGTGTGTGTTCAACTGTGAGATTGAAACCAAAATTTCCTATAAAATACTGTATTTAGAATAATAAAATAATGACATTTTGTTTACATCTAAAACGACATGAGTATGAGTATTTCCTGCTGTCAGATACAAACATAATACAAAGTTCATTTATATACATTCTTTATTTCTTTTGTTAATGATTGGTAATGGTGTAACTTGTTTTAGCACCCTCTGAATATTGTGATGTGTGATTAGCCCCTTCAAATAGCGTATCTCTTTTATGAGTGACAGCTGTTTATGTAAAATGAGAAGTGTTGTCATACATTAATGGTTGATGTAATCTACAAGCCCATTACTGTTGCTCCCTATGTAAATGAAAACATCTCTTGTCAGTCAGGTGTTGTATTTGTTTAGCTGGCACATTTCATGAGCAGTTTTCCTCTACTACGTTTAGCATACTAATGAAACAGGAAAACAGATTCCTCTACAGATAGTATTAACAGTTAACACCAAGACAAAAATGTGTATTTAATGAATAGGCAGACTTGACTACGGCTAAGCATTTTTACTGTTCCCTATTTGTTTAATTACATTAAACTCTGTGTGCTTTATTTTAGGGTCCCTCAGATGTGTGAAACCACAGCTAACACCTAATATGTTTTTGTAGAAAACGTAAAACTGTCATTGTCTCCACAGGCAGCAGAAAACGTCACCTTCATTGGTCCTGACACTCATGCTATTCAAGCTATGGGAGACAAAATTGAAAGCAAGCTATTAGCCAAGAATGCAAAGGTCAACACCATCCCTGGCTTTGATGGGGTGGTCAAGGTGAGAAACTGCACTGTTGTTATCTGGCTGCATCTGCTTAACTGACAAAAGCTCACTGTTGTTGCTACAGTCATGTCCAGTGTATCGCCATGTTAGCTACTTTCAAAATGCTGAGACTGATTTGAAAGGATTAAATGGCTAATTTTAAAAGAAGATGCCTATGTGCAGTGAAACCAATAGAATGAACAAGAGCCTATAATTTTTTTTTCTGGCTTTGTTGAATCCGCTCCACTAGTTTTGGAGGTTGTCCTAGACTTCTGAAATTGGTGCTTATTCTGTGCCTCTGAATTTTCAGGTCTTTTCACAGTTATGCACCTGCTCAAGAGGTAAGCCGGGAACACACAGCTCTATGTAGAATTGATTCGGTCCCGCTCGAAAACAGGGATGGCCATATTACATATGGGCCAGATAGTTGACCGTGAGTGCACTCGTAGCGGCCATTGATCTGGCCCATATTTACATGTGTGTTCCCAGCTTTACACCTTGCTGGTTTGGAGATACAGTTTAATGGAAAGAAGGATTCTCTTATAAGGTTATCTTGTATTTGTATAGCCTAGGCCCCTTTTTGTGTAATGTAAGCATGATTATGATGGCCTATATTTCAAGGATCAAGGATTTTTTTATTTATAAAAGAGAAAATTTTGTGTGTAGAGAAAGTAAACATTTGGGCAGAACACAAAAGGGGCATTCTATGTTTAAAACCTTGCTTGCATAGGCCAATGACATAGATTTTTACTAATTGCATTTAAGTCTGAAGTCTTCAGTAGGGTTCAAGCAGGAGTAACTGGTAATTATTTGAAACATTCAAATGTTTATACAAGGCTTGATCTGTTTTTGCAGAAGGTGGTATGAATATTTTCAGTTTGCAAACAAGTAGAAATATGTAAGCCTATGTAATAAGAAGGCGCTTACGAGGACCATTTTCCACGTATTGGTTAAGGTTTAGATGGACAATAACCTTTTGAAATATTCATGAGGATCCTTGCACTAAACGTGTGTTTGTGTCACGTATGTGTGCATTTAGGCGATGTATATGTAAATGTTAATGCATCTTCTTCTTTGACACATTTTAGTAATGGCAGGTCAAACATATTATTGCCATGCATTCACTTACCTTTCCCTAAGCTGTATTGTAAGAAAAGTACTCAGAATACCAACATAATTCATTACTAAATGTAAAAAAATATACAAATTCGTATATTATTAAGTTTGATTCTGTTTCTATCAAAAACTTGCTTACTATAAAAAGCTTAATTTTAAAAATAAAAGAGATTTTGAAAATGAGTGAAATTATTGAAAAAAAAATTTCAACATTTTTCTCAAATTTTAACTAAAACTGTACTAAATATTTACACAGATCAAGAAAAAGGTACCATTCAAGTGGGACTTTAAATTGGTTATATATTGATATACATAAATATACATGCAGTAAAACATATCATGAATTTTATTTGATTTAAACATAAACTCCAAAAAGGAGTGGTACACTCAGATACACGCACAATATAGATACAAATACAAGAAAAAACCTAAGACAGTGTCACTCAGGGGTGGAGTATTGAGGGTACCTTTTGCTTGTTCTGTGTATAGATTTAAAGGGTGGGACACCCAGATAGTAGACTGAGGTTCAGTCTTCCAACACTAGTCTATAGACTTTATCAAATACTTTTTTGGAACTCTCATTTTATTCAACTTTTGTATGTAGATTAACAAGCAAAAAGCTCAGACTCCTTCATATAATGGGGGGTTTATCATTACTATAGCACAAGATGTTGTACCCAGGATTTATACATCACCAAATGTATCTAGTTCGCGTTTACACAGATTTCACAAATCACATGTGGAAACCTTGAAGGTAAGGTATTCAGTACAGCTTAATGAGATAACTAGTTTACCTTCAAAATTTAAGCTAACTTGAAGTTATTTTTTAAAAAAATTTTTACATTTTGAATATTTATTTCTGGGTCATCCAGGCATTTTATTTGGTCGTCTAAATTTCATGTTATATACTACCCCGTGCATTGTTTTTATATTTCCTTGAATGGAAATAGAGAAGTACCAGTGAAGGTTATGGTGAGAAGGGATGAAAGGAATCAAAAAGCCCTCAACTCGAGCAGTGCATAGCACAATCAAGCCTTAAGAAGGCTTGATTGTGCTTGAATGGAAATGAAACAGAAAGTGAAATTAGGCTGCACTGAGTTTTTTTGTGTCATTAATAGTTCGACCCACGTGTTAGATTGTGTAATTAATTTTTTACACTTTTTTTCGCGTGAGGTCACGAAAATATAAAAATTGCATTGACAGCACCCATGTGCCTATAGATTACCATGGAGTGCATCCTAAACACCTGCGTTGAGAAGAAACTAAAAAAAAAACTCAGTGGGAAGCAAACACCGCAAAGGTCGTGTATGTGGTATCCACCAATCACCACCAATGATTGTCAATGGGCGCAGTTTATTTGCATAGTTTTGTGGTGCATCTTTTAGAACATGGGGTTCCACAAGTAAATTGTGATGACTCACCCATTGACAGTCGTGTGTGTGCTAAAGATGCGTCCATTTCTGGTTTTTGCTCATTGTAAGAAAACTGCAGTGGAGACTCGGCCTAAGTATTCAGTGGTCATATTTGATCAGGAAGGGAAGGTAAATCCTTTTTCAGGAAGACAGACAAAAATAATCTCATTATCAAATCCTTTTCTGCTCCATCCCTACTAGAGATACAGCTTTTAATATAGTTTAAAAGTGCAACTTCAGTTGTGACATTATGTTGCACATTAAAATACTGCAGTGTGTTGTGAGTTCTACCTGTCTATTTGGACAATTTCTATACTAGTCCTTCGCTCGGTAGAGTTATAAAGTCCAATTGAATGTAGTCTTCACAATTGTAAAAAAAAGTTTTTTTAAACTTTTACTTATAAATCAGAAATAGCAAGTTAGTCAAATCTTGCATATTTTGTATTCCTTCCGTAAGAATTGAAATAAAAAGTGACTTGCTAATTGCTCGTTTTTGAACGTGTGATTGAATTTGCAAGCTAAAAGAAATGCAGAGTTCCCAACCAGAGCTTTAATCATGGCTCTTCATCAGTCATCACTATTGCTGCATTTTGCTCGAGAGGCTCTAATTGTCTGCATTTGGAAGGTTTAACACTTCCTGACAGAGAGGCTATTAAGGGGAAGTATTCTCACATAACTGTCACGGGCAGGAACAAAGGGCCCTGCAACTCAATGTGTACAAACCACTAACATTCTTAAATGACCCTTTTTCATGAATTTTCTCCCTTTAAGTCTAAAGTCCATAGAAAGAAGCAAGGTGTAATAAAACAGTAAATCTATACATTTTCCTGGGCGAATTTATCTGTGGCTCAAAAACAATTGTCATGTAGTAGAAAAAAAATCTCATTAGCAGATGTGAGTTGCTTGGAGTAAAAAGACTTAAAATTAAGGTTGCTCTCGAGGCTGCTTTGAACTTAACAAGCAGCGATTGTGGAGCAGACTAGTTAATGAAAGGAAATTAAATTTTTTGCCAACTTCCCCTGCTTGCGTCCTTTCTGAGCCTGTAACAAGTTACTGAACTTTTTTTTACCTTCTTAAAGATTTTTTTTTCTGTTATTTAATGATAGAAAATATGTATAAAAATGAATGACTATGATTAATGCTATGTATCTCCTAAATAAACCATGTTCTTGTGTAACTGTAATCATATGATCCATTCTTACACAAATCTATAATACATTTGTTTACTTTAGATCTATTTTCAATCATTTATTACAAACTTTTCATTACCAATTTTTTTTATGTTTGTGTTTTACGTTTTTTTAGTTTTTTTTTTCTCTCTCTAGATTTGCATGAATGCGCACAGTTCACCTTGTAATGACGTTTTATTGGCTATAAAATGGTTTGAACCACATTTTTATGACAGATGGTATTGAGGTTTTTTTTGTGCACTGTTTTACTTAGCTCTGTCCTTTAAGAAGCTGGTAAAACCAACTGCATTTTAAACAAAAGAGAATCATCTCCCCCTGCTGACAGCTTCATGGAAAACATGACAGGCAAATAGAAGAGGAGACAGAAACAAGCTGCAGCCGACAGGCTGTAATGCTCTGATTTATGGCCCATTATGGATTGTAAACTCTGAAATTTAATCACTTCATTTTGGCCACTGCAGAAAGCCATCTCTCAATAGTAACTTAGCTTCCTGTCAGCTGATTGGGTCGCGCTTTGAGTTTTTCTTCCTTGCCGTATAATAATGATCAGGTATAATTTACATTCCACTTATGGTATTAATTTTACATTCCTCCGAATGAGCAGGGTCAGAAGGTTGTAAAATCAAACATTAAATGAATCGGAGGAGACAGTAGTGCAATATACGACTGCCCTAAGGACACAGTGCAATGGCTGATGGGATTAACGTGAGTCTCATTTCCTGCTTTTACAGGATGCAGATGAAGCTGTCAGAATTTCAAGGGAAATTGGTAAGTTCTTAAATTAGCTATGGTGGGATTTGTATGCCTCTTAGCAGACATGCTTGACTAAATTAAATGTGTAATAGGTAATACCTATAGAACAAATAATGTTTTAATAGTTTAAGATCTCATTTGTTCATGGCTTTTGAAGAATCCCAGCTTCAGGTTTTTACCCTTTTTTTTTTTTTTGCCAGTTCCATATGTTAACTTGCAAATTGAACATGACATTTTAGTCACTTGAAGTATCCAAATGTTAGGTAGCTGCTGACAGTGGGGATTACTGTATAATTGTGTGATTTTTTAAAAATTAATATTTGCATTGCTGTTTAAAAAACGAATTATATTGAATAAAAAATATGGCAGAACACCAATCCACATTCCTATGTCTATTATTTTACCATTTAATTGATTGATATTGGTCATTCTTGATAACATCTCTTTATACTGCTATTTAGTTGGAATTCTTCTGTATGCAACATGTGCACTTGTATGTTGTTTACACAGTTTTACCGTAATCCAGCATCCTAAGTAGGCTTTACCAGCATCACTATGCGTCATATGCAAACTATAATCAAGAGAAAGTATAATCTTAGAAGTGAATTCATAGGTCAACCACACTCTCCTTTTCTGGGCAAATATTAATAATACATGTGGTTTTTTTTATAATTAAAATAAGCTGCAACTGCCACAATTAACCCGGATCGCAACCATAGAGAATGAATAGACGCAGTTAAAAATTGTGTCCACGCACATTATTTAACCACATCCATTCAAGCCTATGGGTGCGATCCGGGGCGATCGGCCTCCAGCAGTCAAAATCGATGTAACTTGTGTTTCAGATCCAACCCAAGACTTGCTTATGACAATCAGTTTAGATTGGGGAAATATTTTAACCAGCTGACTTTGTGAGACATCACCCTAATGCTAGAGATTTAGATGAGGGTTGTGGGACAATTACAAAAAATAAAGTATTATTCCAGAACATTAAGTTGAAAGTCAAGTCAAAATATAAAGAGTTTTTTTTGTAATTGTTCTCACAACACTCTTCCCTACATTTCTAGAAATTTTTATGATACCTTGTTCAAGGGCTGTGCAATGAACTAGCACATGAAGTCAGCTAGTCACGTTTTCAAAAACAAAATGTGATCATCACTAGTGATCAGTTTACTTAGTTAAAGTGTACCTACCACCAGAAATCTATGTTTTTATGAATGGC
>CM070033.1:64972161-65004921 GCA_036250615.1 Ptychadena robeensis | reverse complement strand
GATTCCTGGTGGTAGGTCCGCTTTAAGTTTAAGCAGTTAACGTTGCAAAGTGCATCATTGCCCTGCAAGGTGTAATTCAATTAGCTTGGTTTAATATAACTCCTAGAATACTGGGAGGAAAAGATTCCTTTAGTATAATAACCTCAATGACTAAGGCTTGATTTTTACGGTTGTTTACTAGGCTGCATTCACCGGACGCTCCTGTCTACGTGCACCTAAAGACTTGTGCAGGGGCTCGGGGGTCGTTTAGATCAGTGGTTTTCAACCTTTTTTGGGCAAAGGCACACTTGGGCAAAGGTCCCCGCCGGAAGTACGCCATCAGCAGGCGCCCCGCTGGAACGCAGATGCCTACCAGCAGAGCAAAACACTGCCCCTGGTCTGTGGGGACGTGTGTTGCTAAGCAACCGCATCCTCACAGAGCCGTCATACACGGACCGGCTCTGTGAGGATGCGGTTGCTTAGCCCTCCTATCTAGCTGCCTCTTATAGTATAAGACTAGGCAGCTAGATAGGAGGGCTGAGGGTGGGGTCAAAAACCCACGGCACACCAGGCAACATCGTGCCGCGGAACACTGGTTTAGATAATACTTCCATGACAGGTCTATCAGAATGAAAGCCCAAAAACAAGCCAGTCAATGCCTCATGTTGCATTCACTGAAAGTTGCAGTAATCACTCATTTACCATGTGGTTAAAAAACAGCCGTGTAAACAAGCCCTTAATTAATCTAGAAAGAAATGTGCCCATTGTCGACTTATTGAGCACTGAGAATATGTATGGGGATTTAGGATGCACAGTATTTCTATAAAATGAATAGGAAAAAAATCCTTGTGCAGTTGGCTCTTTCACACTTCTATCCCAGAAGTAGATTGTGATTCCCCCTTTATTAAAATGAACAGAGGGGTAATCAAATGTTAACTGCACAATTTGTTTTCAAAACAGCACCGAACTGCACTGCTGTTCACTCGGCACTCAACATTGGGTGTCATTCATTTCAAACCAAATTTAATTTCAGTCAAGTCAAACCAGGCGGAGATATCATTTAGTCAGTGTGAAAGAGCCCTCATCTGATCTGTTTTACCTTTTGTGTTTTATTTTTACTATTTATGCAGATAAATATGAATAAGCTATTTTGTTAAATCAATTTGTTATTGCATATTTTCATATTAAGAACTGCATTCTTTTTACTTTTTATTTTTAAACATAAAAACTGTGAATAAGGGGCTTGTCTCAGTTATGAAGTGGTTAAAAAAAGATATTGTTTACTGTAACACAGGACATGTGGCATACTGTCATGTTCATATGACCAAATGATCAAAGTTTGAACTTGTGTTTAATTGCTCCCTGCTGTTAGGCTACCCGGTTATGATCAAGGCCTCAGCAGGTGGCGGCGGAAAAGGCATGAGGATTGCTTGGGATGATGAAGAGACCAGGTGAGATGCTGTCCACAACGCTAACGTTGTTTAATATCGCACTTACCAAATCCTCCTTCTTTCCGTTGTGGAATTGTCACTTCAAAGTAATTTCAAGCCTGTACCAGTGTTTCTCTGTCCTTCGGATGTTTTTTTTTCTTTGTTGTTTTTATAACAGTTCTACTGGCCTATGACATTATTACTGTAGATTTGGAGTCTCTGTAAACAGCCTGGGAACAAAATTCATAGTGGCAAAAAATTATTGGCTTGTCATTGTGACCCTGCCAGTTTTTTTTGCAATAAATGAAATTTGGCTTTTCCTGCGAAGGCTTTTCTGTTTTTAAAGAAGCCTTTACAGATTTGAAAGCATCTCTAAATCTTTACCCTTCCAACCTGTAGATGGTTTGTCAGGTCAGAAATTGATATGGCTCAAGAAGGACTGGCTCACAATATCCATGGGCTCAATCTGAGGCCATCAGGTTCTTCCACATCAAACTCACCTATTTATGTCTTTATGGACAGGGGTGCACATAAGTGGTACTTTGGTACTCAAAAGGGGCCAAAAACTATGTGTACCTGCATTATTGTTACAAAACGTATATGTGTACTAACAACTTGGAGGCACTCTGTGTCTGGGCGGCCGCAGCTAACTTTTAAATGTATACAATTTATGTCACTTGGATAACTGCAGGAAAATCTGAATAACCATGAAAGGTTGCAGTTAGGGGCGTGAAATTGGGAATGTAAATTATAAATCCTCCAAAAAGTTTGGACTTCTAAGGGTGTTGGAGATTTGGGGTACTGAGGTATGAGATCTGGGGGTTTAAACGTGTTGTACTGTGAGAGTTACATGTGACCCAAAGGCAGCTTGTCACCTGTGGATGGAGGCAGCTAATCGAAGGCTAAATCAGGAACAGGGAGGTCCATCTGCAGCAGAATCTACCATGACGTTGGTAGATGTTCTTAAAAAAATTGAAAGCTTAATTTGTCAGAAATGTCTCTATGCAAAAGCTTAAAGATATCCATTCACTGGCCTGAAAAACAACCCTATTTCATTATACCTCAAAATGTAGTCAGACAGGTAACATTCTCTAGCATCCATTAAACCTGGACTGATCTATGAGACTTCCAGACAAAGAAGCATGATTCACCATTCCACAAAACATGCTTTCACATCCAATTCTTTCAATTCCACTTGCTATATGTCAAAATTTCTGTGGTTCCTGCAATAATGACTTGTTTTCATTATATTTCTGCTATGGGCTATTTGGCATGTCTTATTAATAATGATATAAATTAATAAAACTTTGTGCAACAGATTTAAATACATTATTTTAGAGGAACTGTGCACTCACTGCGTATTCACAATTAGCATTGGAAGATGCCCTGACTTTTTTAGTTGGACAAACAAATGCATATTTAGTAGTAATGAAGGAAAATGAACATAGAACTGGTTATGTACAATGTCCTATGGTGACTCTGTGATTATTTTCCTCAATACACCATATTGTAACTGCTGATTTTTATTTCCCCCTAAAAATATTTATACATATCTAGGATAATACTTTGTGTCATTGTCATATCCATGCCTCTTTTTTAGAGGCCATATGTCCCTCTTGTACAATTGAACAGTTTATTTTGGCCTGCAACAGCCTAATCTTTCTATGGCTTTTGAAGCATCATTTGTATTGTCCTTGGGCATTAGGGTGGTAATTGATTCAGTTGTAGTGGGCACTTTAGAAAGGTTAAGAGGGTGAGATTAAAGTAGAGAGATGTCAAATTCTGAAGTGGATACATATCGTTATAGAGAATAAAAGAACCATTCAGATCTCAAGCAAGCTATATATTGTGACACCAATATGTATATTGATAATTGTCTCAGTTCTGCTTTCACATATGGTACACTTGCCTTTGCTGATGTTTGATGCTTCTGTACGTTGAAGGTTTTTTTCGCATGCTGTGTGACAATCAGGAGCACAAACACTGTCACTGGTAAAGATTATTCATTTTTCATCGTTCATAGTGTTTGCTGTTAATTGTACAGTAGCATTAAATCTGGTTGAGTAAGCTGTTAAAGTGTTTGAAGTTAATATTTTATTACCATGTGTTATGATCTGCATCTTCACCGTGTCCTTCTAATTTAGTTACATGTTTAATTGGTTAAATATGGTGACATATGTTAGCGGTGTATAAGCCTTCCTTGAATTCCATAAAATATGTTATTAACTCTTTAGTAGGTACTTGGAGTAAAACATTGGATTTGACAAGCTTTTTAACTTCTATTTTTGCACCTAATATTACACATTTCTTCTGGCCATTTTAGGATATGTTTGTTCTCTCTAGAACATCATTTGTCCAGTAAGGCAGGATAAGAGAGTAGCTACGTTGGTACAGAAAGTAAAAAAGCAATATGAAAGTTTTGACAGAGGTTTCAAACATTCTAGACAAATCTTTACTATAAAGTGTATGCATTTGTTTCCCCCCCTTTTTTTTTTAACTGCAATTTAATCCTAAATATATTTGCATTTACAAGATGAGGGGGATATGTATGAAATGGTTCATGGTTTCATTGTGTGTTACATGCATTTTGAAAAATTCTTATCAATGGTTTTATGTTGAGGTTATTTCAACTAGCTAATTTGTTAGTTCCCTTGAACATGATATCATCACCAAAATTGATGGAGATGTACTAAAGGGTTGTGAAAACATTGTAAAGAGCGTTTATATATACTTTTTTTTTAAAATGAAGTCAACTTTTGCCTTGAATTTGAGCCTAATTAATGCAAAAACTAGACCACTCATTTGGGTTTTTTTTTTCAAATTTTCCAACAACCCTCTACATCTCCAGCAAGTTGAAGATACCATGTTTAGGGGCTTTACAATTCATTTACAAAATCTGCCCACATAATGCCACAATTGTCATTTTTTTACTTGACTATAAGCCGAATTAAAGGTACTGAAATGAGTATTGTTATGTGGAAATGTATGTATGACTTTATCCCATGTAATTTTCATTTAATTCTTGAAAGTAACATTTTATTACTTTCACAGGGTCTGACATACTCACATTGTGAGGGATCAGAGTGAGTTGAAGGTTTTCTTTACTGAGACACTTTCGCTATGAAAGACCACTGATGCATCATGTGTCTTCTGCATACCTAGCAATTGCTGCCTGGATTCTGGCATCTCTTAAACTGAACGTATACATTGTTCGACTTCATTCAGCCTAAAAGTACTCTGCGCATGTTACTTAGTCTCCAGATACAGTATTGTTAATGGAAATGCAGAATTGATATGAAGTTGAGAAATCATGGGGGTGGAATGGGTTGGGAAGGGATGTATAGGCTTGGTTGGTTGGTCACAAAAAACAAGCAAAAAACCTTTAGCTGTATTGCCATAGATTGCAGCCTGTCATTTAACCAAATGCACACTTAAGCCATTACATTTTTATTTAGAGGTTAATAATTAATTGATTGGATCTTGATTTCGCTATACAAGTATTTGTTCAAGGTACATCTCAGTGCCACTATCAACTAACTTCATCCATTACCATGCAAAAAAACATACAAGTGTATGGGAGATGCTTGCCCTTAATAGGGCGTTCGCAGAAATGCAAGAGTGGATCTAGTGCCAAAAGTACACAGGTTTCCATAACTGCCTTGTGCTGCGCTACTATACTAGTATGAATGAGCCCTAACTCGGGGACTTAAATGGGAGGTAAATTTTATTGTATTGTAATTCTGGAGTTCACAGCCTGGATCTAACACATGGTGTACTTAACATTTCAAGCGTGTGTGCTTATTTATTTTTTTATATGATAAAAATGTTTATAGGTTTTATATCCTAATTGCTTGCTTTGGTTGTTTTTTTTTTTTTACCTCCCTAGCGCACTGCCCGTACCGTGCCCTTTTAAACAGCCTGGTACAGGCAATCGTGGCAGTGTACAAAGTACATGGAGGTCTATGGAGCCACCCCCTTTCGCACCACGACGCACAACCCCGGAAATGCTGCGGCTGAGAAGAGCATCGCCATAGCTTTCCGGGGATATGCGAGACCAGCTCATCCAGAGTTTGGTTTTCAAACAAACTCTTGATGAACTGGTCTTGTCACGAACGCTAGTGAGGTTAAACAATTCACTTAGTGTTTTTATTGTGTTTAGATTCTTTCTAAGATACATTTGTACATTGCTTCCAGATAGTATTCACAGTGCATCACTTTTTCCACATTTTGTTATGTTACAGCCTTATTCCAAAATGGATCAAATACATTTCCAGTCTCTATCAGGTTGGATGGGAAGCGTTGGTGCACAGGCATTTTAAGATCTCTCCAGAGATGTTCAATGAGATTCAAGTCTGGACTCTGGCTGGGCCAGTCGAGGACATTCACAGAGTTGACACCCCTTTTATAGTTTGGCTGTGTGCTTAGGGTTGTTGTCCTGCTGAAAGATGAACTGTCACCCTTGTCTGAGTTCAAGAGCGCTGTGGAGCAGGATGTCTCTGTACATTGGTGCAGTCATCTTTCCCTTTATCCTAGTCTCCCAGTTCCTGTCGTTGAAAAACAGAACATGAGGCTGTCACCACCATGTTTTACTGTAGGGATTGTATTGGCCCGGTGATAAGCAGTGCCTGGTTTCCTCCAAATGTGACGCCTGGCATTCACACCAAAGAATCAAATCTTTGTCTCATCAGACCAGAGAATTTTGTTTCTTGTGGTTTGATAGTACTGGGTGTCTTTTGGCAAAAACCTTCTTTCCTGATTGCTCAGTTTAGATCTAGAAAGAGTCCTGGTGGTTGTGAACTACTTTGACTTACAGAAGATGGAGGTCACTGTGCTTATTGGAGTCTTCTAAGCAGTAGATATTTTTCTGTAACTCTCCCTAGATTTGTGATAATCCTCTCTCCAGACAATTTCTTCGTCTTCAATCTCAATTTTGAGCTTCATGGCAAAGGCTGTGAATACTTATATACATGTGCTTTTTCGTTTACATTTTTATAAACTTTCCAATATCTCAAGTTAACTTTTTTCACATGGTCAATATGGGGTGTTGTGTGTAGAATTCTGAGGGAAAAAAATCATCCATTTTGAAATATGGCTGTGACAACAAAAAGTGGAAAAGGGATGCACAGTGAATTACTGTATCTTCTGGCGTATAAGACTACTTTTGAACCCAGGAAAATCTTCTCAAAAGTCGGGGGTCGTCTTATACGCCAAGTGCAGAAACGTCTGAGCCAGAGGAGTCTGCCAATCAGACATTGAGAGCGCCCCCTTATCCGCCCTCCCTCTCTTCCTCCTCGATGTGTAAGATGAAGCCGACGTGCTCATTAAAGGCTGTGGCTCCAGTGGCTGAAACTGGTATTGCAGCTCAAACACATTAAAACACCTTCACTGTATCATGTGACATGATATCAGTTAAATTTTTGATTGCCAAAATTCTTTGAATTAAATGTATACAATTTATGTTACTTGGATAACCACAGGTAAACATTAATATGAAAGGTTGCAGTTAGGGGTGTGAAATTGGAATGTAAATAACTAAAAAAAAATTGGACTTTTAAGGTTGTTGGAGTATACATATGTAAGGCCCTGGGTCCACTGCCATTTTCCTGAGCTGTAAAAAATTACACACACCGGCACATTTGCCAGTGAATTTCCTGTGACTTGCAGGCAGTTTTCCTATGTCATAAGAATGAAAATAACCATATTGAAAGCAAATCTGATGGTTTTTTAATTGTTATTTTGTGTGTATTGGAAGGGGGGTAGTCTTATACGGCGAGAATATCCCAAACTCTACATTTTAACTGGAAAAGTTGGGGGTCGTCTTATACACCCAGTCGTCTTATACGCCGAAAAATACTGTATTTCCGGATGCACTGCACTTCTTCCGGTTCCAGAGAATAGGAAGTGACAATCTCTGCAGGTTACAGAGAAAAAAATGTTTCCAAATTGGATTTTTTTTACCCTTTTTGGATATCTTCAATTTCTTGAAGTATTCAGTGTTTATGTATGGCAGCAAGATGAATAGATACATTTTATATTTTGCAATTTCAGTTTGATGATACTCAAGTTTCTTTTCCTTTTTAGGGATGGATTTAGGTTTTCAGCACAAGAAGCAGCCTCAAGCTTTGGAGATGATCGTTTGTTGATAGAAAAGTTTATTGACAATCCTCGCCACATAGAAATTCAGGTAAGCATTATGTTTCACATTCATAATACAGCAGATGAATTTCACTTTAATATTGAACATTTTTATCTAACTTTAGAGCTCCAGCTGCTTAAATATATCAGTTTTGACTTTGTACACCCTACAAATTATATCAGAAATGTATGTTTGGTATCGTCTACCATACCATATCATCAATAGTGATGGACAAACATTGGCCGCAAGTGTCTGCAGACTGTCCCCAAATAGCCACAGTTCGGATGTTCCGGCGAACCCCATTCACTTTATTGACAGATTAATACTCCGGTCATAATTGTAGCCACAATAGCGGTCTGGCCCAGGTGGGAAAAATACTAAATTGGCTATACTGCACCATTTGACTGTGGGATGAGGGGTCTAACCTTGCCACAGAGCATGAGAGGTAGGTCAATCATTAGAAGCGGGATGCACAGACCGTGCTCCACACTTATCATCAATTCCCCTTGGTATGGAATTGATACCATTAGGTTAAAATGTTTTTGTTTAGGCATATACATCACTGTTAAAATGTACATAGCTCTTCTAAGAAGTAAACCTGCTGACCATGCAGCTTTGCTTCTGAGAATTAACGTTACTTCACTTTATTGCATACCATTTTTTATCCTTTGTATTCTATGGTAGCATTTTGTGGACCAACATGAATCAACAAGATCAAAATACATAGCTAAACCATCCCAGTGGTAGAACAATGCTGTGTAAAATATTGGGTTAATACTTTTAACATAGTGATTATAAACGCGGAATAAAATGTCATAATGTCCCCTCATCTTAATTGGAATCAGTCCCCCATGCATCTACAAATGACTTTTAGTTATTGTTTTTGTCATGCCTGAAAGTAAATCAGTACAGGCTCCCACCAAGGGTTTCCGTTTTACCATTTGGTGTGTTATGAGACAAATGCCTTTAATTCTTTGTCACCTTTTGTAATTAGCTTGTGAACTTTATATGTGATTTTAATTTTATTTTATTGTTAGGTGCTTGCAGACAAACACGGCAATGCGCTTTGGCTTAATGAAAGAGAATGTTCAATTCAAAGACGGAACCAAAAAGTAGTTGAAGAAGCACCAAGGTACTCTTTGTGTATATCATTGTCCTCATCACGATACCAGTAATATTTTTGCTTACTCATTCTTATGAGGAGTCAAATTTATCTACTTGTTGAAAGTGATGTATGTATTGCATGCACTGAACTTAACATAGATTAGGAAACATACCCATTGTTAGAACTCAAGTTCAGCTCAGTAAATTGTTTTATTTTCATTTGAGAGACATGGGAAAGCTATGTTCTGATTAATGTCAGTTGTAATAATAATTTAGAGAAATAGTTATAAAAAATGTGCGTGTGTGTATGTATATATATATATATATATATATATATATATTTATATATATATATATATATATATATATCGTATTTTTCCGACTGAAGTGACATATTATCGACCGGAGCATCTTTTTGGGACAATAAAAATAGATAGAAATAGATCAGACGTCCAGTTGGAGCAGGACTTTAAGGAGGCAGAAAAGCCGACATACAAAGCTGCATACACCACTTGTCTGCTCTGTCTCAGTAGGGCACATATCTGTCCTGCTTGGTGAGACCAGGCAGAGAAGCTGAAGGAAGACCCGCCAGCAGGCAGATCTTCATTCTAAGACCTTCCCGGCCTCTGCCTTCACCAGCCAAGCTCAGTGCTTAGCGGGGTAGGCAGAGGTCACATAGAAATCTCAAGTTATGATCATTATAGCTTAGTAAATTCAGACCATCTGTTTAAGACATCCTTGCTGCATTAAGAAAGTCCAAAGGCCCCCACACATGTAGCGCGCACAGGCCAACAGATGAGCGGTGGAGTGCAACGAGTATTGGCGGGCACCCTTTGTGTGCTGGCCATTAGTTGAAACGAGGAGGGCGGTCCCCATCCTGCCAGAGATTTATGGACATGTCTGCTTTCTGGCCGACCGAGCTACTTGTGTGGGGGCCTTAGGGCTTGTTTCCATTATACGTCGGGACCCACTCCGCTAAGCGTATTGCTTGGTGGGGATCCTGACATTGCCTGCTCGGCGGATGCTGTGTTTACACATCAGCCGATGCAGAGGCTTAACGTAATCGACTAAGTTTAGCCTTGCATCGGCAGAGTGGCTCGGCGCAGTGAAGACACAGCATCCGCCAGAGCTGATAGCATCAGCGGGCACCCTTTGTGTGCTGGCCATTAGCTTTAATAGAGACGCTGGTCTCCATTGAAACTAACGGCATCGGCCAGAGATTATCAGACATGTCCGTTTTCTTGCCAACCGAGCTGTGCGGTGACAGGGATCTGTATGGCAGCCTTTAAAAAGGAAATAAATCCTATGGATGAGTTTGTCTGAATAAAAAAAATGGAAATGATTTGGACAAATATTGCCAAAATGAAAATTGGGTAAGTTAAGGGATATTAAATTGAGGATTTGCTGTAGAAGTGATTCACATTTTGTCCTTATTAGCTCCCAATAAATTGATAGCAAATACCAATGGGAATAGACATTTGTTCTTTATAGTTCCAGTGTGTAGAGCTGAGAGCTACATTTACACGTTGCTGTAATCCGCTGTGTTCCTTTCATCATGCCGCTGTGATTGTGTGGCTCAAATACTGTCAGATATTGAGGTGTTGGAGTCAAGTGACACATGCCGTATTTAAGTGCTGCATAATTAAGCTGGAAGGAAGAGATGATTAAGGAGGTAGAAGTAGAAGGGAGAATAAGTGGTTGGGTGTTGGGCAATAATGTTTCGTGCAGAAATGCATATGAAGTGTAAAGAGGCAGACAGAAATATGAAAACTTCAGTTAATTAACCTGTCTGATTGCAAAGATAATCCAGTCATTTTAGAGTAGAAAGCCTAACCGCATGGCAGAGATCAAGTTTAGCAGTGTGACACCTCTGTTCCATTCTTCTGCTGCAGCAGGAGGTGAGCAGTGAGAGTGTGAAAGGCGATGCAGATATATATTCGCAAACATCGGAAGACACAAGTTTAGTGCAGGGGAGTAGCTGTCCTTTCATCCATATTAACAATAATGATGCTTGTTCTGCAATACAGCTGCAAGGTGTAATTCAGTCTTTAAAATCCACAACCCCTCATAAAATACTCACGCTGTGCTTTCAGTAATGTCTAATCAACGCAAGCCAGTCTGATTGAAATCCACATTTCAGGAAATAAAATCCTGTGTCAATGATTTTGTAAAGGATTTAGTCTTTTTTATTATATCTTAAAGCTACAGTTACTGGTTTGAATATTTCCGTGGTTTTCTGCAAATGCTTTTTTTGTCAGTTTTTTTTCAATAAACTACACTACAAGTTGTCTGAGATATGTATTTTTATTTGCAAATGAGTACTTTCCACCATTTCTTAAATATTTTTGTTTCTTTCAAAAGCAATATATAAAACATAAAAAATCTAGAGCTCCTCTTTAAATATGTGCAGTTGGTAGTTAATAGACTTTTTGTTAAATTGTTTGGTGGAAAATGATTGCAATGCTTGCTGGTCAGGGAATAGTAAATTTATCTTGGATATGATCACTTCAAAGGATCTTTTTCTCAAAAACACAAGTATTCTAATGCACATAAAAGTTGAAAAAAAAAAAATAATTTGTCGAATTTCAAGTTTTTTTTGTAATATTTTTTAAAGAAATCTACCTCGCTGATCCAATTCTTTTATAATTTGGGTTTCATGTTCCCCTCCCACATCTGCTACGTGTAAAGATGTCAGATTAGATCTTAATTTATGATTGACGTTGGTTGGATCGATCAAAGTACGATTGAACTACCCCCCACATGGAGAAACCCATATTTGATCGATGTTGGGTTAGATTTGATCGAAAGCGTAATCTAAGGAAGTCGAGCGTAAAAACATCAACAGTTCTGCCAACGGATGTATAAGTATGCTTATTATTTAAATCAAACCAGAATCGGTTGTGCACAAAATAACATTCTATGTGCAATCGATCGGTCAAAATTTCCTATCGCTTTTCAATTTTTGTTAATTTTTTTTTTTCAATTTCGATCAATCTAGGTCGATCAAACCATGTGGACAGGCATAGATTTTTTGTCGATCAACTTTAAAATCAGTCGGTTTTGGCCGATCGAACTGGAAAATAGAAACATGTATGGGGGCCTTAAGAGCTTCAGTAGCATAGACAGTTCTGTGTATTTTATTCAGGAGCATATATGGTCACAGATATTTACATTATAGCGTACCTACCACCAGGAGATCATCATTGCATGACTTGTATTACAAGTGTCGATAATTGAGAGGATGCCATAAAAATAACTTACCTGTAATTAGTAATCAGATCCCTCATAGCCCCTTCTCTCTCTCTGGCTTAAATGGAATGGCGCACCCGATAGAGCTCGACATCTCTGAGCACAGTGACAGCCAGGCAAGTCCCTAATTTCAGCTTTGCATTGAAATATACACAGATGAATTTTACCATTATAAACACCCTCAGTGGCCACTTGCAATATTGCACTCTGAGTTAACCCTCTGAAGCCTGGCAAATAGAGATGGGATCTATGATATGATTCCAGGGAACAACAGAGAAGTATATATTTTTAGGATTGTGGAAAGCTAAGCCACCATCATACCAGCTCAGAGTTAAGTCAATCTTTAGTTTTACATATATATTTTTTAGATATTAAATATACATCCGCTTGTAGTGTAGCAAATATATGCTCTACTTTGTTTGTTTAGACTTTTTGCACTAAATTACAAAAGAGAAAGACACTGAGTGAAATGTAATATTACAAAGTTGCCAGCTAAAAACAAAGAGAAACAATGTGGATTTGTCCGCGATTCTATCTTGTGTCCTCTTGTTTCTTTGGGACAGGAACTAAATGCAAAACGCTGGTGGGAGCAGAAAACAACAAAAAAAAAACACCCCAAAAACAAAATGCCGTGTTTTAAATCTATAGCAATCTATGAAGTCATGAATCTTACTTGCATTCTTTTTTTGTTTTATGTAAATATTTGTAGAATTTTAACAATGTTAAACCATGTTTACTTAACTACTATTTGCTATGCAGGTAATTCACAAAACACATTTGTTTTATTTATTTGTATTAGTGCAAAGGTTTTTAACTGTTTTGGATAAAATGATTTAAGTTACATGTTCTGATATTTTGTATTAGTATGATTATATATGATGTTGTAGCTTTCAGCATTCTAGATAATACAATATATAGATCAGCCACAACATTTAAACCTACCATATTTTTGGAACATCAGACTCACCTGATCATAAGACGCACCCAGTTTTTATAGCAGGAAAATACTTGTAGTGTTTGAGCATTAATCTCAATTGAGGAAAAAATCCTTGTGCAATATCAACTTTAGCCACAAGATGTCCTCATTCAACAATTGCCATCAATGCACAGATGACATCACTGGCTACCTTCTGACACATTGGGGAAGGTGGAGTGTAGGGGGGGACCCTGCGCGCTGCAGATCTCAGTAAGCAGAGGATGACAACGGGACACAATATAGTTACCGTACCGTTATCCTTTACCATACCTTCGTACCATAATTTTCTCTTACTTTAGGGGTGGGGGGAGTGCATCTTATGGTCCAAAAAATACGGTACTTCCTGATACTGTGTAGGTTTAATATTTTTCACATATCTGACGCATTATGATCTGGACTACACAAGACCTATAACACTTCCTTGTAATATCTGGCATTGAGGTTAACAGTAGGTCTATTAAACCTCAGGTCCCCAGGTAACGCACTCACACCCATATTGTCTGAGGGCAAATGTTTATCACCAGAGCAGGCCACTTTCTTCCATTGTCTACTTCTCAGGCTGATTGTAGATGCTCTCATGGTGGCATGGGTCAGCATGAGCACCATGACTAATCTGTGGCCATGCAGCCCCATACACAGCAAGCTTAGTTGCGCTGTGTGTTCTGTAGTAATTAACTACATCATTCCAGGATCATCCTACATCCATCTTTCTTAGAGGGGATTGGACTAGTCCCATATAGCTACCACACTTTTTGGGGGGGTTTTCCTCACAGATTCTTACATTATTATTCTTCTTAAGGCACAGCATTTTACTTTGTAGCTAACCATAACCATATTCTTTCAGAGGTTCCATTGTAATTAATTAAATAACGCTTTTTTTATTTCACCTCTCTATGTGGTTTTGTGGTTCTGGCTGATTAAAGTACATAAAATCCTGTGCATTAACTTTAAATATTTTTGGGAATCACATTTTGAGTCTATTTGTGTTAACATTAAACTTTTTGGCAGCACATTTCTGGATCCAGAAACTCGGAGAGCAATGGGAAAACAGGCTGTAGCACTTGCCAAAGCTGTGAAGTATTCCTCTGCAGGAACTGTGGAGTTTCTTGTTGACTCCAAGAAGAATTTCTACTTTCTAGAAATGAATACAAGGCTGCAGGTAAGAACCATTTTGCTTATTGTAGCAAGTTTAATATATTTGAAGTGAAACATTTACTGCATGGAATGTCTAGTTTTCTTCCCAGAATAAGGTTATGTCTCCACGGCGTTGTGTGATCCGTGGGGATTCCCTACGTTAAGCATGTGGGTCCCGACGGAGCACATACACATTACCTGCCCGGCGGATCATCTGTTCACATGCCGTTGAGTGGATCTGCCGATGCAGGGGTTAATGTAGTGCAGTACATTAACCCCTGCATTGGCGGGTGGTTGACCAGAGGATCCACCGGGCAGGTAATGTGTATGTGCTCCGGGAGCACACAACACAGTGGAGACATAGCCTAATACTACAAAGTATCATATTAAATTGCATCATTGCTATCCTTGTTGCCTCACAGGAAGTGACATTTTATTTAGTAATATTTGGTACCTGCAGCATCATTGTTTTGAGGATGTTGCATAATGGCTGAATGGAAAGTATTCATGGAAAAGCCTTGGACTTAATGCTACTTCATCAGAAGTTTCCTGAACAGCCTGTGTGAAAGTATTCAGTCTGCTATCGAGGAATTATTCCTTCAAGTCATCAATTTACATAGTTTCTGTTCACAGGAGGATTTTATTTAGTAAACTTTAATAATATTGGTACGATTTTTAAGTTATTTTTTACATTTTTTATTCATGCTCCTTGGGAACTAAATCCGCAATCACTACAAAGACAATGGATAGTTTAACATTAATTCTAACTCTTTAAATTAATATTTTGTTGTCATATAAAAAGCTCATTAGGCATTTAAATGAATAGGTTGCCGTTATGCAGGTACACAAACATGACCTAATACTGGAGAACATGCATGAGGCTGTGCACCAAGTCACATTGGACAGTCTGGAATCAGTTTGAATTAACTTGTCAATGTAGCGCTAGGCTCCCAGGCTTGAATCTCAGTCTAGGCATCTGCAAGGAGTTTGAGTTTTCTCTCAATGTCTGTGCGGGTTTCCTCCAGGTATTATGGTTTCTTCCAAAAACATGCTGGTAGGTAATAGGGTCTTTCCCCTCAAAATTGGCGCTATGTTAGTTACACATGACTGCACACATCTTTATTAGGAGGCAACTGATTGTTTCAATACAAATTTGTTCAGGTGTGATCTACTGCTCCTCTATCCTTAACCCCTCCTGTAGTATGCCATACAGCCCTGAAGAGGCGGCAAGGTATCAGCAATCTATGACCAAGTCAGAGATGCTCAAACTGGTACAATCTGTCCCCAAGATTATTTAAACTTCTAAATTTTATCCTAACTGTTTTGCAATCGGCGAACAATTGACGCAAATATCGTCGGACAGTACTTTTTCACTTTGGGTGCTCGATCCCTGGCCGATATATTGAAGTAATGGTCCAAAGTAATGGCAAACCAACATGGATTTACCAACATGTTGGTTCCCTGTGCGATGGACATTTTCCTGAAGTGTGATTGATCGATTGCTGTGAACACACATGGTCCGTGTATGGCCAGCTTTGCTCTCCACAAATATGTCACAATAGAAATATACAGATTTATCTTGTCTATTTACATAAAAAAGGAGAAATGATAGAAGTTGTGTTGTTGGTTTTGTTGCATGAATCTATATAACGTAATAAGCATTTTTATGTCCTCTTTTTTTAACTTAGTGTTTAAATGTTGCTTTTGCTTATCCATGTGTATGTTTGCATATTTTCCTGTGCTTCCCTTAACTCCCAATCTCCACCAATGTAACCTTAAGCATTGAATATTGTTGCTGTATTAGCCATATGCTTATCCTGACTCTGCAGGATCTGCATTGCTAAAGCATTTGTTCTGTGGGTGTGCACCCTGCAGAGAGCTAAAATTTCAAACTCTTCTATCGCCCTTCTTCTCACTTCTAACAGATGCCATGGATTTTCTAAGATCTCTTGCTCTGTAGCATGTTTTTATTTAGGTTGTCTCAGGTTGGCTTCTTACATATTCTGTCTGTCAAAAAAGCAGTGTTTGGTTTTTTTTACTATTGGGCTCTTTTCTTTCTCCTTCTATCGCATCTCAGAGATTCCACCTATGATTTACATCTTTCATGTGAATGTGAAACTTATGCACTTCTTGAATGGATGTGTTGTACCAAATGTGTCACTCAAAGTTTTGTTTATCTATGATTTTCTTATTGCCACTCAGACTACAATAACATGTAATGGAGCATCTGTTGCTAATTCTATAACAAACAACACATTTTGCATCACAGTCAAATATAGTAATGTTTCTACTGCAATATGTATTAGAGCAAGAGTCACTATTACTTTCAGTTTGGCATATGTTTATAGGCAGGGGTGCACATAAGCAGTACGCTGGTATGCAAAATGATCTAAAACCTAGCTCTGCGTACCTTTATTATCCCTGCTAAGCTTATCCGCATACTACACAGAAAGGAGGAGACATGCACGGAGCTTTCCCCCCTACTCTCTGATGAGAAGAAAGCCTTGCTTGTGCTCTATAGTGACCTCTGGTGGCTGAAGCTGATATTGCAGATTGAGTTGAGATTACAGCTCCACACATCTTTGTTTGGCAATTTGTATTGTTTTTATTGTTAAACGTATTTATGTCACTTGGATAACCACAGGAAAACTTTTATAACTATAAAAGGTTGCATGTAAGCGTGTGAAATTGGGAATGTAAATTACTAATTAACACAAAAAGATTGGACTTACTAAGGTGTTTGGGATCTGGGGGACAAAAATCAGAGTAGGCACATGTAGGGTAAAATCTGACTGAAAAGTTGCACTACTGACATGTGATACTGAGATATGTTCTGAGATCTGGGGGTTCAAATGTTGTTGTACTATGAGAGTTACATTTGACCCAAAGCCAGCTGGTGACCTATGGATGGAGACAGCTAATCGGGAACAGGGAGGTCCACCTGCAGAAGACCATCAACCATGCAGGAAGCTGACGCAGAGGACAGTGAGGAAGGCCACCCTATATATGGGGTCAGTACCAAGTACCATCTCCTGGTACTCATCCGAGTAGCTTACTTAAAAAGTTATGTGCACCCCTGTTTATAGGACTTGTAGGAATTTATATAAATATTAAAAGTAACTTCTGATTAGTTGCTTTCTGCTTGTAGGTTATTGGTTTTTGTACTTTTAAATCTACCATTAGACTGCATTTGTGCCTTTCAGCGTATATCTACATTAGGTTGCCGCTTATTCCTTCGATGTAGTGGTTGCATTACATGATTATTCAAATAACATGCTTTCAGTCTGTAAGTGTCTACATGTTTCCCTTCACTGTTCCTCTGGTTGTCACCCAGCCTGGATCTTTCTGCATTTGTTCACCTCTGTTAAATTGGGGTTGATTTTTATAATGTACACATTCCCAAACAATAGAATGCTAAATTGCCAACTTGCCGGAAGAGCTGGCAGGGAGCCAAAGCGCGACCACCCGCGACCCAGTGGCTGCGGGGGTCTCGCATTCGGACTATAAGACACAGGCACTTTTTCCCCCCTCCCGTTTTATGGTCCGAAAAATACGGTAAATGGTTTGTAAATATTTTATCTGATAAAACTGCTCATTATATAACCACTCTCCCTCTGCTAGGGTGGGGAATGCAGGCACAGAACAGACAGCAAATGTACTCTGGTTTAAGAATGTCATTATTTCAATTAGCTGATTTATGAGTAAATTGTAAAACCCCTGAACATGACATCATTACCAAAATTGCAAGAGATGTAGAGAAGGGTTGTGGGAACATGGTTAAAAATTTGCTTAGGTACTGTTTGTATGTAACTTTTAACTTAATTTATGCAAAATGTACATTTTTAATTTTTCCTTAACCCTTCCCTACATCTCCAAGTCTCCAAATCCACCCTTGAAGTGCAGCAATTTCCATCTCTGTGTACAAGTCTAATTTTTTAAGCACATTTTGGGTGCTGTAAAATGTTGCATATATTTGAGTGTATACAGTAATCAAAATACATATAGTAACATTTAAAAAATATAAGGCAGTGCTAAATAAAATTCATATAGGACAAAATTGGACCTAGCAGGCCTAATATGAGTGATACTTTATTCCAGTGGTTCCCAAACTGGGGGGCGCAGTCCCTCATTCTGAACCTGTGTTTAAAAAGGGAGGGGGCACGAAAATGTTCCTAAATAGAAAAGGGGGCCCTGCAGGGAAAGTTTGGGAACCACTGCATTATTCATGCAAACATTTAGTCAACTGTTTCTTAATGGTGCGACAAAGTTGGCAATATGTATCTTCATAGCCAGAAGACAAGTATCTGCAGTATCAGGGAAACAAGTGCATAAAAGTGATAACATGTGGACAACAGACAGACATTTGTGACTAAATATGTCATTTTAGTGAAATTTCTTCTTTAGGTTTCAGTATGCTTCTAGAAAGCACATAGACCCAGAAAAATATTGTATTCTACATCTTGTACATAATCTTTGCATATTTGTAGTACTGTATTCATGGCACTCCTTCTCCCCAAGCACTACATGTTGGGTTTTTAGGATCTCCAAGACCATGCACAGCATAACAATTGTATGTGTCCATAAGGGTTGTAACCACTTTTATATGTAATTCACTGAAGAACTTCCATTTAGATTTTTTTCTGAAACAAATATTTCTACATTTGACTAATGTGGCAAGCAAGGACATTATAGCACTTTAAGATATTTAAAAAGAAAGACCCCCAGATACCACATGAGATACAATCCATCTTTTCAATCACACTTGACTGATAAAGGCGAAAGTGAAGGGTTAAGCTGGCAATACACGGGTCAATTCCCGACGTTTGCTGAACGATACCTGGCCAATGCTTTGGATGGGGACCCTAGGTCACCATCCACAGTATAGGCGAACGAACAGGCTTTTACCAAAATGTCTGATCCTTATTCAATCAACATTTTCTTATAGCAGGATTTATCGCTCCAGGTGGGCTGCGTTTCATTCCCAAATGCGCCCATCGGTCAATAGATCGTTCAGGAATCGAGCGCTAAATCAACCCATGTATGGCCAGCTTAAGTCAGTGGAGATAATCATCAGAGTAATGCTAGCCATACACATGCCGATAAGCGGCCGATTTTTAATCTGACCGACGGGCGTGCGCGCTCGCGCCGTCGGTCAGGTTAAAAATCGCCCGCTAATCGGCATGTGCCCACATGGTACACTGCTCGGCCGGCCAGAGAACGGACATGTCGACGGCGTCTTCATTGCAGCTTATGGCCGGCACACAAAGGGTGCCGCAGACTGAAGGGGCCCCATAATGCACCGGGGTGCAAACGTGATGACGTCATCACGTTTGAATCTCGGTGCACATCGGGACTAGTCTGCCTGCACACCATCGGCGTGTGTATGGCAGCCTAAAGACCATAAGAAATAAGAAGCAGTATTTGGGATCAGGGTGCTACATACCGGCAACAAACATTGTATACGATTATATCAAAAAATTTACTTTTGTACATTGAACTGTTGAAAGCCTTATTGTTTACTACTGGGCTATTTCTAGTGGTCCCTTCATAATGGTTAATTTCATCAATTTGGATGTAAAACTCCAACTCTTTCCAGTAACAATAATTAAAAATAAAAGTTAAAAAAGCACTTCGTCTCCACCCCACCAGCAATACTGATGACAAATACCATGTTCAGGTGTATTATTCTTCCAGTTTTCACAAAATTCGTATTACAATTTTTATGAAAATACATTCCTCAGTGGTGCTCATAATTACTAATCCAGATAAATATAACATTACAATTTAGTAACTACACATGTTAATCTATAACAAGTTTAAACCATTTATTCTTCAATAAAATAAAATATACAGTAGTTAAAAGCAAAATGATTCCTACTGTTAGGAGCATGTACAATGCTCACTTTATCAAGTTTTACTGTTGTGTAGTGCATAAGGAACTGGCTTACAGACCGTGAAGTTTGGGTTCTTACTTTATTTTTAGAAAGTTTGTGTAAAACTTGTATATTTCTTTTGTCTTTTATTCTTAAGCTGGCCACACACGGGTAGATTCCCGTGCAATCGACCGGCGATCAATACAGCCTGGTGGACGCACCACGCTGAATTGCTAGTGGGTCAATCGTTACAGTAATCAATGTGCACCACATGGGCAATCAAGTACTGACGATGGAGACCTGGGTCCGTGGCTGTCAGAGCTGTACCTGAGCGGCCGGGGACCACGCACAAGGCACAGACCCAGGCCAGCCCACCATCGCTTATCTTCCTTCCTACTTCCTCTCTATAGGCAGCTCTCTGGATCCGGTGTGGCCGCGCCCCCCCACTTCACCTAACACAGGCAGAGCCGTGAATTACACAGCCTGTCACAGCCTGTTGTAGATTCTAAGAGATTCACGTGTTTACAACGCACAGCATGTCCAGCAATGCATCGAATAGGTCCCTTTGAGAGAGGAATATTTAAGTGAAACCGCAACATACGTTTTAAGAGAGGTGGTTTGTGTTCGGCTGTTCCCTAATTCAATGCAAGGGAGTTCTGAACCCAGGTCTTGGTTTCCCAACAGGGAGGGAAAAATTGTTGGTCGAGAGTTTGTTAAATAACAAAGGAAGCACATCTTGATTCATGAATCCGAAAAGGAAAAAAGGGACAAGGGATGGCTCAGATGAAGTGAAAGCAGGAGAGGAGAATCGGGAGCCGTGAACGCCACCCGATGTTCCTCTAATCTGTTACTCTATCGAGCCGTGTGTGGCTAGCTTTAGGACCCCCATACACCTTTAGATATCTCTGTCAGATATCCTTTAGATCTCTTTTTGTTTTACCGGGGCATTCTAAACAATCAAGTCTACCTGTGTTCAATCGCAGATGACCCGGCACTACATAGTTGTTGGGAGATCTAAAGGATATCTGACAGAGAGATCTAAAGGTGTATGGCCAGCTTTAGTGAGCTACTGATGTGGAAGTGGTGGTTGGATATTATGCTTTTCTAGTGAATAGAGGGCAATTTGGTATCCTTGATTTATAATACGTTATTCTGAAAATGATACTGATGATAGTGATACATCCACCCATCATGCTGGAATTATGTGTGTCCCTCCAGAACCATGCTTATCCATGCACTGCATCTAATAAATTGTAGGTCTAGGTCTTAAAAACTGTTTCCTATTATCCTGGGTCAGAGTAAAATTCCCAGATTTTGGGTCTCCCATTTTAAAAGTTTCATACTTATTCCACCTATTTAAAATTTTAACCATTTGGATTTATTTTAATACTGATTATTATTTCAGTTCAGTGTAAGTTGTGTTAAGAATTTGCAATGTTACATGATTTGCTGCATTTTTAATGCAAGTTTAAGAACGTTCCTTCCATCTGTACGATCTGAATATCAATCTATCCAGATATGAACAGGCTACTGTAGGGATAGTGTGAAAGGCTGGGGACATTCCCACAATGGCATCCTATAGAACCGTTGGCAGTAATTTGCTATTAGCAGATTTAGATCTCCACTCCGTCTCTGCTATTGTGCATGATAAGCACTCCACAGATAAATCTTGAGGGAAAAAAAAAAAATGAAGGATCCATCTGCTCATTTCTGCTACACTGCGCTGATGCAAGATTACGCTAATCTGGTTGCTTGTCAGGACAGGTTAGTGAAAGCAGGCGAATGGCTGAGATTTGGACTAGTTGTACAGGAAATCATGAGCTGCTCCCATGCTTGCCATGTTGAGTATAGCAGAACAGCGTGATGATAAGCTTTCTCAAGTTGTACATTTACAGTACAACAGATTGCAAGATTAATGACCAGTTTTATAGTCTTAGCACGATTTATCTAGCTATCAAGGGATCAAAGACATTTTTTTTCTTGTGTAAGTAAAGTATATGGCTGTTGTATTATGTTTATTTGTTTTAAGTTCACCTTCTGTAATATATCCTATTATGTAACACATTCATTTTCCACCACTAAAAAATAAAATTGCTGATTTCCCTGTTCTGTCTTTACCTATTGATTGATATTTGTGACATTGCAGGTGGAGCATCCCATCACAGAATGCATTACTGGCCTGGATCTTGTCCAAGAAATGATCCGTGTCGCCAAGGGTTACCCCCTGACACACAAGCAAGCTGATGTCCCCATAAATGGCTGGGCGGTTGAATGTCGCGTCTATGCCGAGGTAAAGGGTGCTGCTAATGGCTGATTTTACTCAGTACTCTGTCATTGTAATGTGAAGAATACTATAACCAAGGTGAATTCAAGGATTTGTAATTGCAGCAAGGAATTCTACCTATCCATTAAAAAATTGTTATGTTTTTGATAAACATGTTTATTATTTTAAATGATTGCGTTAATGGAATGGTCTTCAGATAGAAGCATTACAATTTTTATCTAATAAGTAGGTCATACAATATATTTAAAAGAAAAAAATTAAGTGGGTGGGGGTTGAGGTGCCGCCTGCTGCTGCTTGAACTATTCAATAATCTGTACTGGTAGTCTAGTACTCTGCAATACGAATATGCGCTCTAGATGTTCAGCCAAATAATAATCTGCGTTTAACAATAAGTGCATGTTTAGTTAAACAGATCAATGCAAACCCACATAATACGGTAAAAAAAATGATAAATTACTATCTATAAATCGGTTTGTCACAAAGATCCCAGAAAACGTAATACCCATGCCTAGGGTTAACTAGCTGCACTATACTGCTGTTCTCATTACAACTGGGAACATGCACCAGGCTGAGAGAAGGGAATATGGGGTATCAGTTTACTCTGGCTTCTAAAAGGGTTTTCTTGGCCAACTGTAGTTGATCTTTTTGCTTCATTAACTCATCCTAGTATGTTTTGGTAGCCATAGACAATAGGAAGTTTAAGGGAAGAACTGATGCCCCCCCCTATACACCTTTATATCTACCAACAACTATGTGGTGCCAGGTCCTCCCTGATAGAAAACATAGTGATTGGAAAGATTAGAAAGGTCCTCATATTACACGGTTTTGCTGGAACAAAAGTTGATTGTACGGAAACTGTATGGTAAGATTGTAAGACCCCCCATACACGTTTCGGTTTTCCTGTTCGATTGACCTAAACTAAACGATCAAAAATCGATGCCTGTACACATGGCTCAATCGACCTCGTTCTAAGAAAATTGGACAAAAGTTTGAAAAATGATCGGACATGACGGAAAATTTTGATCAAATGTACAATGAATGTTATTTTGTTATTTTGTTGTGCCCGACCGATTAGAGTTCGATTCAAATAATAAGCATGCTCATACATCCATTGGCAGACATTTTGTTGTGTTAACAATCGACTTCCTTAAAAAAAAAATTTGATCTATCGAATCAACATCTATCAAATATTGGTTTCTCCATGTGGGAGGTAGTTCAATCGTTCTTTGTTCGATCGAACCAACAGCGATCATAAATTATGATAGAATCTGACATCAATTGTAGGGAAATTAAAACGTGTATGGGGGCCTTTAGTTGTATGAGGGCCTAAAGTTTGAAACATGACGTCAAATGTCTGTGCAGATGACTTTTAGATGTCTGGCTGGATACGTTGTAAAATATTGAGTATAGATTTGTAAAGTATATATATATTATATATTGTAAATATGTGGCCTCCAATTGATAAATGACTGATTTGGAATTACAATCAGTTCAGTTGGTCAAGTGCAAAATGTGTAGCAAATCTGGTTGTGTAAACTATTCAAATATCTCGTTGAGTAACTAGCTTTTATTAAATAGGATATATCCACCTAAAAAATGGTGCAGATGTTAAAAATAATTCTTGCATGCCTACTTTTTCTTTAGGATCCATATAAATCCTTTGGCCTGCCATCGATTGGTCGTCTTTCTCAGTATCAAGAACCACTCCATTTGCCTGGGGTATGTAATATTTGTAATATTTTTGCTTGTACATAGTGTAATAAATGTGAAAGTGTTTAGTGAGGTCAGCACTGACGTGGCTTTCTCAGAAGAGCAGGCAGCGTGCTGCTTACAAAGCACATTTGATGCAGATGATTCTGCTTAACTTTTTGAGTAGACTATTTGTTTGACAATTTTCTTCTGCATAAAAAAAGAACAAAAAGGCCTCCCTTCTCTGTGTAATAAAAGTAAAATTGGTGTAACTGTGTCCTAGTGTTTGCTTTGCAGACTGACAAGGCTATGCCATCTGTGTGTGCGATTACTCAGGCTGATTACTTGCGTGGAAAAAAGAAAGAATTCAAAATTTAAGGATGTTATTGAATATGTGATTTATTTCACTTCTTAAAATTGTTTTTCCCATATTCTTTCTAATGGGACCTGACCCTTTCTTGGCTCAGAGACTTCATGCTGTGTTCAAAGCCTGCGAGCAGAACAAAAATTGCAAGGGCTTAACAGGCATTATGTCTTGCTAAATATTAGAAAAGAAAACATACATTAGAGGTTGTGCTTAAACATCACTTGTGGACATCAGGCAACAATTCATTGAATTAAAATGGGCTTTAATTATTCAGGCTTTTTCCCCTGCCTCCATATATTCTACATTTTAATAGCTAACACGATGTCAAACATTTTGCCCTTGCAAGTTTTTGCAATTTACAGTTTTCAGATGTGAGACCTGTTGAAAGTACAAGTGATAATGGACAAAACCATACCCCCTACAGTCAATGTCCCACCAAATATTTCTTCAATTAATGCTGCAGCAGGAGCTTTGTGTAATGACAGTTGTGCTTGCCACCGATCTGTACACGTAAAAAAGAAAATGCCTTAAATATTATGTGTATTGCTGTTATTTGGTTGTATGAATGTTTCATGTCAGCTAAATGGACTTAGGGATGGATAAAGTGATTGGGTGCAGAGGAGTGCACACTAAGCTTTGTCTATCATTATTGCTAGGAGCAATCAAATTGATGCCAGCAGGACAGTAGACGCGTTGACAGCTGTAATTATGTATCTCCATGGTGATCACTTTTGGCCTGTCATGGAGGCCCACTTGTCCCCTCCCTTGCAAGCATTTAATCAGATTGGGCTGTCACTTGTCAGGTAGACATGGCGGGCAGGGAGTTGTGTTTTGAGGGAGAGGTGAATTGAAAATGAAGGGTGGGAAATGCCTGAAAGCTTCACGTGGAATGTTACTGTAAGGCACAATATACTTTAATTATTTATGCAAGAGGCCGTGGTGAGGACATTGCCTGTAGTGCTAATGCCCATTTCATATTGTGTGATAGTGATCTGTGAATATTAGAAAAGATACACTGAGTCAGCAGCATCTTTTGTGTCTAATCATGAAACTAATTGCAAACCAGTTAATTATGTTTTCACAGGGTTCCTTCCTTAAGACTGAGTTTTCAATTAACTATGGTTTTAATGATTTAATAAGAATGGTAACGCCAGAAGTGCACACATGTTCATGCTATAAAACATTTCCGCTTACTACTTGCAATTTACATATGTTGGCAATAAATAAAATTGTAGGCCACAACAAATTACCTTATATGAGGTATTTAATGATTCTTAAACCTTTTAAATACTTAAATATGTTGTACTTCTATACTATAAATGCACAAATTTGGTATATTTTATTAATTATATCTGATCTACGCATTTAATAATCATAGAAGTAGTTGTCTGTGATTACCAGATGTTCTGAAGATGTTGACAAATACGGTATTTTCCGGTGTATAAGACGACCCTCAACTTTTACAGTTTGGGATATACTCACCTTATAAGACTACCCCTCTTCCGACGCACACCAAATAATTTTTTTTAGGCAGAGATAGTAACACCAGTGTTGTTACTTCCTGTATTTGGAATGCGGAAGTGTCATCCAAATACCGGAAGTGACGTAGCTTTCTGTAATTTTTTTCCTTAATCAGTAAGGAAAAACTTGTATGAGTCATTCATATGAACGTTTTGGTGTTAAGTGCATAGTATATAAATATACTTTTTGGTACTTTTGGCAGTGTATATAAACTGCAATAACAAACAATGGCACTTCACTGGTGAAGAAAATAACCTTTTAGCAATAACCTTTTCATCAAATGTAGAAATCTGCTCACCTATTACCATAATAACTCAATCAGTTAATATGGTAATCTAATATTAATAATAATATGATATCTCCTACAGGAGATACTGTGAACTTACCTTTAGTGCCTTCTAATTACTACATAAAAAAGTTGTAACCTTTTAGAAAATAAAGTTTCAATACTTGTAAAACATTTTCTAGTTTTGGTGCACTTTCCTGCTTTAGTATTCTATGTTATGGGATATATTTTATATATACTTGATATTTTATTTGTGGGGGTTTTAAAATTTGACATAGGGACCTGACAAAGAACCTGTAAGGGCCACCTGGTTCCAAGTCCTCTCTGCCTGGGTGGGAATTTTTTTTTATACATACTTCATTGTTAAATAGACAAAATTTCTGTACCGCTTAAAAAAAATAATAAAAAAATAATAATAATAATATATATATATATGTCATATACTAGCAGGGGGTTAAAAAAAATCAGAACATTTTTTATAAAACATGAATAAATATATAAAAAATGCGTTGGATAGTAAACTTACACATTCTATTGCAGACATGGGCAGACAATGGCCTCTAATAGGACCAGAACAATTACCCTTTAGACATGATCTCCTCTTATTGCATGTAACAAGTGTAGCGGTGCCAGAGCATCTTCACACCAAGGTGACAAAGGCCTGGATTAAAAACTAAACGGGCTGGAGTTTGCCCATGTCTGTTCTAGATCATTCCAAACAGGATGAGCCTCACACAGGTTCCATCTTGGAAAGAGGACACTTGTAGCTTCATCTTGCCACTGGGTTTATTTCATAAAACCAGATCACAAAATTATTTCAGTGATCTCCAAAACCTCAGCACTAAAGGATCCCATGAATTGAGTTACCGTATTTTTCGGCATATAAGACGCACTTTTTCACTCCCAAAATTGGGGGCAAAAAAGTGCCCGATGTCCGGCTCTCCCATCTGAACTGTGTAATTGCCTATGCCAGCTCTGAACTGGCATGGGCAATGAAGACAGAGCTAGATGAACTTGCATCTATAGCTCTCCTGTGCGTGGGAACAGCAATCAATCTTCTGCCCCACGGACACATAATCAGTGACATCGGCAGAGGAGAGAGAGCAGAACACAGCCCAGCCCTCCTCCCCCTCCCTCCTTCTGTAGATCAGTGTAAAGTATGATGTGTTCAGCTGAGAGTGTACTGATGCTAGTGACACCTACTGGCTGAATTGGATATTGTATCCATTAAATTTATTGCATTAACCCAATTGATGTGAAAACTTATTAAATCTTTTTTTTCAGTTTTTTCTGCCCTAAAAACTGGGTGCGTCTTATGTGCCTGTGCGTCTTATACGGCGAAAAATACGGTACATTGGTGTTTTGCCATTCATTTTATCCCAGGCCTCTTGGAATTCGGTGGTTATAATACCTCTTCATATTCTCCTTTACGTATTTCACGCAAAAAAGAGAGAGTAAAATAACTATTAAGCATTTAAAAAAGGAAATAATAGTCACATTTCTTGTAACAATATTTGTTTCTTAGTGATTAGACAATTTCTTGTTTGTCTTAATTATTCCTGTATTCTTAAATTGGAAGATAGTTTTATTAGCATGCTATGGTCCCTAAATACAGCATTTTTTTCCAATGCAAAATTTCTGCTGCTGCTGTCATTTGACTAATAAAGCGATCATCATCCTACCCCCTTGTGGATTGCATAGACAATGAGTCCTCTGTGAACTTAATCAGCAGTTACGTAAATAAAAATATAATATAAAGGTTCCTTCCCACAGGTAAGAAGGTATCTAAGTTTCAAGGCTTCTGTACCTACCCACCCTTATACACTTTTCTGTTTATGAACACTACCCTTACAGCAGCTTTGACTCAATGCTTGTGTCCCTGAGATCAGTGGCACTTGCCAATCTGTTTTAAAAAAATGTTTGCTTAGTTCTTGAATGCAAAGTTTGACTGAAGCAATTGAATATTTATTAAAGCAGACCTACCATGTTGAAGGTCACTTTCCACTATCGGCATCAGGCTGCCGATAGCTACTGCAAACACTGCTTAAAAAAAAATTAAAAATCAGAAAGCAGCAGGGGCCGGTTTTCCGAGGTAGCCCCTCCCACGTTGTGACATTGCGCCAGGGCGCTTGTCATATCTGAAAGGGCTCTTGGGAAATCATCCCTGCTGTGTCTGCAACCCCATAATGCTCTGCTCTGCCTGTCCTCTGTGACTGCACTGTCACAGCCGATGTACTGCCGTCTGCAGCTCCTGCTCTGTCAGCGGAACAAATACCCCCTCCCTCTCCAGCTTGGGAGGGCGGGGGGGGTTCTTCTGCTGACAGAGTGAGGAGAGAGGGCTTGTGCTGCCAGCTCAAAGTGTTCGGAGGTGGAGCTGTGTAAGGGGCAGAGAAAACAAGGACAGTCACATGGGAGGTGTTCTGTCAGTGCAGCGCCCCAAATCCTCCTGTGTGTCCTCCATCATCACCTCCTATCTACCTAACCTCATCCTCAGCCTACCTGTGTGCCCCCCAAATCCATGTCACCCCCATATCACCTCCACATCCTCATCCTTTTGCTTCACATCAAATTCCATCCCTCCCTGTCGCCTAGTGTCATCCCCATCCTTCTGTTTCACTTCACTCTCAATGTCTCCTACAAGGTCATCCTTCAGCTTCACTCCTGTCTCCTATGCAAACTGAAACACACATATGCAGCACATGGATCTCTGGAAGGACCAGAACTGTCCTCCCATACCAAACCCTTTGGGATTGGTAAATATGTCTGCAGGGGAGGGGCACCTTAGTAATGTTCAAGAGAATGTGCGGAAGTGGCTTCCGGTGCCAGTACTTAAGATGGTGCCTTAGGGAATGAGGAAGTGAAGTTTGTAAGTACCTTTTTTTTTCTGTGTAGCAGTTTTCACAGATGTATACCGCTGACAGGTGTCAATTTAATGTATGTGGGGGATTTTTTATTTTGAGTTTTTTTTTAATAACCTAGGAGCTGCTCATTTGATACTTTCGTAAGCATAATCTTAAAGCAGATGTATACTCCAAACAGCAAAAAGATATAAAATTTAACTTTGACTAAGGCTGCACTCACAAGGGCGCCTGGAAACTCTGTCTGAAAAGCACGGTAGCCCAGTGAATGCGTCACATCACATTCCCCAGATGCTTTTCAGACATTCGTCCATAGAATTAACATGGAGGCTCTTGTCATATTAGAAAAGTGCCCGCACACATCAGGAAAGCTCAGATCTGGCACAATGGTGGCATAACGCTTTACAATTCCAAAAAAATACCTTATAATGCTTTTCAATGGAAGAAGCATTTGTGTTAAGTTGCTGTACGCTGCTCTGAGTTGTCAGCTTCTGCCCAGCCATGCACTGCGTCATCACAGAGAAGGAGAGGGTGTGACGAACATTTGAGATTTCCTCATTACAGGTTATTTTTTTTGGCTGCATTCTGCCTTTGAACTGCTGCTTATGGCAAGTAAAAATGGAGGTCGACCTAATGCCACACTGACTTAATGTCACACTAAACAAGAAATCATCAATACAAGTGTATTGGCTCATTTACTGTGAAGTGATCACCTAATATGAAATCTTCTTTTTTTTTTTTTTTGTTCTTTCTACTTTTTTTTAGTTCTTTCACCCCAAAAATGTTATAGGGCAAAAAGAATAGTTTCATTAATCCAAAAGTAAAAATGCTGTTTAGATAATATTGATGTACAGTCCTGTGGGGGTTTTGCGGCTAGGTGAAGTAGGAGTTGGTGATTGAAATGAATTGTTAGGCCTTTAGGCCTTTTGTGCTTCAATCTGTAAGTTTTTTTCATTCTGTATGTATTGTTATAATCTAATATAAATTATAATTGAAAGGGCTCAAATGCCTGTTTTTTGTGTCTTTAAATTTCTGTGGAAATATTATTTATTTAGTGAATAAAACAGTTCTGTATATTATAGATGCTGCCTTAAGCTAGGCATACACTTGATTTTTTTATTGATTTGGGCACAAACGATTGCCCTGCACATTCATAGTGTTTTGTGCTTGACGCATCACGCTGCGCTTGAGGGTTCATTGATTGCATGGGTATGGACCCATGTATGGCCAGCCTTATTGGCAATTTTTAAAGACTACATAAGTAATGTTTCAAATCCCCAGGCCATTATCATTGCTGACCTATTTTGTATGGTAAAGCAGTTTAAAACTATACATAAAAAAACAAACCACAAATAAACGTACTTACCTACATGTATTCTTGATCCAGGCTAAGCGATCTCTGAAGAGGAAAATCCCATACTTGATTTCCTCACTCCAGAGCCGACATGTCTGGAGTGTCCTGTCCTCCAGCATGTAAGATAGAGGAGCGAGACAAGAAGAGTTCCTCCACCAATCCAGATCTGAATCCGGTGATAGTCAGCCCCTCCAGCATTACTAGATTCAGATCTGACTGGCTGCCGGCACACAGGGATTATGGGAGGCAGATGTCAGAAGTGACGTCTACTTTCCCTTAATCCACTTGCTTCCTGAGCCGGCCAAAGCGGGCCCCATGTCACAGGAGTGCCCCCGCATTTTCACGATTCTACCAGGTAAGTATGTCGATAATAGAAAGCAGATACCGAGGTGGTAGGGAAATTCATTTTAGTCAGTACTTTTAAAACTTTGCCCACCGCTCAAAATTTCCTCTGTGTTGTTGCTTGCTTTAGCTAGTTAAGACCATCACAACATCCCAGTGTCCTCTTGTCACAGTGTGAGTCCTGTGTGTTATGCACTTATTTAATGTTGTGTTGCTGCATTTCAATTTTCAGTAACATTTTTGTTCCTTTATTTTTGCCTAAGGTGCGAGTTGACAGTGGTATTCAAGAAGGAAGCGACATCAGCATTTACTATGATCCTATGATTTCAAAAGTGAGTTTTAATCCAGCAACACAAGTCAAAATCTAACAGCTAGCACATTAAATTCCATTTCTTATATTGGTCAGTCACCTTGAAGAATAAAAAAAAAAGAAATGACTACAAAGTGGGACAAGGAAGCCTGTTTATGTATGCTTTTTGATGGAAAAGAAAGCAGTAGGTGAACGGAGCTCTTGATTTATAATTACATCGAGTCGCACAAACCATAAAGCCAAGGCTTTGTCGTCTTCTGAATCAATTTTATATTAATGAGGAGTAATAATTCATTCAAATCATGTGGAAGTTTCACTGCTGCATTTACCCTGAGGCAAAGTATTGGTATGTTTGAAATATTGTAGAACTTACAAAATGTTTACAGGGTGTAACAACTAATTGGCTGTACAAATAAGCATAGTCCTTATGTGCAATGTATCTATTCCTAAATATTTACAACATGATTCTAGCATATCCAGTTATTACCACCTACTCACTGTCTACACATAGCAAGCTAATGACTTCTAGTAAATGCAGTACCTTTTGCTGTGGGCAAACAGTTAGTTTTAATAATTATAAATAAAATATTAATAGTTGACATTTTTCTTTTAGCTGGTTACCCATGGCAGCACCCGCGCTGAAGCCTTAAAAAGAATGGAAGATGCTCTAGACAATTATGTAATTCGAGGTAAATATGTAAGCAAGGTGGTTGGGGGGGTAGGGGTGCATTTCAAAAAATAAAAATAAAACTAGTCAATCATTACTTCATTACTTTAATTGCCATATATATTGGCTTGTAAAACACAACTTTGAGCTTTGTCTATACCTTAAATTGCTGATAACTATAAAACAGATGAAAGAGAAGGGAAGTTCTAGTTCATCATTTATTATTGATGTACTTTTGAGGTTTACTATGGTTTAGGTTAAAAAAGATTGAGGTGTGGAATTCCCCCTCAAAGAAGCCCTTGGTTGGTGGTGACCCATGATCTCTGGGGAAAATATCTGGAGCAAAGGAACAGCGATGATCGATCCTAAAGCATACGGGGGGGGGGGGGGGGGGGGGGGGGGGGGGGGGGGGAAACTAGACTTATCATGAGGATATAATTAGGATTAAATTAGGGTATACCACTTTTTAAAAACATCATTTTTTGTTTACCTGTTTTTGCTTCTTTTGTTAATGGTTTTCAGTGTTCTCTGTGGGAATCTCTTTTGACACCATTGCATTTTAGCAGAAATTAATCAGCTTATCGATTTAAATCCTTTATCTATGGCCTCACATTAATGCTACTAATGTGCTAAATTTATGGGCACATCGAAGAATATGGTATGTCATTTCTGAGCCTGGACGTTCTGCATAACCAATATATTGCACCTCTGTCAGCTTTATCATTTTCTAACTAAAACAGGACATGATCCAGTATTGGTGGAGCTTGATGACTACTTGTTATGCAAAACGAGTGAACCAAGGGTACCACACTTGTGCACACTTGAGAATGGTGGCTATGGACTCCATTTTGTAAAGTGTGCATTTAAATTTTTTTTATTAAAACTTTTTAAAAGTCCTATCACACCTTTTTCCTGTGCACAAATCATGGTCCATACAGACCTGGTTGGTTACATTTGGTGTGAAAGATTTTTATGCCAAAATTCTAAACAAGTGTCACCTTCCACAACTATGTTGCCTGTATCAGCAAGCATTTTTTAAATCCAACATGGCCACTATTTGTGTGAAGCGTGCTATCTTGCATGTTGTGCTGTAGGTCGAATTGTTTTGTGTGTCCCTAGTCTGGTGATTGGTTGTTGAAATCACAGAATACAGGGAGTGCAGAATTATTAGGCAAGTGGTATTTTTGAGGAATAATTTTAT